>VWZI01003557.1:202434-235624 GCA_013396835.1 Psilopogon haemacephalus | reverse complement strand
TTAAACGAGATGTTAGGAGAAAGTTCTTCACAGTGAGGGTGGCGAAACTCTGGAACAGGTTGCCTGTGGAGGTTGTGGCTGCTCTGTCCCTGGATGTGTTCAAGGCCAGGCTGGACGAGGTCTTGACCATCCTGATCTAGTGGGAGGTGTCCCTGCCTATGGTGGGGGGTTGGAACAGGATGATCGTTGAGGTCTTTTCCTACCTAAACCATTCTATGATTATATGCGGCAGACAATAATTGATTATTGTCCAATAACCAATATTGTCCAATAACAATAACAAAATCACCTCTTTTCAACTAGAAACTTCTGGCTATGTTTTCCAGAAGCAGGAACTGTCTCAGTCTGCACCACTGTTTTCCTTCCCTCTGTTCCAGCTCCATTTACTCCTCAAAGGCGTTCTGCTGTGCTTCTCTTCAAAGGCATTCCTCACAGCGGGGGTTGCTCATCACTGTCAGGCTACCCCTTCTTACTTAGAAATTCCTCTACATGAGACCACAACTGGAGTACTGTGTCCAGTTCTGGGGTCCCCAGTTCAAGAGGGACAAGGAAATAGCTAGAGAGCATCCAACAGAGGGCTATTAGGATTAAGGGACTAGAATGTCTGTCACATGTGGATAGGCTGGGAGACCCGGGCTTGTTTAGTCAGTGAAAAGGGAAGACTGAGAAGGGATCCTATTAATGTTTACAAATATCTGAAGGGTGGGTGTCAAAAAAAGAAGAGGCCAGTCTCTTTTCGCCGGTGCCAAATGATAGGACAAGGGTCAGTAGGTACAAACTGGAATACAGGAAGTTCCACCTCAACATGGTGGCAGAGCAGTGTATAATAGGCTGCCCAGAGAGGTTCTGGAATCTCCTTCTCTATAGACTTTCAAGACTCGTTTGGACACTTTCCTGTGTGACTTACTGTAGGTGACCCTGCTTTGGCAGGGCAATTAGACTCAATGATCTCAAAAGGTCCCTGCCATTCTATCATTCTACCATTCTACCAAAGCTAAAAAAGGAAACAGTCCACTTGGGATTGCTCAGCTATGCTCTTGTACCATACTGACCTACCTTAAAAAATCTGTACTAGTTCATGGTATGACAGTATCCCTTTGCTCTTCCTTCTATGGAAATATGTTAATTTAGTAATGACCACTAAATAGTTTACGTATGACCAACTTCATTCTAAAGTCATTTACCAGTAAGTCTAACTGTGACAATTCTTTATACAGCTCATTATGCAGTCATTGACAATTTAGACCAGCTTTTGTGGTCTTCTTTACCTATGATGCCACAGTATTCCCAGCAGTGGTTAAACTATGTCTGAGTCACATAATTGTGACTGTAGTGTGAACACATGTGCTGGTGTTGCTCCAGACAGGACATGAAGTTTTCTTCTCTATTATTTTACACCTACTGTATAACCTAGAACAGCATAGAAGTCAGAAAGAGTCTCAGTCCTGTCAAGGGAGTCATTATTCACACTGAAACATTATTTCATTGCCCTTTGACAAGGCTGGCTCTGCAGCTGTCACTTTTATGTACTTGCTTTCATTTCAAGTAAAAGAAAAGGGAAAAAAAATCTTGTTCAAAATGTTCTTTGTTATTACAGGGTCAAATATATTGCTCTGCCTTTCTGAAACAACCGCTGAGAAATAACATTATTTTTTAGTCAAAAGTTAATTTCTACTTCTTCAACACATAAGAAAAAAATTGCCCGTGTGGAAGATTTCTTGAAATATGCTATTCAGGTGCAGCATGGCTTACAGAGTTATTTCTTTGGTTGTTGATTACTTTAATAACTGAACATAGACAATTAAATTAATATGGAGAATTCCTTAATTTTTATTTTTTTTAAGAAGTCTTGATAATATGAATTATACCTACATGCATGATAAGTTGGACTGCAGAAATACCACTGCAAATATATTCTGATCTTCTGCTGGAGCAAATGCAGAGGAGGACAACAAAGCTGGGGAAGGGCCTGGAAAATAAATCTTATGAGGAGGGACTGAAGGAGGTGAGACTGTTTAATTTGAAGAAGATGAGGCTGAAGGGAGACCTCATCACTGTCTACAACTACCTGAAAGGATGTTGTGGAGACATTGGTGCTGGTCTCTTCTCACACATAATTAGTGATAGAACAAGAGCGAATGGCCTCAAGCTATGGCCGGGTATATTTAGACTAGACATTAGGAAACATTTTTTCACAGGAAGAGTGGTCAAGCATTGGAATGGGCTGCCCAGGGAGGTGGTTGAGTCACCAACCCTGGTTGTGTTGAAAGGTCGTTTGGATGTTGTGCTTGGGGTATAGTTTAGAGTGAATCTTGTAGAGCAGGGTTCTGGGTTAGACTTAGTGATCCTGAAGGTCTTTTCCAACCTGAATGTTTCTTTGATTCTGTGATTTACTTGAAGCTATCTTTCAATTCATATCTATAAAATGATTTACATGACAGTACATACAATGAAGAGCTGCAGATCTTAGAGGTAGATTAAAATTTGGCAACAATAGTTCCTTTCAATTTGGTGGCATTTTGAAGATTTTTCTATGTGCTTTAAACCATCACTTTCTTTTGTATTTAGCAAGTCAGAAGAGATGGGGAAAAAACACAGTAAATAATTATTGTGAATCTGACAGGACTGTCTTTTCATATTATGTATTACTTTCTTTGGAATTTACAGATATTACGCTGTGTTGGTTTGAGCTAATTGGAGAATTTGAGTGAGAAATTAGACTATTGGCTGAGAGAGAGTTAAACACACTGTGTCACTTCACCAAGATTTCCTGAGAAGAAAAAAAGGGGTTGTTTCAAGAAGTGTTCCCAAAACAANTTGGTTTGAGCTAATTGGAGAATTTGAGTGAGAAATTAGACTATTGGCTGAGAGAGAGTTAAACACACTGTGTCACTTCACCAAGATTTCCTGAGAAGAAAAAAAGGGGTTGTTTCAAGAAGTGTTCCCAAAACAATCAGATTAGCAGAGGGCTTCTGTCTGTGGGGCACTGTGGCTGCTTTCTCCTTTGTCTCTCTGCCTTTGAGCTAATTCAGAGTAATTCAGAGTAAAATCACTAAAACTACTAACTTCTCCTATCACTAATCTTTCTGACTGATCTTCAGCCTGTCTGCAGCATCGAGAGGTGGTGAGATAAAGCTGGGGAAGGGGGGAAAGGTGGTAGGGTGGTTTGGTTACACTCTTTTGGGAATTTTGGTCTCCGGGAGGGGTGTGGTGTCTGTATTCCCTTTTTACTGTATATATCTGTAAATATCTGTTATATCTTGTAAATATTTGTTTGTATATTTGCATTGCTGTAAATATAAAGCGTCATTTATTAACTCCCAGTGTTTTTTCTGAGTTTTAGCTAGGGTTTATAAAGGTGGGGGGGGCAGGTAACTGCAAACCCACTACATACGTCTTTTGAAGACTGTACATCTTAGATATATATTTAAGGATCATTTCAGTGTGGTGCTTAGGAATATGGTTTAAGGTGAATCTTGTAGAGTTGGGTTATAGATTGGCATTGGTGATGCTGAGGGTCTTTTCCAACCTGGATGTTTCTGTGATTCTCTGTGATTCTGTGAAATATGGATGGATGTTTTGTCTACATTCTTGTTTCTAAGAATTTGTTTTGAAGTGGTATTTATTGAGATGCTCCATATTTTCACCACTTAAAATGAAAAGAGATTGGAGTCTACCATTTTAGGCTCCAGATCGAGGCATTTTTGGCACTAGTTTATGGTCCTTTGCAAAAACTCTGACATACAACCATTCATTCCACTGTAACTATCATCCGTTATGGGCAGATAGTTAGGAAAGGATGTTAGTTTTAGTTAGGAAGTTAGTTTTAGCTATTAAAATATTATTTAGTTCTGCTTTCAATAGAAGACAACATAAGGTATTATATCTCTTCCTGCAACAACCAGAAGGCATTTGAATAGGAAGGATGAGATGTCAGTTTGAATACACTTGACCCAGGCAGCAAGTAGCTAACTATTACCAAGATGATTCTTCTGTCAGTAAGATACTGTGAATGTCACCTATTCTCATCCCAGCACAAAAAGCTTCTGGAAAGAACCATTACTAACTAGACAGGACAAAATATGGAATCAGGAATAAACTTATATTGCAGTGAGATTCACAAAATTACTGATACATAGGAATGTATTGATATGAGTAATATGAGGAATGATTCAAATACATCAATGTTTTCCTGATGGAAAATTATTACATCTGTCTAACAAAACTGACAGTATTCAAAATACTACATGCTTGTAATTATTACACTGAACATTGAATAGTACACATGAATAAAATATAATTGGATAATAAATTTTAAAATGCTTGTTATGAAAACAAAGGATTT
Organism: Psilopogon haemacephalus; assembly: GCA_013396835.1. Taxonomy (NCBI): domain Eukaryota; kingdom Metazoa; phylum Chordata; class Aves; order Piciformes; family Megalaimidae; genus Psilopogon; species Psilopogon haemacephalus. Next base: position 231,279 of record VWZI01003557.1, on the reverse strand, counting down.
AAGCATAAGACAAAACTAGGAATCTTAAAACAAATACAAAATATCTTCAGAACCAATCCATTCCTGCCAAGCATTCTAATTGCAGAGGAAATGCATTTTTCAATAAAGAGCTGATCCTTCAATTATTTTAATCAGGTATACATCTAGATTGGTAGCCAGTACTAAGTAATACTTTATAAGCTTTGGCAGAAATGTCAGTGTATAAGTGCACTACACCTGCTAATGTAGTTACTCATGTTTTACGTTCCTCAAATAGCACATCTTACACAGAAATATGACAGAAATTTTTGCCCTCTAATTTGGTAGTTATTCTTTGATCTTTTATCTTGAAATTTTCCACAAATATCCACTTTTTTTTTTTTTTTTTAATTATTGGTTATGCATGTAACACTATGTGGACATAGTGCATTCTGGAAAAGGATTATTAGCAAGCATTTTCCAGAGCAGTGTCAGAATTAACTAGTATGATATAATATTCTTCTCTAAGAATTAACTAGTATGATATAATATACTTTTGCAGAGATGGGCAAAGTCATGCAAAGGCAAATCAAAGATCTCATAGTATTTGTAAAGGCTGTTAGTATTAATTCTGATGCCTTCATTCCTAACAATCATTTCAACTGAGCTTATGTAATACTAATTATGTGAAGCCATCTCAGAATCACTCTCTCAAGCCATAATGTTTGATCAATATGGTTTAACCTTAGCTCATCTAAATTTAGCACAAGGTCTATCTCTGATCTGTTTCAAACATAAGGACTTCCCAATATTTGTCTCATAGCAAATGAGTTTGTTTTAACTCATTCAACGTGTTTCTAGGAAGATCAAGGTCAAGATATACAAATATATAAGAATTACAATGAGATAAAAGAAAGAGGAGAATTGCATATATATGAATATATAGCTTGTGTGTATTTATAACTGTATCTTGATTCCCCAAATCATGTTTTGCACCCACTTGCTAGTTCTTTTTTTCTATTTCAATCCTGCACATCAGATGCATTCTAATGCATTTAAGATACATCAAATTATGTCCATATGACTGAATTACAAATTCTTTTGTAATACTTCTGAATGTAGTCCACAATGTGAAAGTCAGTCTCCATAGATTTCTCTCAGGATTCTAAATTTAGCAGTGAGTTACATATTGTCTTCACATCCTAAAAAAATGTATATCAAATACAAGTTGTACAAATATCAGTGCAAATGGCAAATAACTGGACTAAATACCATTTTGGCATGAGAATAACCACAATCTGGTTTGCTCACCCAGATATTAGGGCTTTATGTACAAGAAATCTACATAGAAAAATACATCCAAGTACTAGAAAATATTACCACACAAATATTCTTCACACATATTAGTTGTTATACTCTCTACACCACCACTTCATTGCAAACTTACATCTGTAGTATAATATGCAAGTTATTATTACTTTTGGTACATGGCCAGCTATACGTATATTTCTCTCAAAGCAGAGATTGATTTGGTCCACAAATCTCTAGATTATTTTCATTTTCAACAATTAATTAAATACTCTAGATTTCCAGATACAGGATATGATTGAAGTAAATTGATAGAATTTTTCCTACTGGTATAAATTACCAGTTCTAAAGTAATTTAGACCCATGCCCTTTTACACTGCCAGAAAGTCTAGCTTGTTTTATGTCACGAGATATCGCTTAATTAGGTTTGATATCCTGTGGACGGGGGGTCCTAGTGCCCCACGAGGTTCTTTAGGTTCCGGTTGGCAGAAACAAATGCACAAGTCACTCAAAACGCCAGGTGCAACAATTTAACAGTCAGAACTTAGAAAACAGAGAGATCCCGACCATGCCTATAAATGCCCGCAGGGCACGAGGGGAAAACCACGCTCCTTCCCGAACCTGAGGGGAAGAAGGGAAAAGACCAACTTAGCCCGGATAGGGAGAGAGAGAAAGAGAGAGAGAGACAGAAGGGGATTAGTCTTGCCGCTTCTCTGGAAGGCTGCTATGCTTCGCTGCCTGCTGCCTGCTGCTGTGCACATGGCTGGGCTCTTCACAGCCACGATGGGGAGACGACGGAGAGCAAGGAGAGTGAGGAAGAACGACTAACGGTCGCTGTGTCCCTCTTAAATACCCTAGGGGGCGTGTGAAACTGACCAATACATATTCAGCATTCTCTAGCTGACCAATAGGTTCAAAAAGCTCCACGCATACGTGCCACCCGAGGTCTCCCTGGGTCCCAGGGCCACGTGGGGTACCCCCACCCCTCAACCCCTACTGGACCTTGGGCGGTAGGGGGAGGAGAGAGCCCAGGGATTGGACCACTTCTAGGGTGTTTGTCACATCCATACCGGGACATTTTGCTTGTAGAAAATCTTGGTTAGATTAGAATTTCTCAAGCTAATTATGTTCTATGAACTTAAATTAATAAAGATAGAATCTAGATTTTGCCCTACAGGATGTTATTTCAGCGTGTGTTTTTAAGTTTAGTGGAACAAGAATACAGAGCAGATTTCCATCTGAGTTTATTAAAGGCTGTTATTCAAGGAATTTCTGGTTAAAACTGGCAAAATCATTTGTGAAAATGATTACCCAGTAGTAGAGAGAATATTGGTTTCTGAGGACTGTGAATGTTGTGAGGCTGCTCAGAGATGTCAGGCTTCTGTAACAGAGTCCCAGAGTGAGATACTTCATCAGATATCGAGAGGTTTAAATTAAAATTATTAGTCAACCAAATAGAATTATTTTGTACCCTATTGAATATCATGAGTAGCCTGCACTCAATTAGTGGAGTGACAGCTCAGGTTGGAGCATGTAGGGACACCCTTTTTTTTTTTTTGCCTACACAGCCAGTGGAGCATTCTCTAGTTGGTGCATGGATAGATGGGTGCAACATGGGAAAGCAAAAGCTGGAGCAGGCACATCTCTCCAAGAAGGGAGAGTAATGCAGCTTTGGTAGTTTGCACTTCCTGAATAAGGAAGAGTAACACACTCTGGTCTGGATGAAGGGAGGGAGAGGTCAGTTAACCGTGATTACATGGTGGAGAGCATTAGATTTTTGGAGATTCACTACAGAAGCTATTTACAAAAAGTGACTATCAACATTTTATAAATTCCTAGTATGGGGGTTTAAGCTGTTGTATTGGACCTGAATTAGGGCTTGCTGATTCTTTGTTAATTATGTGTCTTTAACAAATCAATACACTACTTCTCATTCATTTTAAACTGAGGACATTTTTTTCCCTGCGACAACCCTCAAAATCTTTTTTTTTTAAAACCTATTAAAAGAAGTAATCACTGTGATAATAAAAGATAAGAAGACAAGATGTATTGCAAACAGAAGACTGCAAGAAGGTTCGCAGAGGGGCAGGTTTGATTCATTTTGTGCTGAACGGAGGCTTAGGAAGATTCGCACCAGGTGCTCATGCACTAATTGCAGATAGACTGAGCTAAGGGAGACACAATGATCCCACGGAGAGCTATGACTTATGCGAATTCAGTGGCAGAATTTTACTCAGTTCTATATCTATGGAAACTCTTAAAGCCCTAGACTTTATCAGAGAAGATTTTAAAGGTAAGCACCTCGCTAAAACAAAAGTACTTGTGGTACTCAGTTCACAGAGCAAAGCCAAAAAGAAGCAGAATCTTCTGCTCTGCACCTGCAAACACTTGCTCTGATGCAATCTGTTCTAGCTGCAGGTGATAGATGAACCTTTTTTGGTGCACACAATCAAAGGCACTGTAGCAATCTGTGAGAGCAGGAAGATCTATGTAGCAGGTCAACCTGTGAAAGATCAATGTAAAGTTCTCATCAACCTAAAAGGTTTTAAAAACCTTTATAGGACATCTCTAGCTGTGACTGACACATGATTTTCTGACATTCACTGTTGATCAATCTGTGCAAATAAATGTCAAGACTGACATAGTATCAGTCCTGCAATGCAACCAACATAACTGTATTTTAGACTATATCATTCAAAGGCTATATAGGAGCAAAGAAACTAAAGTTCTCTCTGAACATCTGTTTTTCCTCTTTGAATTGGCAATAGCTAAACAAGACTTGAAATAAACTTCATGTTCCTAGTGGAAAAAGAGAAGTGTTGGGGTTTTTTTCCAAAACTTTAAATATCATTCAAGCCCCTAAATATTATTTTCACATTGGAGAACTTTTCACTGTAAGTTTTCTAAAGCCTGTTGGTGTCTTCCACCACTTCATGTCTGTTCAAGATGGAAGCTGAGAGTAAAAATTGTAAACAAACATTCATTCCTTTTCCAGGGTGCCTTAGGAAACTCGGAAGTCAGAAATAAAAAGTGCCTGAAAATTAAAAGCAGGTTGGAAGCATGGAACAGAACTCATAAACTAAGGGTTGCAATCATACGTGAATATGCTCTCACTCTCCCCTCTGTCTTCCGTGATCTCATGGTTCACTCAAACCTTAAGTCATTCCCTCAGACATGTCTGTGTTAAGTTGCCTAACTATATGAAAAACATTTGTAGCAGAAGAGAATGCTGATATCTGGTGAAGTGTGCTATTTTCAGAGCTGCTGAACTTACTTTGCAGTAATAACAAAATCTTACATGAGAAGAGAAAGAGTTTAAAAATGGAAATAAATTCTTTTAGCTTAATTTGGTCAGATGTTTTCTTTGTTTGATAGGACTTCACCCTCTGGATACCTCCTCTGAGTACTTAACCTGCCCTTTCTGGCTCCGTCTCACTCACAGCACTGTTGTTTCCAGGTGACATTTAGAATGTCTGTAAGCTAAATTTCCACACTTATTTTAATGCAGAAAAAATCAAGCATGACATGTGGGTAATTCAGATAGCATTTACTTGACTGTGGGAAACTAACTTCACTTGTTACTTTCAACAATTGGAAATATGTCTTCTCCAAACTGCTCGCTTGCTAATACTAAAAATACTGCATTTCGATGTTTAATCCTTATCTAGAAAAAATACATTTCTTCCATTTTCCTTGTAATAAGGAACTCTGATGAGACTAATGTAACTGAATAAATTTATTAGCTCAATGCATTAATGTAATTTACTGTACATTAATTTGACAAGGCTAAATCAAGACTCATTATATCTTACTGTGCACTTCTCATGTTTTTGGTGTTACACACCCCATACCCCACACCACCCCCACCCGAATAGGAATTGACTCAGACTAAACTCAGCTGTCTGGAAGTCAAGAAATGAAGCTGTATTTATAGTATTGCACAATTTACAAGCAAAATATATACAATATATACAAGATATTTACAGCTATATACAGTAATATGAGAGCAAAAATTAATACAGAGATACAAAACCCAGCAGCCAGACTGCCCTGGGGGGGGGGTTTATCAACCACCCTTCCACCTTCTTTCCACCCTTTCCCTTATCTTAGAATTCCCTTTACATATAGAATGAGCTGGAAAGATCAGCAAGAGGTGTTAGAAGTAGAATGACTAGTTGGGAATATGCAGGTTCAGGCAGAAGAGTTAGTATGGCGACATCCAGGCATAGACTGGCTTATCTTTCTTTGTGTCCTTTTTTTTATATGTCCAATATACCAATTAGCCAATTACCAACAGCACCAATTGCCAGTGCAAAGAAACAGACACTTTCATATAGTGTCATATTCAGATCCTAAAAGAAGGTGTTTTGTTTAGGATATCAGCTAGTGACAGAACTAGGGGGAATGGAGCAAAGCTGGAGGTGGGGAGATTCAGACTGGACATGAAGAGAAAGTTCTTCACCATGAGAGTGGTGAGACCCTGGGATGGGAGGGAGGTGGAATAGGCCCAGGGAGGTGGTTGAGGCCCCATCCCTGGAGGTGTTTAAAGCCAGGCTGGATGAGTCTCTGGCCAGCCTGATCTAGGGTAGATGATTAGATGATCCTTGTGGTCCCTTCCACCCCTGACTAATTCTATGATTCTATGATTTTTATGGGTTGGTTTTTGTTGTGTTTCGTTGGTTGGTTGTTTTTTTTCACAGCTGCCTAAAAGGGCAGCTCTGTTCAGCATTCAGACTCCCCAGGTGTATGACCAATGACAGGAAAAATTAATGTGGACCTAAGCATGTGTGAACTTTTAGATGGTTTGGAAGGACATGCTCTGTTAGTTCTTGGAACAAACTTCTCTTTTTTTCTGTGAAATAATGGCAACTAGTGCAGGATCAGCTCTGAAAAGTACAGAAATAAAAACAATTTAGGAAAAATTAGGAGGAAAAGGCACACCAAAAGCTGTTTCTGGAATAGGTAGTAGGAAATTACTTGAGGTGTAGCAGAAACACAACAAAGTCTCAGAGAAAGAGCAGTAAAAGTTAAAAGCAGGATGACAGAGAAAGACATTTTTTAAGTAACAAGAGTAAAAGAAAATATGATTGTAAGGAGAGAGAAATGGAGAAAAAATGATGTGCCGATGGACTGCAAAGACAGAAATGTATGGGAGGGATTAGTCAGACGAAGAAAAGAGGAAAGGCAAGAGTCAGAATCTGGGTGGAGAGAACAGAAAGGTAAAAGTAGGATTTGGAAATAAGGAATATCACCGTGTCCTGGTTTGAGTTAGAATAGCACTAATTCTTTTCGGTGATTTTATTTTTCAGCTCAGTCTCTTCCAAGTAACTGCACTTTCTGAAATTCACAGCATGTTGTTGCAGTGTCTGCTGCTCATAATCTCTCATGTTTCTAGTTAGTATCAAGAGCTGGTGCACAGACAAAGGTCACTGCTAAGTCTTGTTTACTGCCTTGGAGACGCAGAGTAAAAGGCTGCACCTGCAGGGGGAACAGAAAGTTAGAGGGACTCTAAAATGATGAACAAGGTATTCCATTCCAAATATATGTTTGGTATAAAACTGAGAGATGACAAGAGTCAAGCTCTCTTCTTCTTCCTTTTCTTCTTCAATGGCTGGCATCCAAAGAGAACTCCCTGTTTTGTCTTTGATCCTGATCCATGACTTCCTGAATCTAGTTTCAGAATCAAGCTCCTGAATCCAGTTCCTGTCTTCCACTGAATCCAGACTACGACTTCCACCACAGCATCAGTAGAGACAGTGCCTAAGTGCCATCGTGTGGATTTGGTCCAATATTGGTTTTGTATTTATTTGCATATAGTTAATTATTATTACTTTCATTAAAGTAGTTTCAGCATTCTATTCCAGTTCATAAGGCTCTCTCCTTTACTTCCTTTCTTTTTGCCTTTGGGAATGGAGACCAATTATTAGAAAGCATATGTCAGCTGTTTACTGGCCAGCCCCAGCCCTAACCTTTGGCACACTATCAACAGAGGAAGGAATATAAACTGGAGTTAAGAAACTTCAGAAGTGGTCTCTGACATTGATTATATACAGTAGAAAGAAGTCAGTGGAAAGATGAGTTTAAATTATTATCTTATTTCAGTTCTTACTTTTGTCTTGGTCTCCTGACTGTTGGAGTTGAAAATTACAACTGAAACACTGACTACATTTAACAGCAGTCAATCCTGCAGGGAAAAGTCTGAATAGCTTTTGCTGACTCACTTAAGAGTAGGCTGAAAAGTAGTATAGAGGTACTGAACACACTTACCAAGCTGGCTCATGTACTAGAAACACTAAAGATAGGTTGGAGCTAATTTACTCTGTAACAGGGACCTGGGGAAGAGGGGACTGAAAATACAGCCTTAGCTAAAACAAAAACAGTGTCAGGATAAACTGGTCTTATCAAAGATATTTCTCAGTGTAACACTTTGGCAAATAATTCCTAGTCCCAGGGAAATGGCTTTGTGTGCTGCCTTGCTTTTACAGTCAGTAAGTATTTTCTTGCATAGCATATTAATGATAAATATTTCATTTAACTAAAGGAATATTTCTATTGTTAAGGGTCTAGTCAGAAACATAGACTGATTCATCCTGTTGCTTCACTTTTAGGCAGGCAAATAGCTCTTCAGTGCTAAAGCATTTAAAAATAGTGCAGAGTTCATGATAAATTTCTGTTCTGAAATGCTGGTAATGACTGGAGTCAACAACAGGATCCTAGACTTTGTTTGGTATGTGAGTAGTCACCATTCTTACCTCAAATATTTTAATTCTGTTTTGGTGTAGCCTAGAGCTAGCAAATTACTTTTGATATTGCGTAATGGTATGGGCAGGTTTTATTAAAAAAAAAAAAAGTTTTTTATTATTATTATATTAACATATTTAATCTCATCATGTAACTTATTCTTAATTAGGTTCTTTGCATGGTCATGAAAATCATTACACAGATGAAAACACAGAGGCAATCTAGAACACTTAAGAAATAACTAGCAATAATATAACAAACATTAATTCAACTAATTGAAATTGCAAAGAGGTCCTTGCAGTCAATTATACCTCTTGCCCACTAAAGGGACTCAAGAAGCTGCTTTCTGCTTAAGGCAGAAGGCATTGGGATTCAGTTACAAAGTTTTATAGAATTTCTTACAAAGAAGCTTTTGAATATTTACTCACAAAAATAATATCTTCAGACTCCCGGGGCTGAATTAAAGTTCCCAGGCAGTACCCAAACACTTCAAGAGAGTTCTGTCACTGTCATAATAGCTGTTAAGGTTTCTAGATCTTCCCAGGTTCTAACAGGGTGCTATGAGAGAAGCAGATGTTCTCTGACATGATCCTGGTTCCGATTTGATTCCAGAGTTGGCATGGAGTTTTGCAGAGGTGCAAGCAGGATGTCTTGAGGAGATACAGATGGGCACAATGTTGGTGCCACTTCTTGCCAAGTCATGAGACACTTAATGCCTAATCCCAGGTAAACTTGAGGCATGGCAAGTTTCCAGGTACACAAACCCAAAGTATCAGGGCTTGTTACTGTGCAGCAAGGCTGGCTTGGAACTTAGCAGACATAATGCTGCAAAGCAAGTAAAGCAAAAGCTTGGCATAATACAACAGCAGAGAGCAACGAGGCAGAAGTATGGTACAGCAGAAACAGAGAGAGAGCACATTGTGTTTGCCTGGTCATCTCCTTTTATCAATTCAGCCAGAGACTAATGGCTCTTTGGCCACAGATTAGCCAATCAGAATGGCAGTTTGCCAAACTTCACCATATTAGGTGAGCTAGGGCCTGCTGTTACCCTTTCAGGGCAAAACACAAACAAGTGTATAAACATGTGTGAGTACCCTGTCTATCAGGGAGAAGGAGACATGGTGGCACCAAGTCTTTGTCTTCCTTTCCTGCAGTGGCTTGCCCCAATAGCAGAAGAAGGGAGGGCAGAAAACATGTCTGGACATGTTTAGACCTATTTTGGCCTTCCATGGAATGTTACCAATTTTATATAAAGATATTTATATACTTGGAAATAGGATCTCATTCTCCAGTTGAGTGGTTTTCCAACTGTATCCATTTGTGCAAGTTTCTAGGTATTTTGGATTGCTAAATTCTGTACGGCAAGTTTACCTTCAAGCAAGCTGCTCGGATCAGATTGAAATTATTCCCTGAAAAAGAAGGCTATTCCTAATTTGCTTTGGGTACACAGTATATTAACAGATTCCAGGTGCCTGACTGAATGAGAAACACTGATTTGGGTTTCATGTCTCAGAGAATAAGTTGAAAAATCTTCTGTAGAGTAATCTTCCCAATACAGTGTGCTACACAGAGAGATACCCAGATCATGGATCTCCATATCTGTATATGAGCTAATTTTCCCCAGGTTAAATAGGCATACTATCTTGAGCATAGCATGCTATTAAATACATGTACTAATTCTATGAGACAACAGAACATTATGGCAGCACCCTGAAGATGATTTCCCTATATATTAACATCTCAAACAGTCACATCACATTAGGAATTTTACTGACGTATAAACTGAATGAGCACTCACTTGTCTATATGAAAAAGCCAATTAGTAGATGATTAAATTTAACTGCCTTGTGTATTTTGACAGATTGAGTCAGAGCATATCAATCTAAAACCCACCTCTAAGTTGTAGACATCCATTTTGTACCTTTTCTGACCACTAGAAGTGTTTAGTGTTCTACATATGATGTTCCTTCAGAATTCATATTTCTTCTCTAGGTTATATTTCTAAAATAACACAAACTTTAAGCTTAGCACTGATACTAGTATCAGCTAAAGAATATTACTAGAAGACCATTCAGATCCCCTCATTTTAAATCACACAGAACAAAGGTGATTTATTTTTTTAACTGTGGTAGTTTAATTTTAAACCTCTAGCCTGATTCTAAATTATAAACAATAAATAGGAACCAATCACATTAACAAACCAATCAACTTTAGAAGGGTTCCAGACTTTTTTATTGCTTAACTATGAAGAATAGCAGCTAAATTGCTTCTGATTAAAGGAGTACTATAGAAGGTTAACAGAAAATCTCGAACAGAATTGCAAGTTCCATTGATTAGATTCAATTTACAATGCCAGCCAAGTAAAACCTAATTTTATTTAACAACTTATGTCAATTGTTATTCTGCACATCAGTAAAAGACTAACTGATGTTCTTTCTTGTATGATCCTATTATCAATCAATATTTTTCAAGAAAAAAAACAAAAAATTCAAAATGGCTTCAATCTTCAGTCATCCAGAAGTTAAGCTGTTCTCCTTGTTCAAAAGGCAAATACTGAACAATAAAATTTTAAAACTACTTATGTAAATTTTAAAAGTTATAAAGTCAGCTGCTATTTAACACCAGGCCATGGCAGACTTCACCAAAACCTAAAAGGACAAAAGCAGCATTCATATTTTCATAGTAAATTACAACAAATCATTTCCCCTCAAGAATGAAGAGTTGCGAACACAGTGAAAAATTCAGTGGCTTCAGTTTCCATTTTTAATTGATTCTGCACTAATTATTTTCCATACTTTAGTCTCTAACAATCAAGTCACTCCTCTAGGTAAAGATACTGGAGACACTGAAGGAGCTAGGTCTCTTTAGTTTGTAAAAGAGGAGACTGAGGGGTGACCTCATTAATGTTTACAAATATTTAAATGGAGAGTGCCAAGAGGATGGAGTCAAGCTCTGCTTGGTGATGCCTGATGACAGGACAAGGGGCAATGGGTGAAAGTTAAGGCATAGGAAGTTCCATGGGAACATGAAGAAAAATTTTCTTGCTGAAAAGGTGACAGAACAATGGTACAGGCTGCCCAGGGGGGCTGTGGAGGCTCCCTCTCTGGAGACATTCAAAACCGAGCCGGATGGGTTCCTGTGTGATCTGCTCCAGGTGACCCTGCTCTAACAGGGTGGTTGGACTGGATGATCTAACATTCTATGATACTGCCTGAATACTGAAGTAGTAATCATTTTAGAAATATTGAGGCATAGCACCTAAATGTTTGTAGTTCTAGCTACACATCACAGTTGTCATATTGCACATGAATTTATTCAAATTATTACAATCCCATTTAATTCCATTTTATACTGTTGCACCTACATTGCAAACACAGGAAAAACGGATACAAAGAATTTATGCCCGTTTTCTGAAACAGAATAATCAGGTGTGATCCAGCTGAATTTCCAAATTAACTTATCATCTGATAAAATCACAGGGAAATATGATGATCACTTCTGAAGCTCTTTTGTGATGTATCTCCCTTTTTCAAAACTATTATCATCATAATTAAAAGTCAAACACCTTAAAAATGCAAGCAAATGAAAGAATTTTTACTGCAGAATAACAAGGGAACAGTAACATCTGTGATGACCTGAACTTGCATATTCTTATCCCCTCTTCTTTCATTCTTATCCCCTCTTCTTTCAAGTATTTTCAATTCTGTTTAAGATTTTTATATACAAAGATGAGTATAATAGGAAAATGAGAAGTGAGGAAAAGTCAGAGTTAAAATGGTGCACTAGGATTTATCAACACTCCAGTTCGAGGCAGGTTCAACAGGTTTTGAACAATACCAAATTTAATTGGTCTCTGTGAATATGGTGTTCAATTATAATTTACTAATTACAATAGTACATAGATTTTTAGCCTATGGTACAGGCGGCAAGAAAATATAGGACAGAGGGATCTAGATGAAGTAATAAATATTTTCAAACTTTAAAATTTTATTTAGTATGATGATCTAGGTCATCTGGACCTGGAAACCTGACAGTGTGGTGGCTTTAGCTCTTCGTAATCATTATGAGAAAAAGACTGCAACTATACCTCTGCATGCATAACTCCTTGCAGGTTTTGATCTACCCAAAATTGGATTTTCCAGCAACAAAACCAATTGCAAAAATAATTCACTCAGAAACTTCACAGCATTACTTCAGGAATGAGGAATGAGTTCATTCTCCAAAGCAAGTGTCTTGTTTTTGCAGTAAAAGGAAACTTCTGTGTCTTTTCACTGCATCTGCAACTTTTATACTAGCTCAACTATCCTGAACTTTTTTTTCTTTGTTTGTTTGGTCTTTTTTTTCTCTAGAAGCTGCAATGCTCCACAAGATCAAAGCAAAGGAGCTTTATAATTCCAATTGTCATTTAGTCAATTCCCTTTGAATTTCCAGAGCAAACACTCTATGTTTTGTGAGAATATCAACCAGATGATGTTGAATATTCCACTTCTAGGGATATATGTCCTCTTTGTATAATCATATTTAATTAAACCACCCCATCTTCAAAACTGAAGAGCTGAATGTGTTTCCTCGGCGGTCAAGGGGAGATTCTTCTTAAGCAATGGCCTTTCTTTCTAGGCCTATGGCTGAACTATTTTAGGAAAGTAGTTTAGGGTGTACCAACAAAACTAAACTAAGAGTAAACAAGAACATGTCAGGATCATGACAAAGTCCATCTGCCACTCAGGTGGAACATAATGATGCTCAGGGCTTTGAGTTGCCCCAGACTGTGCACTGAATCATTCACAGGCATTAGCTGTAGAAAGTCCATTTGCTTTTCTAAACATAAATCATAAAAATATAGCAAAATAGTATGGCGAATACACACCAAAAAACTGTACAAAAACTTGATAAGGATGGCTGGGTTTCCATTACAAAATCCTTTCATTTTACCAGCTAAAAATCATTAATTACTACAGTAAAAGGTGGCAGATGCATATACATATTTGCCTATCCTTCCTTAGTGATTAGTACTGTCCAGTAAATCTGTTATTGCTAGATTTTATAATCACACATAGTTTATTTAAACCTCAACAGATGCACAGATTAGAAGTTTTCACTGGACTCCTGTATGTTGTGGGTTTAAGACTGGATGTCTTAAGCACAGAGAAAAGTCCTCCAGAAGTACTAGAGAGTACAAGTGGTGGACACCAGAAAATGTAATGTGTTGTTTCATTCCCATCATCCTGGACCTCTATATAAACAGACATTTCTGTCTGTTCTGCCCTTTTCTCTTTATCTCTGTTTCCCCGGGCCAGACCCTTATCTCTTGTGGAGTAGGCTTGCAGCTTTCTGCCAGGCCTGACCAAAGTTAATTTTTGCTGCATTGAGGCTTGGTGTTAGGCCTGGATGCAGGGGAAGTCTTTTGAAGGTTTTGGTCTAATGAGATTGTCGTAAGCCCAGGTAGAAGGATTGGGCCCAGACCAAATATGCCTTTATGCATTTTGTATTTCTGTATATATTTGTGAGTAGTATTTCCACTTAAACTTCCAACCCAATGTGGAGCATTTTTATTTTACTCCTTTGGGAGGTATAAAAAGAGCTTTCTGTCTGTTCAAACCCAAGACATTGTAGCAGCTAGCAACTTGTGACATGGTAGACAAAATATCATAACCTCTAAGAACTTGTAAATAAGACTTCTTGAAAGTCATTAGCATAAACCTCTTCTCATACTTGAAACTGGTTCTGCCAACTCTAAAGACACTGTTTTGAAGTAAGGAAAGTTGTTCTCTGTAGGAGTTCTTGCCCATCCCACTGCTGGTACTTACCTGCATGGCACATTTTGAGTGGTGTAGACAGATGAAATGGCAGAAATTAGAAAAACATTAATGAAAGGGAAGGTGGCAGCTGTTTTGACTTTTACTTGAAACCACAGCCCTGACAAGGAGTAGGTTTTTTAATCTGGGGTCAAGAGAGTGAGAACATGAGTTTTGGATTAAATCATTTAAACATGAGAAATTTGGGACTGAAACTCTGGATACTGACCCCAGAGTTGCAACACGATCTATTTATACACAGTCTCCTACTTACCTTTGTTATTAAATGTGTGCATTAATTGAGTATAATAGCACCAGTTTAGAATAGTAACATATTCCCTTGCTAGATAAGTTGTTTCCCTCCCTCTGTAAGGTACTGTTTGAAAGTTTCTGAAGGTGGTTTCTAGTAGAACTTAGTGTATGTAAGTGACAGAAAAATAGATTGAAATTACAGTTTCACAGCAAATGTTTTAAAAGGCTTTTGAAAATAATCCTTTGCTCTAGGACACCACATTGACTCCATTATTTACATAAAATGTCAGGATGTTTGTAATGCAATCTGATGCTATTGAGCTGAACATAGCCAGTAACTATTATAGACTGTAACAAGGGAAGATGAACAAAGCTGACATTAAGATAGAGTGAAAAGTCCACTACTGAGAATAAAGAAAGTAGGAATGTGAAGAGATAGACAGAGAATACAGATCAGAATTGTTTTGAAGACAGTGTTCAGAGTTCTAGAGAACATGAAGATGAATTTGTCACATATAACATTTAGAATGAGCAATAAATCTGAATAAACTCAGCCTGAAGCAATGTTTCCCTTGAAAATAGACAGAGGGCATTCTGCAGGAGAGCAAGGAAGCTTGCACTGAGCACCCTTTAGGTGTCAAGTTTGAGTTGTGAAAGCCAAGACCTTAAATTTGTTGTTCTGGTCCCAGAAGCAATGCAAGACATGGCTGATGGGGAGAGAAACTGATTCCAAAACCTGTTGAAGGGACCAGCAGACATAGCTGCAGTAGAGAGGACCAGTCCAAGACATAAAGAACAATAGCATTAGAATGAGTGTTAATGAGAGCATCCAGGTATAGGTAGCTAAAACAGTAGAAGAACATTATACTCTCCTTTCCCAATCTCTATCCATAACTGGACACAGCAAAATAAAATATCACATTTTTAATACCCACTGAATGGGCAAACTGACACTTTGTTTCTTGTTCCTTATGATAGGTTTATGCCAGCATTTCTCCTCATTTTGTTTTTACAGAAAATGGATATCCTAATCAATGCTCCAAGAGCTACAGAGTATTTACAATTACAAACCACTGTAATCCTTACTAGAAAAAAAACTATATATACTTGATAAAGACAAGGCTGAATACTTTCATATCATGAAAGAAGAAAAATCATTATCTGGATGAAGTGGAGAAATAACAAGAGAGATACACAGTAATTTCAATATTAACTGGTAATGAAAAATTGAAGAGTAGTGAAACTCCCACAGTTTGTCAGAAAGTGGACACACAGCTCAATGATTTGACAAATTAAAAAAAAAAAAAACCAACAAAAAAAAAACACAAACCAAAACTGTGCTTATTTTGACTAACAGTGTGTTCATTATCCAAGATATCACAGAATCGAAGTGCTTCAAAGACAAAAACAAGCTGGTGTAGAATGAAAGCTGCCAACTAAACTTAAAACTATAAATGCATACAGACACAGGAAAGATAAACAAAAACTATTTTTCTTGACATTTTGAGAGGGGGAAAAATATGTTGCTCTGTGATTTATTTTTGTTTTATCCAATCCTTTGTTCCAGGTGCTTTAAAGGACTCATCAGGGTGAAGCCTTAAAAGATGCGGGAGTTGGAGAATTCTGAAGAAATTCTCAAGAATAAACATAAATTTGAAAAGCTGGTGGCCTTGAAAGTTCTTCTTTTAGGTTAATGGCCTTGCAAAGTATACTAGACATTAGATTTCAGAGCAAGCTATCTCATATGAATTCTTCTACTATTACCCAAGATGAAAAAAAGTTCAGAAACACAGAGGGATAGAGATTAGGTCAGTTATACAAACACAGCTTGAAGTATTACAAATCAATTATCTAAACTCCCAGTTTGACATTCTTTAATGGATTAAGAATATAAACCTTATATTTTTCAAAATTATTTTATGTATTGTTATTCAAACAGATTGTTTGAAAAAAAGGCAAGATAAATTGGAGGGAATAGTATCACAGTGACATCCTGATGAAAAGGTAATACTATTTCTCTACTTTATAAAATTACACTAGGAACAATTACTAGAACAGGGTCATTATTTACTGAATTTTCATTGTTTGCCAATTTCTTTTAATCAAAAGGATCCTACACTATATGATCCCTCCTCAAAAAAAAAAAATATACATATAGTTTGAGAAACTTTGTTTTCCTTCTTTTAACAAAATCATAACACATTTGCCAAAGAAAAGTGAAGTAAACATTATTCAACTAGATATTTTTTGTTGCTTCTGTGTCTTCACACTGGATTCTATTTGCAAGTAACAAAACAAATATAGTATGTTTTTCTATTTCTGACATCTCTGTAAATGAATCAGTTATGCAATATGCAAAGAAAAAGAAAAGATGGTAAAATGACTAGTTCTGTAGTAAAATTATTGCAGTGCTTTCTTTACATATAGTTCTGGCTTCTTTATTTATTATTGGGAATTCTGCCCACATAAAGAACAAATACAGCAAGGGCTTCACAAACAAGAAAGAAAATTAGGCCCAACTGTTCCCCCTTACTAGATTTTATTCCAGAGACAGAAGTAGAATAGCAGAGAAATGTCACATTAAGAAAATGTTGCCATTGATCATAATTAAATAACCCTTCATTTTTCATCACCTAGACTGTATAGAGGAAGTAGAATAGAAAATGTTGTGTTTTAATTCCGCAGTATTTCCCAGAGTATCAAAAGCTATGAAAATCATGGTTTTATTAGGTCTTAGATAATACAATTTTTAGAGTAATATGTTGCAGCCATCCAGCCCTAAGGCTCCTTAACCTTTGGAAGGTTCTGCCTGAGCTAGCACAGTAGCAAAGAAGATTAATGTGCACAAAGATGTTTTTCTGATACAGGTGAACTGGCTGATTTTGCCATTTTCTAACTACAATTTAATTTACATTTTATGAAATACACATGAAAGCCATAATTATGGAATTACTATAACAGTTCTTTCTTTTATGGTTAAGCTTTCCTCTTCAATTACTTTGTGCAGTAAATTAATCACCTTCTCAAATTAATGAAAAAAATATTGCCCTGTGTTTCACTCCTCTGCGTAATGAAGGAGAAAAGGGAGAAGAGAATGCAAGATTATCAGCTTTTTCATGTTTTCTAGGACTAAGACTTGTCCGTCTTGGTACTCCTGTCTTCAACCTCAATCTCAGGTGCCAGCAGAGGCAATGTAAGCTAGAAAATAATTTTTCAACAAGACACTAAAACCTGGGCAAATTTCAAGAAGTCCAGGGTCAAATTAGATCTTGAAATTATCCAGTCTCTTATTTCAGTTCTGCTATTTCTGTGTTTTATTTGTTTTTGCCAGATTTATTTTGAAATCTGTACTGACCCCTTTCATGGAGGAATTTGTAAGGTAACACTTGCTGAGACTGCAAACTCTCTCATTTCTGACTGTTCAGTACATCCTAAGTCTAAATGTAAATAAACCTTCTACTGATTTCATGGGTAGAATTTATATCTGCTACACACGTACACACATGGAAAAAAAAAAAAACCTATTTAAGAATGGGAGAATAATGAATGTCAAAACCAAAAACATTGTTACTTAAGATCCTTTTAATAAGGAAGGAGGATAATGGTATTTTGAAGTTTTAGTGTCCAAGAAGGTCAATGATATCTTGGGGTGCATTACGAATATGACCAGCAGGTCAAGGGACTTTCTCCTCACCCTTTACTCTGCCCTAATGAGGTCACATCCAAAGTGCTCTGTTAAATCCTCTCAAATGGGGCTCCTCAGTTCAAGAGGGTCAGCAAACTACTGGTGAGAGTCCAATGGAGGGCTACAAGGATGATTAAAGGACTGGAAAGTCTCTTCAATGAGGAAAGGCTGAGACCTGAGGCTCTTCAGCCTGGAAGAAGACTCAGAGAGGATCTTATCAAGATTTAAAAATATCTAAAGAGTAGATGTCAAGAAGAAAAGGGGCAAAGGGTAAAACTAGAACAATAGAAGTCCTTAAACATAAGAGAAAAATTCTTCACTTTGAGGGTGACAGAGCACTGAATTAGGTTGCCCAGACAGGTTAGAACCACAGAATGGTTTAGGTTGGAAGGGACCTCAAGGATCATCTAGTTCCAATCCCCCACCATAAGTAGGGACACCTCCCGCTAGTACAGGTCACTCAAGGCCTCATCCAACCTAGTCTTGAATACCTCCAGGGAGGGAGCACTCTCAGCCTCCCTGGGCAATCTCTTCCAGTGTTTCATCACTCTCACTTTAAAGAACTTCTTCCTGACATCTAGTTTAAATCTCCCCTCTTCCAATTTAAACACATTACTCCTAGTCCTGTTGTTACAAGACCTTGTAAATAGTCCCTCCTCAGCCTTCCTGTGGGCCCGCTTCAGATACTGGAAGGCTACTACAAGGTCTCCTCCAATTCTTTGCTTCTCCATGTTGAACAGACCCAACTCTCATAGCCTGTCCTCATAAGAGAGGTTGTGGAGTCTCCTTTTCTAAAGACCGTCAAAACATGCCTGGACATGTTCCTATGCAATTTGAACTAGGAGAACTTGCTTTAGAAGGGGAGCTGTACAAGATGACTTCTGGGGACCCCTTTCAATGCTTAATAATCTGTGATTCTATACAGTAGACTCATAACCAAAATTAATCAGGTTTTAACTAGGTGAAAACAATAGTAAAATCTCCCACCAAACATATCTACCATTTATAAAGCAAAGACTGTTAACCACATCACCACAGCTGTGCAACACTTTCCCTGATAATACATGCATATAAACGTGGAAGATATTTGTGAGATTAATTCTAGAGATTGATAATTTTATATTCAGTGTATTTGTTAGATCAGCCACATGGCCAAACATTACTAAGCTTAGCATATTGACAGCATAGTAGATAACAGTCCTCCACTTTCTGTGAAACAAATTATTTAGTAATAGCAAGTAATTTTTTTCATCTGCTGAAGCCTTTGCTAACACTCAAGGTACCTTCTCTAAACAGCATAGAATCCATAAGCTATATGTCAGTCTTCAGCATACTGAGTGTGAATCCAGTAAGGCAAGACTCATCACAAAGAGAATAGATAAAGGGATCCTATTCCAGTCTCGAAGCTACAGACCCAGTTCAAAGTCTGTCAACAGGATTCAGGATCCTTCCTAGTGGATGCCTAATCCATGACATTGTTTCGAAAAGGAAGCAAATTGATACACACTCTAACCACATTCTTGTTTTAAGAGCCTAATCTTACCCCTCTTATCCAAAGCATATGCAAATATCTTTTTTCCTCCTTTTATTTCCTTCTTTCTTTTACTTTTTCTCTTTTTTCTTTCTTTAGTATAGTAACTTATTGTCTCAGTAAACCTATGAGTGAAGTAGGCATCATCGTTTTCTTTTCACAGACTATAATCTTTTTTTTTCATTAAAATATTCCAATCAGCCTCAAGCCAGCACAATTATGTAGGACAGCTGGCCTTAAAAACATTTACAGAAAAAGCTGTAAAACAGAAATATATTTTGCCTTATTTTTGATGGCTGTAATGAGATCACTACTGTCAGAAGTCAGACTTCATGCACTTGTGATTCTTAATATGTAAAGTGTTCTAAACCATGACTCTTAGCATTAAATACTGCATCTTTTAATAGACAAAATGTTGTCTCAGTTGGTTTTGATAGAAAGTTTTGAGACTACTGTAAGATAGATTTTTTTTTTCTTTTTTTTTTAAAGCATGCTTGCTAGCAGTAGTTAGTCATTTTGTTTCATTCTTTGGGCTTTTAAAATTTTTGCTAGAGTTCCTACCCACAGAGGCAAAAATATGCCATAGCTAATAACTTATAACAGCAGATGTTACCATTTCCCAATCTAATAGAAATAGTTTGCTCAGATACAGAATTGAGAGTAAAAACGTTTCATTCTCCAAAGCACTGGCATTCTGTTGATAGGGATTTCAATAAACAAACATTGCTTTTTGCTAACTCCTTTTCTATAAGGCAATATTTCACTGCAGAGGCAGGCCTCTTTACATAGCATCAAACCAAAGGCGTCTGAGGAAAACCTGCATTTTATGTCAAGATAAAACTGGCAAGGTTTTTATTAGTATTATTCAGTTCTGTGTTCTGTTCAGCTCAATCATATTAATATGGATGTACAATTAAAAATGCTGAAGAGTTGAAACAGTTGCTGCTTTTCAGTCCTCAACAGAAGTCTAAACAATATGTATCCTTGAAGATATTCTTAATGTTATAGAAAGCCATAGAATTAAGTCACAGAATCACAGAATCAGTTAGGTTGGAAAAGACTTTCAAAATTGTCAAGTCTAATGAAATAACTTTTTTTTTCCAGAATGTTCTGTATCTAACCCACAAATAAAATGTCAACTATTTTAACTGTTAAAATAAAAAAAAAAAGCTCTAAAATTAAAAGAGCCCTTTGTTAAAAACAGCCCTGAACTCTGAATACTCTCTTGCCCTTTGCTTTAATCTATAAACGCCATCACAAATCCAACCTGTCACTAGAAATGTCAGTTCTACATGGATCATGTTTTCAACACATCTAGTTTTCTCGAGAACATACCTGGAAGTTTGACATACCTTCTTCTTTTTTTTTTTTTTAATTCATTTATCTCTACAATTTTTGTTCTATTTATACATAGGCAAACGTAGATTCTTACTATCTTTTAACTTATGAGCAAAAATGGGCCAAAATGGGCCAAAAATGATACCTTCCTTATAGTTCTATGAACACAACAGATATATAATGCCAGTTCTTCTTTCAAGGAGACAAGAGCTAGTAGGTTAGAGGAGGGGATTCCTGCCACATCCTCTCAATTTGCATTTCAAAAACTGCTTAGAATCTTTTCCATAATGTTTGGTACCAAAGATCCCAGCAGGATCAAGGCCTTGTAACTATACTTAAGTAGAGATAAGCTTCTACTTCAATATCAGAGTGAAAAAACCTCCACAGTTAAACACAAAACACAGTTGGGTGAAAGAAAATAACACTTTATAACTTGTTTCTCTTGCTCCTATTGCACAAATAGGCATATACGCTGTGAATGTGTGAGAGAGTAATGTAATGTAAACAAGATCACTTTTAGAAAATAGCTAACTGAAGCATGCATTTCAGTAGTCCTATATTTATTACTTCAACATTTGCATGTCTCAGAAGCACAAAAACACAATTTGCCACTGTTTAAGGAAATGCTGTTAAGTACAGAATGAGAAGACTGGAGCTAGTACTGTGCATTAATCATATTTTGTCAACCACTGGTAACATATGGTATTATAATTATAACCAACATGTTTACAAAATACATGAACAGGTGCTAATGCTTGTGTTCCAAATCTTGACAGGTCTTAACAAGATGTTCTTTTTTTACCAAACTGTGTACCTCAGACAAGGCAAGAAAAAGTCTATAAACTAGGGGCAAGGACGTTTTCAAAGCAGTTTCAATTTCTTCTCAAACTTACCTGAAACTTGCTGTTTGAAATCTAATGTGATATAGGTAGTAGCCAATGTTCCACAATATGCATGAAATATGAAAGACATTTCCAAAGAATATTGTCCTTTCCCATTCATAAGATCAATATAATATGTATGTATATATATATATTTACTGCTAACACTGCTATCACTGCTTGTGACTGACATTGTGCTGGATTCTACAGGCCCTGCCAGAGGTGAGAATGCAAGGCACATTGTGCTGGTTTGAACTAATTGGAGGATTTGAATGAGAAATTACACTATAGGCTGAGAAAGGAAAACACTGATGATACTACTTCACTCACAGCTTTACTGAGAAAGAAAAAAAATTGTTTTAAGAGTTGTAACCCAAATGTAGATGTCAGACTGTTGTTGGCTGTGGTGGCTCCTGCACGGCTCTTTCTCCCTGCCTTTTGTAGCTGATTCTCAATAATTTCACTAACTTCTTTCCTGTTGCTAATCCCCCTGGCTGATCTACCTACACCTATCTGCTGCATGAAACAGATGGTAAGATAAGACTGGGGAAGGGGGGAAGATGGTGGTTAAAATCCCCTCTTAGGGATTTTGATCTCTGGGAGGGGTGTGGTGTTTCCGTGTTACCTTTTTACTGTATATATCTGTAAATATCTGTTATACATTGTAAATATAAATATTGTAAAGCTTCATTTATTAACTTCCAGCAGACTGATTCCTGGCCCGGGTTATTTCAAAGTGGGGGGGGAGGAGGGGGCAGATAACTGCCAAACCACCACACACGTGCTTTAAGGTCATATATATAAAATGTTCCGCAGAGCTTAAAATCTGAGGAAGAAGAATAACAAAGGAATAGAATGAACAGGTGTCATGGTTTTAAGAGGGATTGCTCTTTCACCTCTTCAATAAAGGGCGAAAAGAAAACTGCTCACACAGAGGATTGGATAGAATTGGAAAGTTTAATTGGAAAGTTTAATTGGAAAGGCTACTTGAAACTTCTTAACTGCTTACAAGTGTACAGAAGCATGTAAAATACACAAAACTCCATAGTCCATCTCTGCCATGCTTCACTTAGGCCAAAGCTTCACACAAGAACCAAATTCCCAGGGCCAAATGCCCCTTCCCTACTATGCTTCTCTACCATCATACCAACAGCACTGTGACGCTGCACAAAACTCAACTTGGTAACTCCAGGCCCAGTTAAGAAGCTCCAGGCCTAATTGGCAACATGGCCAAGGCTGGCCAGGCCTTACCTCCCCAGCCAGGGAGGTAAGAACCTGCTCGTCATTCCTGGGAGGAGAAAGAAAGGGGAAAAGGGAAAAAAACAGATTTTTCAGCTAAATTTATAGGGATGCTGGACTTATTGGCGTGAAATACAAAGATTACATCTTCCGGTACACCTCCTCAAGGTCTGTAATGCTGTAGTGTTCTTAAGGGCATATAGGCTCAAATCGCCACAAAAGGGCACATGAGGAGATGGTGAGACATTATTTGGAGAGAAAGAGCCATTTGGAACAGCTTTATCCAAGAATATCCAAGTGAGTACTTCCTTTTATAATTTAACTTTTATAGTTTAATAATGTAGATGCTTAAAGTACGCATTTAGTAAAACCAGACATGACTTCCCAATAAAACTGGAAAGATTACAGTACAAAAACATATGACCAGTTATTACAGAATGAGTGAGCTCTTCTGATTTATCTAGAACAGTAAATATCAGATATGGCTCAGTAACAAACAATCTTTAGCATTAAGTTAAAAAATGTGCAACTATTCTTAAAGTTCAGGTAGAGTGTGCAACAACTATTTCAGGTTGTTGGATGTCTGAATTGTAAACCATTTGGATGCTTTTTTGATAGATGCAATAACAAAAATTTTTAAATGGGCTTGATTCAGTCCCTTTAAAGAGTGACTTCATATAAATTGCCATTGACTTTAAATATTGTCTATGCTTTTATTCTGCAGCCACTGTGTTGCTTAGAACCATTACCTCTAATAAATTATATGTGATTTTCCTGTATTAAAGGTTGCAGTTTAGGTTAAATAGTTCTTACTGTAATTAACAAGATGTGTACCTTCATAATATGCACCCATGTAGGTTAAAATAAGAATTTTCTAATATACTGTTCATTTCAATGGGCATTTTCTACTGCTTTTTAAAAGACTTCAAAGGATATTTAAAAGAAATGGCTCCATTTGTGAAATTCCACCCAGTCTCAAAGATGGCAGTGGAAGTGTGCACTAAGCCACTTTTCATCATTTATCAGCAGTCCTGACTAAGTGTGGAGGTCCCAGCTAACTGGAGATTGGCAAATACAGTGCCCATCAACAAGACAGACTGGAAAGAGGACCCGGGCAGCTGTACACCTGTCAATCTGACCTTGGTGCTGGAGAAGGTCATGAAGCAGATCATTTTGAGTGACATTATGTGCCAGCATGCGCAGGGCAATAATGCTACCAAGCCCAGTCAGAATGAGTTTGTTCGTCTATGCATATTTATTATTTTTGTTCTCTAGTTTTCCTTTGTAAGCCCATTCTTCTTACAAACTAGAATATTTAATTTGGGGATATAATGTATATATTTAGCTTAACGTATATATTTAGAATATTGTTCTTCACAGCAAACTTTTGTGATGCAAGATATAATTCCATTTTTTCTCATAAAATTTATCCTTTAATAACTGAATAGATTTCACATTGTGCTGGTTTGAGGCTAATTGGAATATTTTAATGAGATATATTAGATCATTGGTTGTAAAAAGAATGTAATGATGAAGTGTATATGATTCATTGGTTTGCTGAGAGGGATAGAAAGCCAAAATGTCAACAATTTGTCCCACTGTGGTCTGTGACAATGGATGTATTTGCTTCCTTGTCACTCTTCTTTAATCTCTTTTCTACTACTCTTGTCTAACAGAAATCAATGTAAGCTTTGCTGCTTGTTATGTTTGTCTGTCTGGGAAAGTAGAGGGAGAGAGAGAGGTTAGGTTTGAACACCTTCTGGGCAGTTTCCTTTGTCCAGAAGGGAGTTTGGATTTCTGTATTATTTCTAATTTGTATACAATGGTAAATACTTGTAAATATATTGTGTACATATGCTTGTAAATTTTGGCTTCCTGTAAATATAAGTTCATCTTACTTCCAAGCTGTCTGAGCTAGTCTGGTAAATTCTAATAGTGGGAGAGGTGAGGAAATTCCTAGCCTACCACACAGATACAAATGTGAAATCAGCAATTATATATTACTTAAATTGCTTTAAGGAATATTTTAATTGATTTTTAAAATAAATACATTTTTAAATCACAAAAACATTGAAGGAAATAGTAAGAAAAATTACTGTTAAAGACTGCCAAATTTTATAAATCACACAGTCACAGAATGTCAGGGGTTGGAAGGGACCTCGGAAGATCATCTAGTACAACCCCTCTGCCAGAACAGACAATATAGATCACCCATCTTTAACTCAACAACTTTAAACATCTTTAACAAATGGTAGCATTGTAAAAGAGAAATAAGATTAGTTTTATTTAAAGTGAAATAAGGAAGAAGAAATAAAATTGCAGGATAGAAGAGCAGAAAACAACTGGAATGCTAGAGTGGAGTTACAAACACACATAAACAACTAGGCAATAATATTTTGTGGACAGCCCCACAAAAGTGAAGTATTTTTGTTTAATGTTACTTTTAGCATGAGTAATTGTTTTTTGTCTGATAAACAACAAAATTCAAATATCGCATGCTGCATGAGCATACACTGTAGAAGTTATTTCCACAGCAGAAGACTACAACCAAGGAGTAAACAGCTGTATGTATTCAGATCTAGTCCTGGTTCAAGTCTGAATTTTATCCAAAAAGCAGTACAAGTGTTTGTGTTTGAAGATTTTTCCCCCACAGAAACTGCATTGAGCTTTTTACACCTCGGCCTTCACACAAACAAGAGCTCTCTTCCTTGCTCTGTCTGTTACTCCCTCACTCTTTCTTTCTATGTACATTGCAAAACAACTTTTTTCAGACTGATATTCTTGATATATTTTGCTTCTGAGGTGGATGCATTAGTAGGTCTCAAATAGGCCAAATCATGAAACATTTCTCATACTCCTAATTGGATGAATCTAACCTGTATGATCAACCCACCTCCACAGAAGCCATTTTCAGAGACAATTTCTCAGACAGGCAGCCTAGATTTAAATTAATCCCGGTGGTCCACTAAGGAAAAAAAAAAAAAAGGGAAAAATTAATACCATGGCTGGCTCTGGCAAGCTAGTTGCCCACCACACTTATTACTTTCTGCAATTCTTTTGAGAATTGTCTAATTTTATTTTCAAGTTAGCTCAAGATGGGAATTACCTATTTTTAGAGATATTTTTCCCCATTGTTTTCAAAGCTTCCCCATGCCCACATACTATTTTTACATCGTATTATTGCTGTAAAGATGCTTGCAGATGCTTTTTCTATATGTATTCAACAGAAGTTATTATTGTGACTTAATAGCTGGTATTTTGTAAGCATATCCTGCTTTACAAGAGAAAAAGGTGTTATTTCACTGCTATCTGAAACCTGTTGTACTCTCAGACCATAACATGAGATGCTGATCTTAAAAAACACATAGTACATTAGCAGTATGTCATTCCCACCTCCCCACCAGCTGGCTAAAAGTTATTGTGACATTAGGAATTAGTACGTTGCAACAGGAGAAATTTCTCTTATTAAGTCAGTTGCGTTCCACCATCTGACCAAATAAGAGATATGAAAATGAGAGTGAAAGAGGGGCAGAGAACAATCAGAGCATGGCAGCAGACATAAGCAAACTTGGCAGTGAGTTTTAATTCCATGACTCTTTCAGTCTTTCCAAAACAGCAAAATATCCTATGCTTCCTTGCTTTCATATGGAGAAATAGTAACTACTTTCACCTGCTTTCTCTTACATAGAAATAATTTTCAGGGTGAACTGTTGGAAGCCAAAGGGTGACAGCAAATGTGGGAACTGTACTTGTGCAAACATAGAGTTTTAATCTACGTGAACATAAACAATTTATAAATTTACATTTCACAATTCAAATAAAAACAAAGCAGGTGGGAGACTTTTCCATGTAAGAGTGAGCCAAATTCAGGAGATTAACACATGCTTAGAATGTAGTTTTTTAACAATACATTTGTGTGGTGTTTTGGGAGTAATCCGCCCTCTCCTCCCCACTTTTGAAATCACCCAGACTAGACTCAGACAGCTGGAAGTTAATGAAGCTTTATATTTACAGCTTTACACAATATACAAGCAGGTATTTACAATATATTACAGATATATACAATAGAAAGGTAACACAGAAACTCCACAGCCCTCCCAGAGATCAGAGTCTCCAAGAGGGGTTCCCAACCACCCTTCTACCTTCCTACTACCACCCAATCTTATTCCAGTATCTGTCTTACATGACAGGTAAACAGGGAAGATGAGCCCAGGGGGTTAGAAGCAGGAATTGATTAGTTGGGTTACTTTTGTATCAGTCAGCAAACATATGAGTGAAGGAGACATCATCATGTTTTCCGTTCTCAACTTACAGTCTAATTTCTCTTATTAAAATATTCCAATTAGCCTCAAACCAGCACATTCTGGCTTCTTCTTCAAACACAATTTTGATAAAACCTCACCAGAAGGAATTCAGTAACAGTGCTTTGTAATCACTATTATTAGCTGTTGATATAATTATATGGTCAAATATAAATGCTTTAAATACAAATTAAATTGTTTATAATTTGTAGCTGTATAGCTTTTAATAAATGGCAAGCAATTTATTATTCCAATTTAAAAAAAACCAGAAAGTTCTATTCAGAAAAATGTGAAGTGAAACATTTTGCCTTCTCTTACTAATTCCTTTTCTTTTCTTTTTTTTTTTTTTTTTTTTTTACATTATACAATTCTCTGGATGCATTTCCATGCATGTTTTTATAAGAATTTAGTGTTACAGTTTAAGACTAGTGCCTAGTAAATAAAAGTTTTAAAAACAATTCAAGAGTATGTCCCAAAAGGGGCTCAACAGAACATAGGAGATATATTTATCTTATTTCATTGGTTTATTATTTTTCTATATAATCAGAGGTTCCAAGTGTTCTTACTCTCTTGCTTGCTTGCTTTTTCCACTGTCTCTCCCTCTCTCCTTGCCTGCTCTGCTGATTGTTTAGACTATGGTAAGAATGCTGATTAGGAGTGGAGAAGAGATAATATTGTGTTAACCTTTGGAGGGTAAATGTCAAACTCTAAGTGGTGTAAACCCACCATATTTAGGAATCATCCTGATCCTGTCAAATCAAAATTCCTTCTAATTGATCCTGTTTCCACTCATGCACACTCCACTTACTGTAAAACGAAGGAAGCTTATAAAATAAGCTACAGTAGTAGAGTAACTTCCCACAACAGTAGTTGCAGTTTCTGGCAGTTACAAGTTTGCAATTCTGAATTGGGTGTTGAGTCTGGACTATCAGACATAGGAACCAATGTCCTTGCCTACTTTTCTGTAATTCTCAGCAAATGAGTTGACACAAACAACTATAAAGCAAAATAAAACTAGATTTATGGAGTAACAGTGGAGTGGATAAAATAATATGCCCAGATTTAAAGAAATTGTGAGGCAAATAAAAAAAACCAGGAAGTAATTAGAAGAATTTTGCTTGGTAGCACTGAAACTGAAAAGAATTGAACTGGTTTGTGTGTCAAGTAAAGGCCTTATGATTGCTTCAGTTGAAAAACAAAACAAAACAAAAAAACAAACAAAAAGATTACTAACATCATCCACAGCCAGGTATCTCTTAGGAAGGATCTCTGTGGAGATACTTACTGCTATATTAATTTTCTAGGTACAGACAGGACTTTGATTGCCTAAGTGCTGTAGAAATAAAAGAGGTAACTATATCAGGATTTTATAATCACAGTTTTAGACTTTGTTGGTAGAAGTGCCCTAAATATTAGATTCACTCTCCCTACATTTTCCATGTAGGCCTACTACATGGAAAATAATTTTTCTCCTGTCCCATAGCAGCAATGTATTATAGAACCTGATATTTGGTCTTCATTGGTGTAGCAGTTTCTTTCTTATGTTATTTCAAATCTAAATTTTAAAATATCAGCTTCCCATAATCCACAGCAAAAAAACAAAAACATATCAAATGTTGTAATTNATTATTTCTCTTGGTAGCCATTTTTACTTCTGTTTTCATGTTATGTAAATTTTTGCTCGATTCTGAAAAATTTCTGTTTTTAAAACTCCATTTATTAAAAACAAGAGCAAAGTAGCAACATTCTATAGGTCCGGAGGAAAAGAGTAACTAATTTATTGAGGAAATTATGCTTTGTTCTTATCTTCTTTCTA
>VWZI01003557.1:115966-198454 GCA_013396835.1 Psilopogon haemacephalus | reverse complement strand
GCTTTGAGGAGACCTTATAGCAGCCTACCAGTATCTGAGGGGGGCCTACAGGAAGGCTGGGGAGGGACTGTTCACAAGGTCTTGTAATGACAGGACGAGGGGGAATGGGTTCAAATTGGCGGAGGGGAGATTTGAACAGGATGTTAGGAAGAAATTCTTCACAGTGAGGGTGGTGAGGCACTGGAACAGGTTGCCCAGGGAGGTTGTGTCTGCTCCCTCCCTGGATGTGTTCAAGGCCAGGCTGGATGAGGTCTTGAGCGACCTGATCTAGTGTGAGGTGTCCCTGTCTATGGCGGGGGGTTGGAACAGGATGATCTTTGAAGTCTCTTCCAACCTAAACCATTCTATGATTCTATGATCCTGATGATCTGGATGAGGCGATTGAGTCCACCATCAGTGGTTGCAGACAACACCAAGTTGGGAGTATGTGTCAATCTGTTAGAGGGTAGAAGGCCTCTGCAGAGGGACCTGGACAGGCTGGACAGATGGGTGCAGTCCAACATCATGAGTTTTAACAAGTCTAAGCACCGAGTTCTACACTTTAGCCACAACAACCCCAGGCAGTGCTACAGGCTGGTTACAGAGTGTTTGGAGAGCAGCCAGGCAGACAGGAACCTGGGAGTGCTGGTCGACAGGTGATGGAACATGAGCCTGTAGTGTGCTCAGGTGGCCAAGAAGGCCAATGGCATCCTGGCCTATATCAGGAATAGTACGGCCAGCAGGACCAGGGAGGTCATTCTTCCCCTGTACTCAGCACTGGTTAGGCCACACCTTGAGTACTGTATCCAGTTCTGGGCCCTTCAATTTAAGAAAGATTTCAAGGTGCTTTAACATGTCCAGAGAAGGGCAACAAGGCTGGTGAGGGGGCTGGAGTACAGCCCTGTGAGGAGCAGCTGAGGGAGCTGGGGTTGTTCAGCCTGGAGAAGAGGAGGCTCAGGGCAGACCTTATTGCTCTCTACAACTACTTGAAAAGAGGTTGTAGCCAAGCAGGGGTTGGTCTCTTCACTCAGGCACCCAGTGACAGAACAAGAGGACACAGCCTCAAACTGCACCAGGGCAGGTTTAGGCTGGATGTCAGGAAGAAGTTCTACACAGAAAGAGTGATTGCTGATTGGAATTGTCTTCCCAACAAAGTGATGGAATCACCATCCCTGGAAGTTTTAAAAGGAGATTGGGCAAGGCACTTAGTGCCATGGTTTAGTTAATTAGAAGTGTTAGGTGATAGGTTGGACTTGATGATCCTAGGGGTCTTTTCCAACGTGGGTAATTCTGTAATTCTAACTTTCCAGTGAGGATTTGCCTCAGCTCTGCAGGAGAGAAACAGTTAATGATCACATTGATCATCTTTTGTCCAAGTGCTGAGCTTCCTCTATTCTTCTCAACTTCTTAGCCCTTTGTTACAGGCTTTCAGATTTCATGACCCAACTTCCAACTATGTTTCTGTTTTGCTTTGGTATGTCTGCTTTCATAAGCCTTGCTCTTTCAATTCCTGATTCTATCCTGGATACCAGAATTTATCCACAGGAGAGTCACAACAAGAGTGTTCTGAGAGCCAGCTAGTTCCTCAGCACCGAAGATCCAGGAGCTGGCACCACCCACGCCCTGACAGCTTCCATCCCACAGGGACATACCACAGGTTACCAAGAGGATCCATCAACAACTCCAGACAGTGTAAGTGATGAACAAGGATAGGGGCAAGCCAGAAGACAGCAGAAGGGGCTGGGGATAGAGTACCTCTGAGGGTCCCTCTCAGAGGGAAATCCACAGTCCTATTCTGCATAGCTTAAGCCCATTTTAAGATAAACATTAAATCAGAAGGTTTTGCAGAACATTTTCTCTCTAAGCTTCAACTGGCCACATACATTTTTTTTTCCCAACCTCGCATAATAAATTCACAATATACTTAATGGCCAAAACAGGCAATTATAACACCCAACAGGAAGTAACTTTCAGAACAAAATCAAAACAGGCTATGTGACACCTGAGATTAGAAATACTTTCCCAAGAACACATCCAAAATAAATCCACTAAAGCTATTTCAGTTTGTAGCAGCAAACTGAGGAGAGTTTAATCACAAGGCCAGAGTTCAGAAATGTTGTTAAAGAAGTGTCTCATTCTTTGAGAAATCAGTTTAAACGTCTGTTAGCTACAAAATATTGATATCATCTACACAGTATAGGAGTAAATATCACACTCTTTCCAAATTTAGTAGACTTTAGTATTATAATTTTTTAGGTACCTTCATAAAATAATCTTCTCCTTGTATTACTCTTCAATGTGGCTATATCCAGTTGGAACAATTTATGCATATCTTCTTCTAGTCAAAACTGCTTTCACAACACTTTGATTATTCTTTCCTTACATATTTGATGTTTCTAATTTAGCTTGTTAAACCAGGAATGAAACTAATTAGTTGGAGGAATCAACTGATATGAAATGTAAAGCTATTTGTGGTTTTATTTTAAGGATATCTTCTGATACATCTCCTGAACCTTAATTGGGCTGATGGAGAGGTTAATTAAAACTTTGTAGATTAATTAATCAAATCATATTCACTTTTTTGTAATTTAGTAATTTTCAGTTAAACCCATTCTGTAAGTTGCACTAATGTGTCTATAAAGTTTCTTAATATAAAGAGCATTCACAAACTTCAGTTCATATTTGAATAAGTGTTCTTTCACCCTGAAAAAAAAAAAAAACAAAAAACTATTAGAAGCTTAATTTAGTTTAAATTTTATTATTCTAAATACTGTTGAAGTTTATTTTTCTTCTCCATTTTTTTTTATGTCAGCTACATACATGCTTCCTAATTTACAACTTATAATGAGCATTGAAACTATTTTAATAAGAGCAATCACACTGCTGAACTATCAAATGAGAGACAGATAAATTATTTTTACCACCTATTTAAAACATGCTTAAAGGAGTTGTAGAAAATAGTTTCTCTATTCTGTCCCTGAGATGAGAGATAAAAATGCACAGAGAAATTTTCATTCAGTAATGAAGCTCCACCTTAAAACTTTATGAAACATTAGCACTGTAGCCATCACGTTATCAGGGCAAGGCATTAATGTTCTTATACTACTCTCTCTACTGGCAATGCCATGCCATATATCATACTTAGAATTGCATTTATACTTTCATATCAAGCTAGTGACTCAGTAGTATATTTGATGATCAAAAATATCCAAATCTTCTTCCCTGCCATTTTCCACTCCTCTTCCTATTACATTTAATCAAACATTTAATTCAACAACACTCAACATAATCCTTGAGGCATCCATAAACTACTAGTTAAAGGTTTAGAATCCTTAGTTAACAGTAGACAGTAATAAAATTATCAAAATTAAATCGAAAACAGCTCCAAATATCAAGACATGAGTCAGAAAGTCTGACAACTGGGATGTTTTTTAGAAAAATCTAACAGACCCCATATATGGTTGCTAGGAGGTGTTGATATCCAGGTTCAAACCACTAACTTTGAATCTATTCCTAGGAATGGTGTTTGTAGCATTTTCCTAAAGATCTAATGTGCTGGTTTGAACTAATTGGATGATTTGAATGAGAAATTAGACTATAGGCTGAGAAAGAAAAACACTGATGATGCTACTTCACTCATAGCTTTACTGAAGAAAAAAAAATGTTTTAAGAGTTGTAACCCAAATATAGATAAGTCAAACCGCTTTGGGCTGTGGCTGCTTTTGCATGACTCTTTCGCCCTGCCCTTTGTAGCTGGATCTGAATAATTTCACTTCTTTCCTGCTGCTAATCCCCCTGGCTGATCTACCTTCACCTATCTGCTGCATAAAACAGATGGTGAGATGAGATTGAGCAAAGTGGTAGGGGTGAGTCCTAGCTTGGGTTATTTCAAAGCAGGGAAGGGGGAGGGGTGAGGGGTGGGGGGTGCAGGTAACTGCTGAACCAACACAGCTAAGAATTATTCAATCTTTCTTTCCTGAAACTCAGGTTTGTGAGAAGAACATGATGGTGCTCACCATTCCCAGAGCAACACTCAGGCAGAAAAGCAGGGGATCAGGTGCATTTTCCTGCTCCTGTTTAGCAAACTGATGCCCATTGCTCCTCTCTCAGAGGAATGCCATTGCACCAAGGTCGCAAAAAGTCTTAACTGAGTCTCCAACAGATCCACAGGCTTGCAGAACAGAACGTTCACGGTTCCCTGAGTCTTAAAGGAAAAACAGCTGCATAAGGAAAAGTGAGGATGTGGCACCATATGAAACGGTATTCTGTCAGAGAATGAATCCAAGCCCTGCTCCCTCTATGGCTCCTATTCTTCATATCTAAGTAAATAATCAGGTCAAGTCACTATTTATGTAAATTGCTTTTCTTGGAGACTGTTGACACATACGAGGTGGAAAAGTTTCAGTGAAAGAAATACTACGTGTTTGCTTCATGCTGCATGTTTCAGAAAGTGGCACAAAGCTGAGCACAACCAAAACAATGGCAGGCCAGGAAATTCTAGGATCCCAAAGCAAATAAGGTAGTTTCAGTACTTATGGGGAAATGTATCAAGATTACATCTGTTTGCAAGGCTAGAGTTATACGTTGCCTTTCACTTAACTCCCACAGTGTGTACTTAAACTCCTGTGTACACATCAGGTCTGTGTTTGGGATTTTTTAAAACCTTTATCTTCCATTATTCTTTTTATTTCTACTCATTTTTATCAAATACTTTTAAATTGGGCAATTTAAGAACACTTTTAATTGTAGTACAATTGTGAAAATATTGATCAAGATTGATCCCAAGGCCAAACCTTAAAAGTAGTAGCAACTCCAACCTCCTCACAGTATGTGATGCATCTTTTTCTCCATCACAAAATATTATACTGAGTTCCCGTTCTCACTTGACTAATATTTTCCAATGAAGACAGAAAACATACACTTTTGTGACAAGCAGATAAATTAGGTTTACTATCTCCTTCTATCTAGGAAACTATTTATTTAAAAGGATATCCTAAGGGATATCAGCTGTCTGATGAACTATGATCAGTTTTACTACACTTTCTTTTCACTTCCATGTCTTCAATTTACTTCCTTCAAAAAGGATTCTTAAAAAATGCACTCTTGAAAATGAACTACTGAGTCTCTATAGCTGACTGAGTCACTTCTTGCTTCTCCAGCAGATGCAGTATTAAGGATTTCTTAAGATCATTCATCAACAAAAGATGCCCCAAGCTCATACATTTGTTTAAAATTCTGAGTGACCTACAATTCAGTTCACTCTATGACCCAGATATTCAGTTCTTCTTGTGTCAAAATCTCAGAGCTTTGCTTTTCATGTGTGCTTCTAGCTTTTTTTCTGTTTTCTCTTCTAATTAGCTCTGCTTTTACTCCCACAGTCAGTCAGCAACTGCACTGAAAACAGAAGAAAAGTGTCATTCTATCCTGTCTCTCTACCTTCCCTACATGTTTAACCTCTTGCCTGTCATCTGTATATTTTCTTTCACTCTCAGGCTTTACATGTTCTATATTATTAGCTTAGTGAAGAAAATTTTACTCAATGTTTTCTGGGGTCGGGGGGGGGGGGGGGTTGTTGTTTTGTTTTTTTTTTAATTCAGATTTTGTCTCCAAACTCATAAAAGGGACTTGAGAAAGATGTATTGCAAGGTTTTTGGAAAAAAAAAACCAAAACTTTTTCTGTTACCATCATTCTCTAAATATTCACACCTTGTTAATATTTATCTTGATTACTGCAGAACTCTGAGCCTCTGTGGTTTGTTATTCATCACATCAGTAACTGGAATCAGAGGACACTTTACTCGGTAGCAAAAAAAAAATATTCATAAATAAAAGATTAAACCCCAAACCAATATTCCAAGGCTTTCCCATTGCTCATTATGTCTCTTTCAATAGTAGTTATCATAGGCAAGCATTCAAACACTCCTTAGTGCTGCATTATCTGTATGCTTGTGCTTCTATCAATGTGTGTTCCTACGAAGCTGCTACCTGCTCTTCTGTGTCATCCTCAGCAGAAACCCACATTGGGTTTGTTGCATTGGGTGTTTTGAGAGGGTTGTGAGTGAAAGAGATCTGAGCTTATTCTCTGGACACAGGGAATAAAAATAAGATGAATATAAAAACAGTGTGAGGGGTTGTGATTAATTAACTTACTGATCTCTCTAAGAACCTAATAGTCACACTGGAAGTATCAGAGAATCATAGAATAGCTTGGAAGGAATCTTAGAGGTCATCTACTCCAAACATCCTGGCATGGGCAGGGACATCTTTCAAATAGACTTGGCTGCTCAAGGCCTCATCCAACCTGGCTTTAAACACCCCCAAGGAAGAGGCATCCACAACCTCCCTGGGCAGTCAGTTCCAGAGTCCTACCACCCTTGTATGAAAAAACTTCTTCCTACAATCCATTCTGAACCTACTCTCCCTCAGCTTAATAGCATTTACCTTTTTCCTGTCACTAGCCACCCTTATGAAAAGTCCCTTTCCTGTAGTATTTTATCTCTGTCTCCATTTCATTTCCTACACTTCTCTCCTCAAATAGATGTTTTTAATGTAGGCCTCTGAGTTCAAATGAATAGCAGACAGGTAAGCTGAGATGAATCAAATTTGCATACAAGTTACTATACTTTCCTCTTATCTTAAACTACGATGTGATTTAATTGAGATAATGTCATGAAAACTTTCATTCCATATCTATTAGTGTGCT
Organism: Psilopogon haemacephalus; assembly: GCA_013396835.1. Lineage (NCBI taxonomy): Eukaryota > Metazoa > Chordata > Aves > Piciformes > Megalaimidae > Psilopogon > Psilopogon haemacephalus. Next base: position 191,772 of record VWZI01003557.1, on the reverse strand, counting down.
ACATAAGGAAACTTTGAGGATATAAAGAAGAAAGAATTGAAGTGGTAATTGTGTTCCAAAGCATGATTTTGAAGTCACCATTAAAAGTAAACATAATATTAAGAATTCTCATGTATAGGAATGAGCTTTTAGAAAATATTCTTCATGACTGCATGATGCTATTTTGGTTAATTTCTTAGTATTTGTTACCTGAAAGATCTTGGCAGTTGTTTTCAAGAAATTCACTGTCAGAAGCACAGGAATCTTCAGTGATATTAATAATCACTATGAAGAAACAAATAAATGAGTGGTAAATTCTCATTTATAAGCCATGCACTTGTTCCAGGCAGAAACAACAGAGCCTCTCAGCATAACGATATTTCTTCAATACACATGACTCTGACTAGGACTTTTCCTGTTCTTAAAATGTTTCAGCATACAAAACAAGAATGCTTGTAAGTCAAAAACATAATCTACATAATCACCAGTTACAGAAGGGACAAGAGAGTTTACCCTTATGAACATCTATCTTTCTGAATAAAATGTCACGTGATGCTATTCTAGGCCTGTGAAACTCATTAAAATAAGTACAAATACCACTTTGATTATTGGTAACAGTTTCTTCCCACATAAAAAATTATATAGAGTAAGATAAGCTAAAATGCATTAATTTCAAGGTTTGATCTCTCTTTTGATTTTTCAGTTTTTACAAGGAGAAGGGATTAAGTATTTCCTTTTCTCCCACTGTGGATGTCCATTTGCATTAAATGTCACACACTACATGACATGGGCATTATTCAGCTTATTCTTCAGCAGACATCGGAAAAGCTTTGTATAACACTCATTTTGGTAACTGTGTGAACTATTAACCGCCAATGAGAACAGCATTGGATTTGTTCAAGGACTGGGATAATTCTTACTGAAAGCATTTATTTTTCTATGGTAATAAATCAAAAGCAGTAATTATAACTATTATGAGACGTTGTGCAGATGGAAATTTCCTACAGAACTTGCATACAAGGGATAAAGTCAAACAGCCTCAAATGCTCACATAGCTTTTACTTATTGACTCTGGAACTTGTCCAGAGAAGGGCCACGAGAATGATCAGAGGGCTGGAGTACCTCTGCTATGGAAACTGTAAGAGTTGGGGCTGTTCAGTCTGAAGAAGAGAAGGCTCCAAGGGGACCTTATTGTGACTTTCCAGTATCTGAAGGGGGCCCACAAGAAAGCTGGAGAGGGACTTTTTATAGTGTTGTTTATTGACAAGACTAGGGGGAATGTAGCATACCTGGATTCAGATTAGACGTTAGGAAGTTCTTCACTGCGAGGATGGAGAGACACTGGAACAGGCTGCCTAGGAAGGTGATGGAAGCACCATCCCTGGAAGTTTTTAAGGCCAGATTGGATGTGGCTCTGAGCAACCTGATCTAGAGTGAGGTGTCCCTGGTCATGGTCAGGGGTGTTGGAGCTAGATGTTACTTGATGTCACTTCGAGCCCTGACGATTCTATGATTCCATCATTTACAACAGTGATTGTTGACTCAACAACCCTAGATTCAGAGGTGCTTTGACCAGCTGCATAGATTTGCAGCAAAGGGTTTTTAACATGCTGTAAGAGGACCAAAGGAATAATTCTGGTCTATTGTGTAAGTGTTTTGCATATATAATTTTGACTTGGGCTGTGTCACCTCTTTGAACACTTAGGACTCACATGGTTTTGCATTTGTGAAACCATTTTGGTGTAGAAATAGACAAAAAGTTACTGAAGGTGACATTTTAGACATACAATTGTGTAGAGAAATGTACTTAAAAAAAACCCACAAAATAGGCTGATTATAGATAAAAAACTTCTAAGTATCATTATTTGCATATTGGGGAAATTAACAATAAAAATTTAAAACTTTTTAGGTTAAAATAATGACAAAGGTTATTGTTATGAAATATTGTTCTGATTTTAGAAAAATAATGGTTTTTTAAGTCCTGTTTTCCTTTGTGTCATACAGTTAGGTCACTGCAGGTTCTCCTCCTCTTCCTCTTGATCTTCCACATACTTCTCCAGTCACTATTATTTTAGGGCTTTTTACATAGTCATGGAAGAGTATCTTTAGCATCACAGCTGTACCTGAATAGGTAGTATCTTTCAATAGCATAGACTTTGCTGTTTTAAGCACCTAGCAAGCAGAGCATGGCAGATACCTCACACAAAAACCAAAGTGGCCGATGTGTTTGTACATTTAAAACTCTTCCCAAAGCAGCACTGGGTTTTAGGACAAAAACAATGCACTTTTTATTTTTAACACTTTATGGTGCACTAATTGCAATATTAGATAAGAAAGGAAATTAGATACATTAAACTTTCCACCATCCAAAGCACTTTGTTTTGGTAAAATGTTGATTTCAGAAGGCCAGAGGAAAGGGTGAGCATACACAACTTTTTAATTAAGCACACCCAGATTTTAAAAGAGGTGTTTGGAATTTGTGCACTGACTTTACCAATTCCTTGAAGTGATCAAAGATCCAAAATGTAGCAGTACTGTAAATCCCAGCTAACAACAACACAGATGTCCTTTGAGAACACAGGTACTGTAAGTGCCACAACAAATATACAGAATGCCACAAATTTTGAGGGGACCTGATATAACACAAGATGGTTGTGGTCTACAAAAAAACAAAGTTCCTGCTTACTTCTTGTGGTGGTTTAAGCAGTTACCTGCCCCCCAACTTTAATAAACCTCAGCTAGGACTTGGAGACACTGGAAATTAATAAATGAAGCTTTATATTTACAGCAATGCACAATATACAAGCAAATATTTACAAGACATAACAGATATTTACAGATATATACAGTGAAAAGGTAATAGACACCACACCCCTCCCAGAGACCAAAATCCCCAAGAGGGGTAACCAACCACCCCGTACCACCTTTCCCCCCTTTCCCAGTCTTATCTCACCACCTGTTGATGCTGCAGATAAGCTGAAGTAGATTCAACAGGGGGATTAGTAGTAGAAAGAAGTTAGTAGTTTTACTGAGAGTTACCTACCAAGGCAAAGAGAAAGGAGACCATGCAAGAAAAGCAGCCGCAGCCAGAGCGGTCAGAAACTGTCTGATATCTAGTGTTTTGGTACAATTCTTAAAAACAACTTTTTTTTTCTTTCTCAGTAAAGGTCTGGGTGAAGTGACATACTGTGTTTACCTCTCTCAGCCAATAGTCTAATTTCTCACTCAAATTCTCCAATTAGCTCAAACCAACACACTTCTTTAATGACATATGATCCTCTGTGTAGTCACCCTGCTGTCAGATTTTGATAATGAAGTACGATTTCCTCAATCCAAAGTAGAAGGTTTTCTATTGTTCTCTTTTTGGCCTTCAACACCTTAATTTTGGGAAAACTCCATATTGTCTGTATCCAACTGTTCACTGATCATTTGTTATTGGCAAACCTTAGTACTGTCAGTGTCCAGATATTCACTGATTGTTGTGACAGCTGCCAGTAACCAGAAAGAGAAAAAATCAACTTGAAAGAACAAGAACAATTTAAAGTAAGTGATTAAGATATTCTATTCTTATGTAGTTCTCTTTGTATATAACCCTGATAATTATATAGCCTAATAATGTTCTTTGTAAGTACTACTCTAATGAACAATTTGCAGCTGAATTTATATATTATGTAGTAGGTACGTGTTACAGGTTTCTCCATATTCAGATTTCATTGCACTGAGTACCATTACCACTAGTATTATAATGGAAATGAGAACAGAATTCAGGTGAGAAATTTTAATCATTCACAGGTCACACATTACACAGATCTTAATTACTTAAGAAGCATGCAGAGTGCATTCTGGAGTGCACAGAGCTGTGTTAAGAGTGTAAGAGACAGGTGAAAAACACAGATGAGATATGGAAGATTAAGGCAAAGCCTGATACTGGACTTGAAGTAAAAGGAAAGTGGAAGCCAGTGAAGGAATTTTAAAAGCAGGAAGAGTTGTGGTCATCGTAACAGGAGTAGAAATAATTCTGATAGCACTATTTTTGATAGTCTAAAGATGGGTGTGGTGGTTTAGCAGTTACCTGCCCCCCCCCCCCCTTTGATATAACCCAGGCTAGGACTCAGAACAGATGGAAGTTAATAACTGAAGCTTTATATTTACAGCAATGCTCAATATACAAGCAGATATTTATAATGTATAACAAATGTTTACAGATATACAGAGTGAAAAGGTAACACAGAAACACCACACCCCTCCGAGAGATCAAAATCCCCAAAAGGGGTTTTCTAACCATGCCTACCACCTTTCCCCCCTTCCCCAATCTTATCTCACCATCTGTTGATGCAGCAGACAGGCGAAAGCAGATCAGCTGGAGGGTTAGCAGTAGGAAAAGACGTTAGTGGAGTTATTGAGAATTAGCTACAAAAGACAGGGACAAAAGAGCCATGCAAGAAAGCAGCCACAGCCCAGAGAGGCCTGGAGCACTCTCTGACTTATCTATATTTGAATTACAACTCTTAAAACAATTTTTTTTCCTTTCTCAGTAGAGCTCTGAGTGGAGTAGCATCACCCGTTTTCTTCTCTCAGCCTATAGCCTAATTCCTAATCCAAATCCTACAATTAGTTCAAACCAGCACAATGGGAAGTAAGTTGGGCTTCACAGTAGTTTAGAGATGAGATAGCTCTAAATCAGAATGTTGATTCTAAAACAACTTGTGGAAATTTAGGTATAGACACAGTCCCAGTCCTTACTGAATTTAGTGGTAGCATCCAGTGTCAGCATGTACTTTTCAGAAAGAAAAGTTGCATGTGTGCATGGAGATTGAAAAATTATGATTCAAATATGCAACCTGAGACTCAGAACAATCTTTAGTTAGGCATGAGATGAGCAATTTAGGATCAGAAGTACAGTTTGGCTATACTAGGACATTTAGTCCTAATGTTTCTGAATAATCAGAGGAAGAAAAGCACTGTATTGTGTCATAATCAGAAGGATTTTCTTGATAATATTCACCATTTAAAGAAGCTTTACCAAGCTGTCATCATAAGTGATGCAATATACCACTGAGAAATGAGCCTTGAAAACAAAAATTACACACATCTACATATCATCATTCTTGAACCAGGATTCCTAGAGATATCAATAAACTATTATTTTTCACACCATTTTTAATTATGCTGTGAGCAATTAACACTGTCCATAAGAAATTATTCACATTTATGGTGAATGAATTATACTATTTGTCTTGATACTATACAGTCAAACACATAAGAAGAGTTATGTATTTAGCTGGCTTTAATCTAGTTCTGTAACAGTAAAGCCATGTTCAGAAGTTTTTTTTCCCTCTCTTGCACCAGGAGCTCCAGTTACTCCACGCACAAAGAAGCACATTACAAAAGAAAACCTCAGTAACATATAATGTGTCTTTTTAAAGAAATCATTGTAGTCACATTAGGTTGTATCTTAGCAGCATCACTCTGTGTAGAAAAGCTGAGCAGGAGGATCTAGGCTTTAATGAGCATTATGGATGGTAGCCTTGCAGATTCAGGAAAAATGCTTCCCAAAACTAGAAGGAGAAACCTGAAGGGTAATATTCATTGACACAAGCCTCTGAAATGGTGCCCAGTAATGTAATTCCACATCTTTTATGAGAGGCTGGTACCACTGGGTTTTCCTTAGCTTGTGTCTTTTATTTAAGTAAATACCCTGATGGCTACAGTGAAGGAGGACACCCTTTTGCTGCTCACAAGCTGTATGTGGTGAGTTTACACCACTTAGAGCTTGAGATTTATCCCCCAAAGGTAAAGTACCTCACTGCTCAGAATTTGGAAGCAAAAATTAAATTATTGCTTACAAAAGTAGGTTAAATATAAAAAGTAATAAACACACACACATATATATACCACCAGACAATAGCTCCTGGACAAAGCCCAGGCACGCCCCTGGACACAGCCTGGGCTGCCAAAATGCTATCTCTGTTTTCTTACCAGCAGACCAAACAATGATTGGCAGAGAGCAGGCACGACCAGAATGAGAGACAGTGGGAAACACAAGGAAGCCAGAGTGCAATAGAAAAGGAACACTTCCAACTATATAGAAAAGTAACAAGCCAAAGAAATGGGATAAATTTCTCTTCTAGATTTCATTCAGCCCCTTTAGGGATGTACATCCCTTGGACTCCCCCAAATTCTCTGGAAAAAAAAATATTTACAATTTACAATTGACACAAGTCATAAACTGTAACATTGTAGTCAATTATTTCAAGGCGATGATCTACATATTACAAAACCTGGACAGGTCACAGAAATATCATATATTTGACAGTCACATTACTGAGGCTTTTCAGTAGATATAATCTACTGAAAAATAAACTTCATTAAATTTTAGAAAAACTTTTCTTTTCACACATAACACAATTCCTTGGACTTTTATCTAGAATTCAAAGAAATATTGTCTTGTTTCACATAGAGTGGTGTTGTCTGGGAATATTTAGAATACTTAGGTGTCTGTTAGTGCTACCCATAGTGCAATTACATTATTTTCTTTTTAGGTTTATCATATCTACATACTTACATGCAGAAGCAAAATCATATAAGGTACATTGATCAATGGATGGTAAATTTGGTCAACTATTGAACTCAGATAAAGCTCTTGATAGACTTCTTAAACTGTTAATAGCACACATAGATAACATTATTAATATAACTGCTGTGAACAGATGAGTTGCAATAATCTATTTGGTTTACTTCTCGATGACTTTATATAGACACCCTTACTGAATTGTCATTAATTGGCATTTTATCCCATGAGAAAGTTCTCATCTCTTCTGAAATATCTCATTGACACTCAAAAAGTCTCAGAGGTAAAATACTAAACAGAGTGGGTTCTGCTTATTTTGGGGAGCTCAGTCTCTGAAGGAGAGGAATTGAGGAATGGTGACTTTGTCAAGGAAGGAGCTATGAACGAATAGAGGAAGGTCTTAATATTAAGTTAAAGAGATGATACTTCAGAGTTCAATAGAAAAAAAAAGATAAAACAGGATGACTCAGTTTTCCAGTAAATAATTCTTTCCTAACTTTTATATATCTAAAGAAAACTACACTATTTTTCTTTATATTGCAGATGAAAGACACCATAAATCTGAAATGAGGTCTTCTTCATTGGATTGAATTTAGGTTTATGCAAATGAAAAAAAAAAATTGTTAACTAGTTCTTTGGGGAGTGCTAAGGCTTAAACTATGTCAGGTTTTAAACTGTTCTGTCTGAATTTCATCAGGGTTGTTAAATCTGAAGGTAACATCTGTGTTTCCACTGTGGCCTCCACAACAGTTGCAAGAAAGCATAGCTGCTTTTGCTAGTGTCACTCCTTTTCCTGGGATGCCTGTTCCCTAGACAAGATGAAGGTGGAAATTAATAGGCTATTCTTTCTCATGCAATTCCATTATGAGACCATTGGAGTTACAACATGTTGACGAAAGAGTACCAAGCCAGCTAATAGATGCTGAAGGATAGGTATCAGAAAAGCAAGCATTGCAAGAGGTTAAATTCTTAACCTAAAAATCCATTTTTGTAAGACACTTGCCACATTTTATAGCCAACCAAGCACATATCTTCCTCTTTCATCCTCTGTATCTGTCAGTTCTCAAAACTGTCTCTAAGTCACCACCCCGTACTGGAACTGGACTCATGGCAGATGATTGCCTGACTTTGTCCTGCTCTCTTCTGTATATGAACCCTCATGCAAATCAAAGTACTGTAAATCTCCCCAAAAACAAGTCTTTCATGCTAAAACATTTTCCAGTGTTCTTCATTTCATGCTTGCCTCTTTGGTAGAGAAACCATGATGGTGAACACGAAAAAAAAAAAAAGGAAGGAGCATTCAATGGTAGCCACCCTTGCACCTACCAGATGCACTAACTGAAAGCACACAGCACTTCATAACAGCTGTGTTTAACAAAAATCAATTCTTTCATTGTGAGGAAAAACATCTGGAAAGCCCAAATTCACTGGGCACTAAACCTAGTACTCATTTACTACTAACATGCACTTTCTCAGTCTAGAGACTGATATAAGCTTTCAGCTCATATCCACTTCAGACATGTATTGAGAAATCTGTTCTGTATTCTGAGATCTCCAACCTTTAAGTATCAATTTCCAGTTATAGACAGTCATTATCCATGGCTAAAGGAAAGCCAAAGGCCATTCTAAAAGTAGAGGAAATCATTTTAACAAAGTGTATTGACTGTAAATTAGAGGCTCATGCACAGTTCTGATTAACGTCAAGATCTCCTTTATTTTCAGTACTTTTTTTTTTTTTTTTTCCAAATGATTACACTGGTATATTCAGTTTATTTCAGGAAACAGTGCAAGAAAGGAATAGCTTCTCATTATGTGCAAAATTGGCACAGAAGGCAAAAGGACCTTAGTATAAATAAAATATGCTGAATAACATGGACAAAATGGAGAGGACAGTAAATGTAAGAAGTAAGAAGAGTTTTGGAGGAAAAAAAAGAAAGACCAAATGGACAAAGAAATAAGCAAGGAAATTATTAACAAAGGAAATAAAAATAAAAATCTGACAACTGAAGGACAAAGGTCATAAAAAAAGAAGTTATAAAGCTTGGACAGAATGTCAGTCTGAAACCTTAAAGAGTTCTGCATAAATACACAACATTAATATTACAGCAGAGCAAACTAATTTAAGTCTGGGGTTTTTTACTTCTGATTTTAACATGCTCATGGCTACTGATCACATTTTTATCTTGCCAGAATTTTTTTTTTTTTAATTACTGTTATTCCACACAGTATCTTCAGTTAATTCTTTTACCAGTACTAATATGTGAGAACAATTTGCAAGGATTCCTTCAACAAAGGTTCTCCTGCTCATAAAATGACTCATAAAATGTTCTCCTACTCATAAAAGTAACTGCCTATCATTTTGCCTTGTGACTTTTCACTAATACTAATTATCATTTTTTATCAGAGAACATTATTGCCTGAATTTTGAAAACAATGTAAAAGGAAAACATCAAAGTTTAAGCTTGTAAGAGGATAAAAAAAATTAAAAACAAAGTGAACAATAAAAGGAGAAACTTTGGAGGAGATGGAAATGAACAAAGCATCCAAAGATTATACATCTGGAAACAGTTATCTACTTACATTTTGTGTTTATAACAAGAATAATTTCAGCTGAGATTAATTTGTTTCTCATTAGTATTGATAAACTCCATCAGTAACAATGATTCTAGGAATATATATATATATATATATATATATATATATATATATAAAGGTATTTGTCCTGTTACTATGCTACTTTTGGACTGAGGTGCACACTAAGGCATTTCAGGCTACTTTACTTCAGATATTTGTTAGTGTGGTCCTATGAAAGCCTCTTAGTGGCTTGGGGGCTGAAAAATTAGCTCCAAACTGATTAACTAGAGAGCGTTCAAAAGCTTAATCGCTTACAGTCCAGCATCTCTACAAGGCTCTAGGACTTTGTGACTTAAAGGTTTTCTTTTAATAGGACCTCTGCAGCTTTCACATCATAAGCAGTACATTCAGCTCTGTTCACCAAGCAACTGGAGATGCACAGCAGATGGCAGCCCTCAGCTTTGTGTTTATATCTCGAGAGAACTGGGGTCTGTATGCACATCTCTAGAACTTCAGGATCTGGCAGACAGTCAAGTAAGGAGTCCCAGACTGGTGTCTTAAGACTGTTCTCAGGATATGTAGGTTATCAGGATATGTAGGTTCTCAGCTCCATAAGTACTCATTGCCATTTCTTGCTTTGGGGCATTTGCCATAAATTTGAGGGAATCTAGTGAGTCTGGGGATGTGTTGGCTGTTTAAAGATAGTACAAGTATCACATTATTTTCTGTTTGTTTGTTTTGGTAAAAGGAAAATACAGAATGGTTCCTCTTTTTAATATGCATTTCAATGTCTCTTATTTGTGTGTGTGTGTGTACTGAATGGATTTATTTAATGGATGGAGTTCCACCACCTCCACACTACCTAACTGGTAATTGCAAGACAATGGCACAGGTATCAGTCTCATTCTTCATGAGAGCAGCTCTATATGCACTTATCTACACCACACACACCAACCAAAGACTAATGGATTCTTAAGAAATTACCTGAGATCTTCAAGACATTCTTCACAGAGAGTGCAATGATAGGACATGCATAGCTTGAAAGGAACATGAGGAAACAGTGAAGTTTCACCTATTCCTATGGAAATTGTAAACTGCAGAGCACGAGAAACTCATGGGAAAATTATGTTCATAGAAAAAAAAATATAATAGCTGTTATTTTCAGCCCAGTAAGGAACGTGTGAGAATGTATTAAATAAGAATAACGTCTTTCAACCTTAATTCCTGTTGACAAAGAATGAAAGAAAAAAAAAGTTGAAAAAAAAAAGTTAAAAAAAAAATCCTCAGTATATCAAGGGTTCCCTAGATGAATTTATTTATTAAAATAATATTTCCTACAACTAAGTTCTACCCCATGGACTGATTAGCAGCATTACACTTTGAGTATCTCATATCTCCACAGAGAAGGTTTAATTGGATGTATCAGTCACTTGGTATATTCTTCTTTTCTGTCTGGATTAATTTAACTTTTCAGTTGACATGTTTATGGTGAATGTGAATAATTTCAGAGAAGATTTTAAATCAAAGTCAATGTTGAGAATGAATGAGAACAGAAGGTGACGTATCTATACAGAAAAAGAGAGACACATATTATATATTAATACAATGACATTCATGCACACAGCCTCAGATCCATAATGCTTCCTTCCTGTTAGCACAGTCTGCCTCTTCTACTGCCTCTTACTGAAAGACTCCTAAAGTACTCTTGTATTTTCTAAGGTCAGCTGCATAGAGTCCACATCTGCCTCTGGCCCCTAGTAGCAATGAACCACTAGCCTGATTCAAGATTAGATCCGTCTCTCAAATCAAATTATTCAGGAAGCATTTCTAGTGAAAATTAATGTAGCATTGTGTATCATTATTAGCTAGGACCACAAAGCCTAAGATAGGAATGCAATCAGACAGAAACAAACTATTTGTTATTTTCAGCTGTTTAATGACTGAAGTAAATGTGCAGAAAAGGATTATCCAACAAAAGTAATAAACTACTAGTTGAGGAAGATATCTATATTCTAGGTTTAGCTATGTACTTAAAGCAAAAGCTGATGTGCTCCACAGGCTTTCGTGCTTTCTCAATGTCTGGACAACTCCCATTACACTTGAAGAGTTCCTTCTGTGTCTACCTAGTAAAGAGGCACCTTTCATGGTCTAAGAGGAAATACCAGTAATCTCTAGCCTTCTCTGACACATTTTTATTCATCCCGTTGGTATTATAGGACTTTGGTAAAATGGAAATTATCAGTTAATTAAGCTTCTGATGACTTGAGGCAGCTCTACATCCTCCTAAACATTCATTTGCCTGGCAGCATGGAAAATACCAGCGTCCCATTTGACATTCAGTTTTAGCTGGAGTTTTAATGTATGGTTATAAGAACAAAATAAGACAGCTATGATCAATAATCGAGTTGTGTAGACCTAATGGAACATGTTACTTCAAGCCTTATACAACTGAGCTTTGACTTTTGAGTACCTTGTGAGCTGACTTCCTACGGGACTTGTGTACCAGCTTGAGAGAATTCAGGTAGTGTTTTATAGAAAGCATAAATTAATCACCAGTAATTAAGGCCACAAATAAATAAATCATATAATAATTTATGGTAAATCCAAACTGCAGATTAAATCAAATCTGTGCAGCTGAGTCTGTGAAGACAGGCATCAAGCCTGTTACCAGTCAGTTCCTGGCTCTGGTGGTGACAGTGAACCATAATTTCACCCAAAGTCCTAAGGTTTTCTGTTAAGACTGGCATTGATCTTATTTCTTTAGAATACCTCTCATAGAGAGTAACTCCTCTTTCGAGGTCTTCTTGCTATAAAAACTCTGTTGGCTCATTTAAGTTTTTCTGATTTATAAAGCACCCTGGAGGCTTTGATACCCTTAGAATCAATATCTCATTCACAACTCAGAGAGCAGAAGTTTATGGGTCTTCCAAGAAGGTAGGAGGCCTGCAGTGAACAGCTTTAAAGCATCCAAGCCTGTGATTAAAATTTTGTTCAGAATGAAAACAATTAGCTTCCTACACAAATTTGATCTGTTACAGGATAAATACAAAGGTGAAGATAAACTACTTTGTATTAGAGTATTTATTTTCTAGTAAGTTAAGAGAAGAGGAAATATTTAAGGTCCCTCTTAGTATCTCACAGTTGAACCCACTCCTCCTGTGCAAAATTAAGGCCACATTGCTTAAGTTCTCTGGTTGCCTGAAAGCAAATTTTCAAGCCATGAAGCCTTAGTAAAGTCTTAGCAGATTCATTCTGGTATTGTTTTTACTGACAGTGAAGTGGTTTAAGTTTTCTTGGCAAGTGAATCTGAGTATGTACTCAACAATATTTTGTTTTCCTGCTAATCAGCTACCTCCTCTTTCACTGGTAAGCTTTCCCAAATCTGCAGGGTGATTTGGCACTCAGCTCTGTTCTGGTAAGGGAGTTGAGACCATCGGTCAAATCCTTTACTTAAAAGCTGCTGGAGGACTTACATACGCTCAGGAGTGATCCTAAGCCCAGGACTGAATTTCATTAAAGGTAGTTGACAACACCAGATTCCAGTTTGTAGGAGATTGGAAAGAAAATAATATTTATTCTGATTAAAATAAATACTACACTTCCATATGAGTAAAATCAAGTACACATACAATATAGTTTTCTCTTATGGGAATTTCTGTAAATACATTACTTTATGTTTTATGTATGTATTATATATAATAAGAAACACATGTATTTGCTGGCCTATATAAAATTATAACCATTGTCTGTTTAGTTCTTAACTTCCTACTGAATGTATTTAAGCAATAAGCAACTGTTGAAATTGGTTATTCTACATGAAACAAAACCCATGGAACAGAACTTTTCATCATGTATTACTTGCTAAAGCTTGGAAATCTTAGCTAAAGACTTTTGGATTTCGACTGCATAGGTGTATACTTTGAGAAGACCCTACAGCTGGAGACTGGGACATACTGTTTGGGAAGTTATGTGTGCTAAATCCTCAGACAGACAATTTCAGAGATGCTAATCTCTCTGCTTTATCTCATAAATAGGATTTTCATGTGCACACAAAGCAGAATAACTGAACCCAAAATCACAGGTTAAACCACATGTGAACAAAGAAATGTCTTGATTGCTCCCCATGTACAAGCTATAAGATAAGCCACTACATCAATGAACACAAAGGTAGGTATAATAGAGCCACAGAGACAGGGTTTAAATTAATTCTCTGCCAGCAAACCCATATGGATCAATTCAGAGGCTTCTTTCCAAAGAAATAACAAGGATTTGCTAGGCGGTGGCCATTTGGCTATAACATAGATAAACAGAAATTAAACTTCTCAAAATTCAGTTGGGATGAACACAGAATGTACATCACACTGAAAAAAAAAAAAAAAAGAAAGAAAGAAAGAAAGAAAAAAAAAAGCCAAGTTAATGAAGAAGAATTTTCCACTTAGATACCTCATTGTAACCTGTGTTGTGTGGACTCACGTAAACTGATGATGCAAAGCAAATAAAAACTTACAGAGTGGCTACCTGGGACCTTTTTGTTAGAAAGATCCTACAAGTAGTAAAGATCTGAGATCATAGACACTCCATTTGATGAGGGAAACACCATTCTGAAGCTCAGCATCTGTGTTAAGAGGCAATGAAATTAGGCTGAAATTAGAACAAATTGTTTTTAAAAGCCTCCCTTCTCCTGGCGAGGGGGTCATCCACCAGACCAAGGTATTTAGTAGAGATCTAGTACTGGTTTTGAATCATACTTTCCTTTTACTTCCTCAGTAAATGAAAATTGTGTCTATGCAGTCCAGTATCTGGAACGGCATGGTTGAGAATCTCAAGTATTCAGTATATTTTTGTTGAGTTAATTAGTTCTCTCTCTCCCCCACTCATCTTCTTTCTTTCTTTTCTTGATTCTTCTCTTCCATTTCTCTCTCATATCACAGTTTAAAAGAGCAGCATAAAACTGTCCAATTGTCAGTTTGGCTTATTCCATCTTTTTCAATGTTAAAGCCAGCTCATCAGAGCTCTCATCATTATGAGCTCAGTTTCTGCTACAGCTCTTAATAAATACACCCACATTACCTCTCTTAACACTTGTTTTAAATGCCATCCTGCTAAACCGTAGATATTCTCTTTATCATGCCCTTCTGCATATTGCACTGATACCTGTTTAAAGCAATTTTGATTAATAATACCTGATTCACCACTGCACACATCTAATCATCATTGAAGAGCATTATAATTTATGGAAAAACTAAGCGTATAATAAGGATGAAATGTCAAAGATTACAATATGCAGCCTTTGTCTGAAGTTATTCCATAACTAGACAGGGAGCTCTAGGGGAAAGTAGTGTTTATTTGCATTTTAATAGAGGAAGAACTTTTTTTTTTTTTTTAAACCTGCCACTGTTTCATTGTAAAGTCAGGCATGCAGCATTCCTCAGACATTTCACTTTCCTGTTAAATTACCATGTCCATTTTATTTTCTCTACTGAAATTCCAGCAGGATAGCAACATAGAGCGTGGAGTTCACACACTGGGTTGTTCAGCAAAGAAGATAATAGCAGTGTGGCAATACAGTTCTATTGCAACACTCAGAGAGGTATTGGCAGGCAAGATAGATTCTTATTCTCCTAATTGGTCAGAGCTGAGTAGGCTATGATCAGGCTCACTACAACACATTGCTCCTTTTTGGAAAGGGAGGGAAGGGAAGAGTGAGGCAGGGGATGTTGATTACATCCATATCCTACTGGCTGGTATAACTGAACTAAGATTAATAGATTCTCTTAAATACTTTATTTTTTAAAATAGCTGAGTAAAGAATATTCAAATGTGAAAGCGTGCAAACTCTGAAGGAAAGGCACTGTCTATAGAGCAACAGTACCAGAGAGCTCATAATTATTATTACTCCTGTGAGGGAGTATATATATAAAAAAAATCTAATAGGCAGATCTTTTATGGATGATTTTTCCCTCTTGGGAATCATAATATATAATAATTATTCATAATAATTGAATAATCAATTCTGTGTTTTAATAAGATCAAAGGGAGGAATTCCATTCCATTCTTGCAATTCTTCAGGTGTATATATTGTAGAATCTTCCAGTTACTCATCTACTACATGTCACATGAGCCTTTCCTTACACCAGTAGGCAGAGTCTCCTTACAATAAGAAGCCACATCTCAGTAGGATGGGTCCTAGGAATTATTTAACATCTAATATTCAATGAAGATTCAGAGGATGATGCAGACACACAATTTGATGTCTGTTCCTTGCATACAAAGCAGCAAGCCAAGACTCATAAGTCTTCACTCACGGGATGTTACTAACTTTAAAGAGACACAATCTAGTGATGTGTGCAGGAACAAAATATTGTGAGGACATTTCATAATTTAATAAACCATTGGAGTATAGCTACCTGAAGTCATTTGTGACCTCTAGAACAATGTTAGCAATACATAGTTAAGTTCAGGTGCTGGCTGAAAGTAGTGCCATTTTCTAATTAAAGAAAGAGACAAAGAACAATTAATTGGATTTTTAAAAAACAACCACAAAACAACCAACAAACAAACTTGAATATGTGGAGAAAAATAATATATGGAGCAAATGACTGAGAATACTGCTTGACGTTCAGTAGAGCTCAGTACTATAATCCAGTATTCAGACTGAGTCTGGTCACCAAAATCTCATGGTATTGAGTAGTTTTTTATTAGAGCTTTCTAACCAGAAGCCATGATGAACTCACTAGGACTTTTGATTCTTTTAATAACAAGTGTGAGTAAGCAGAATGGCAAATCCCATTAATGCAATGAGACACTGTGGTTTTCGGGTTTTTTTAATCAGAGAGATACTTTGTTGAGGTATATGGACATCATATCTAATATCAAGCTCTCCTTCCAAAATTATCAAAATAAAGAATACATAAGCTCAGGAGAAACTAGGTCTATTGACTTCATATAGTACAAAGTATTTGACTTTCTCTTGCCACCTTCATGGAAATTAATTGCATTTTCATATACATGCACAATCCTTTTCACCACATTTGAGTTCCATTTATTCTGCCTACACCCCATACCTTTCTGAAAAATAGTACACTCCCAGAGCACTTTATCAAGTGAAGATACAGGCCCTTTGGTGGCTGAGCAGGCTATACAACATTATATGATTCAGCCAATGTTATCCCACCACTTCCTTTTTTTTTCCATCCATTTTAACCTCTACCTAAAATTACCATCACAATTTACACATGGTCATTTTTCAAAGAATAGACTGCAGGTTTGCTGTTCATCGTGATCTTCCTTCTAGGTACTTTAACTGATGTAAGCGCTAATAAAATCTGGACTCTAAATAACAGTTTTTTAATTGTCCTAGAAAGTCTTAATGGACAAGTTCTCTCTGAGAATAAATAATGCAGAAGAAAAAAGGTTCACAGATATCAGAGAAACTACTTATGCAACAAACAGAGGAAACATTCACTCACTTCAAGCAGCAGAAAGATCTGTTTTTACACGTTGTATATGCCTAACATGAACCCAGAAACGTTAACAAAAATATTTTAATCTATAAGGGAACATGGAAATTACATGGGGGCATACAATCACTTTCAGATGTGACATCTTTTCTTACCTGGTTAAAAAATTTTAACAAACAGGGTCTTGATATAAGAACCTGATTCATCACTAAACTCCACTAAACTCATTCAGCTAAAGTCCACCTTTTCCTCAACTTCCTTACATCTGAGTTTCTGGAGGTGTCTTCCCCAAACCAAGCCAGCACACCCACAGAGGGTATAGTTAAAGTGGGATATATTATGACAAGATTTGAACGCAGTGGGCACTGTGAAGAGGTAAGTGGCGTGAGTGAATGAGGATAAGGACATAACTGCAATTCAATCTGTGCCTAATTGAGTCTGAAGGACTGTGTGGAGAACTAGATCGTGTCAGTTTACAGAAGGTGGTTGATACTCATATTGATTTCTAAGGCTTTGACTCAGCACATAATCAGTTGCTAAAGTTTTAACTCAGTGTACTGAAGCATATATACTGCTGGAGTAAGGTCTTTTTCTTTAGGCTGTACGGAACATCAGCATTACACTGAAGTTCTACATAGATCTGTGCTTTGCTGATGACATTAAAAAAAAGCTGATATCATGACTGAGCAACTTTGAGGAATGAAAATATTAGCTTAACAATAAAACTCCATTACACATTTTCACTATGTAGTTGGATACAATTTTTAAAGGTTATAGATTCCCATTGATTTCAGTTTAGAAAGAGAGTTAGGGCCTAGTGCACCAATTCTATAAAATCTGATCAAATTAATTACAATCTTCTTAATATTCCCTCATTTTATGAGCAGTTACAGGTATAGAAAGCTGTTGTCCAAGTCTCCTTTTGTCTGTGTCCTAGTTTGAGTTAGAACAGAACAAATCTTGTTCAGTGATTTTACTTCTCAGCTCAGCCTCTTCTGAAAAAAAACCTGCACTTTCCGAAATTCACAGCATATTGTCACAGACAGTGTCTGCTGCTAGTAGTGATAACCCTCCTAGTTAGTGCAGACCAAGATCATTGCTAAACTTTGTTTACTGCCTTGGGGATGCAGAGTAAAAGGTTGTACTTGCAGGGAGGAACAGTTTGAAGGACCCTAAATTGGCCAACAAAGTATTCCATTCCAAATATGTCATATTTGATATAAAACTGAGGGATCATGAGGTTCAAGTCCTCTGATTCAATGGCCAACATCTATTCTGAGGACTCTGTTCTGCCTTCGATCCCAATACATGAGCTTCTGAATCCAGTTCCACAATCTAGCTCCTGAATCTGCTTTCCAGATGCCAAAGTCCAGTGTGGGACTTCTACTACAGCACAAGTGGTGACAGTGACTAATTGCCATCAGGGGACTGATTTTGAGCTTGTTATTTATTTTTTTTTTAATATTTGTTTTTATGATTATCACTATTTTCATTAACGTGGTTTTAATTTTCTTTTCCAGTTTATAAGTCCCTCTCCCTTATTCTCTTCATTTTCCCCTTTGGAAAGAGAGAACAGTTAATGCAGAGCAGCTGCCCCACACTTAGTGGCCTAGCCCTAACCCTTGACAATCTAATATCAGATGTATTTTGAAGGCAGACCATTTACATTACTATCAGGCTTTGAGGAACCAAGTATATTTAGATATTTTAATTATGAACGTAACAGTAAATATCAAGGAAGCATACACACAGGAAATGTACAGTGCTGAAAAATTCATTCCTTTCATAACATTAGGGCTCAGGTCTTATAGCTGAATACATTATCAAATATTACACACCTAGTTTATGACAAATGTAATGCTCAGCCTCCTTTCATTGCAGACTCGTGTACTGACTCTGTTTTAAGACATGGGAACCCTCTTTGTGGTAGTTAGGGTGTTACCTGCGCCCCCCCTCCACCACTTTCAAATGACTAGGACTCAGTCTGCTGGAAGTTAATAAATCAAGCTTTATATCTACAGCAATGCACAATATACAAGCAGATATTTACACTGTATAACAGATATTTACAGATATATACAGTGAAAAGGTAATAAAGAAACACCATACCCCTCCCAGAGATCAAAATTCCTAAGAGGGGTAGGCAACAACCCCTACCACCTTCCCCCTTTCCCCAGTCTTATCTCACCATCTGTTTATGCAGCAGATAGGCAAAGGTAGATCGGCCAGGGGGATTAGCAGCAGGAAAGAAGTTAGTGGAATTATTCAGATTCAGCTACAAAAGGGAGAAAAAGCCATGCAGGAGCAGCCACAGCCCAAAGCAGTCTGAAACAGTCTCAAGCTGTCTGACTTATCTATGTTTGGGTTACAGCTCTTAAACTTTTTTTTTTTTTCTTTCTCAGTAAAGCTATGAAGGAAGCAGCATCATCAGTGTTTTCCTTTCTCGGCCTATAATCTAATTTCTCATTCAAATCCTCCAATTAGTTAAAACCAGCACACACTTCTACTAAGATCATCAGGCTAGCTTGTTCTTTTTCCTCTAATGCTGAGTGAGAAACTGTGGCACAGGATGTACCTCTGTGGAGTAGCCAAGGAGGAAATTCTGTCTGTGAAAAATGTGCTTTCTTCTACCCGCTTGTGTAACCACATTGCCACAAATAACATTCTCTGCTGGGGTTTCACTTATGCAGATTTGATTGAATCACAGAATGTTAAGGGTTGGAAGGGACCTTGAGAGATCGTCTAGTCCAACCCCGGTGCCAAAGCAGGATCACCTATACCAGATCACACAGGAATACATCCAGATAGGTTTTGAATATCTCAAGAGAAGAAGACTCAAAAAGACCCCTGGGCAGCCTGTTCCAGTGTTTCAGCACCCTCACAGTGAAATATTTTTTCCTCCTGTTTCCACATAACTTCCTATGCCTCAACTTCCACCCATTGCCCCTTATCCTGTAATTGGGCTTCACCAAGCGGAGCCTGACTCCCATCCTCTTGGCCTTCAACCTTTACATATTTATAAACGTTCATGAGGTCATCCCTCAGTCTCCTCCTCTCCAAGCTAAAGAACCCCAGATCCCTCAGTGTCTCTTCATAAGGATGATGTTCCACTCTCTTCATCATTTTTGTGGCTCTGTGCTGGACTTTCTCAAGCAGTTCCCTGAGGTCCTTCTTGAACTTCAGATGTGGCCTCATCAGGGCAGAGTAGAGGGAGGAGGTGAACCTCTCTTAACCTACTAACTACATCCCTAAGTATATTTAGATTTACTCTGCTATACAGCAAAATTAGTTGCAGAATGCCACACATGTCAATGGAGGGAGCCAGGATGACTTACCAACAACAACATAGATTGGTCATGACAGTCCTCTGCAATACTGGAAGTTAAAGGTAAAATAAAGTCACTGAGTAGAATCCTTAAAGAAGGATTTGTATCTTTATTGGTAAGAACTATTTTGAAAAAAAAAACAAAAACACCAAGTTGAGAGGAAGGAAAAGAAAAAAAAAGGCAGATAAAATCAAAAGCTATAGTTTGAATTGCATCATATAGAGAATGAGACTGTTATCTGAAAACCAAACAAAAACCCACAAATAAAAAACCCACAGGCAAACAAAAAAACCTCACCACCCAATGAAAAACAAACCAATAAAACAACATAAGACCACCAAACAAAAGAAAAAACAGTGGAAATTTTCAGTGATTTTACACTAAAACAGAAAACCTAAAGCCTTTCAGATTCTATTGCCATCCAGCCTTTAAGAGGCTTAAGGCTCCTGAACAGCAATTCTTCAGATCAAGCTCCAAAGGATTTTGAAATGTCAGTAGAAATTTTCTAGGACCAAAACAAACAAGTCTCCAAAAATCCCAGATCAGCACTTGTAAATTCAAATATTTACTTTGTTTTTAAAACAGCAAAGACATTAAGACAGAGACAGAATAACCTAACAGCTTTTATTTCATGCAGCTACTGTATTTTTAAGCATCCTAGAGCAAGCTTGAGGGAAGAAAGCTTTATCAGCACTTTAAGGATTAAGTGCTAAGTGTCATTCACTAGGGAACTGGCTTGAATGTTCCTCTCCCTCACCTCCTCCATTCCAAGATTTATTTAATGTGATCAGACTGAGACTGATCAGGGCAGAAGAAAAGAGAATTGCTTGCATGCACATCTGGTCCAACATTCAACGACTCACAAGAAAGTCTCACAACAAAATGAAAACATGTAAACACAAGGATATTCTGTTTTCACTATGCAAGTGACAGAACAGTGGAACAGGCTGCCCAGGGGTGGTGTGGAGTCTCCTTCTCTGGGGACATTCAAAATCTATATGTGTTCCTGTGTGATCTGGTGTAGGTGATTCTGCTCTGGACCAGATGAACTTTCGAGGTTCCCTCCAACCCGTAACATTCTGTGTTTCTGTGAAAATGATTAAATATGCCCACATATACACATCCTTTATGAGAGTGTTTTATCCCACAGTACTGACACATTTTAATACTAAGCAAAACGGATGTGAACAGGATGCAAAAAAAACCCCACACATCTTTGCATCTGTTCATCTACTTTCTATAGCTAGCCTCTAAACAGCTATCATGGAAGCTAATTATCAACAATACTTTATTTCCCATGAACCCTCCTGAAGGCAGCATACTTGTTGGTGGAACCCTATAGGGCATCTCTTAAAGATTTCTGACATCAATGTGTTTTTTAGCGTACAATACCCAAATGACTGCAATTATGTCACATAATCTATCCCGTCAAAGTTCCAATTTAACATAAACTGAGTTCTTGTCTGTGTTAAGTTCTCCTTTCTAGACTTCTTTCAGAACCTCATTAAACTTTTGATTAGAAGCATTCTCATTTTCAGCTTAAATGTTAAACTCCTTTGAACCCAGGGTAAAACTTGTACATTAGTTCAATACTGGAAGGAAGAAGTTTTCAACTCTCTTACATTTGATAGAACATATTTCTATGTCTTTCAAGTCTCTCTTGCTATGTTAAGAAATGGATGAAGGAAAAATGTTCTCTCAGTCTCTCCACAAGATGCCTGTCATCTGTTCTCTTGTCACCGTAGCTGTCCTTCTTCCCTGTTCCAAATCCAGACAGAACTCCTCTTCTGTGAGAAAAGGTGATCAGAAGTGTAGGTATAGGCCTAAAGCCTGGCTACTGTACAGCAGATTTAATACTTTAGTACCCCTCAGCATGAAACCTTTTACAATATGCACACTAAGATGACACTTGAAGGAATAGCTTTGCAGAAGACCTCAGAAATCAGTAAAGCAAAATGTAGCCTTCTGTCTCTGAAAGTTAATAGAGAGATTCAGGATAGTTCTTGTCTTCTTTCTTCATGACTAAGAACGATATTCAGGATGTCTAATTACAAAGAGTTGGATCTGATATTTTAGGAAAGGACATCTAACAAAAGCTACTACTGTGTCCAGGGTTGAAGAACAAATATCTAATGTTAGTGTTCTTGTTCTTTATGAAATTAAGAATTAAAAGTTGATTTTTGAATTAGTAAATAGAGAACAGATGCTCAAATGTGTGAACACATTATGGAGATGAAAAAATGCATTACAGCTTAAAAATATGTTTCAGTACAGTATAACTATTAGTCCAAGAGTAAGTATGCTTTGATGACTGCACTGACTTGATCACAGTGCAATTTCACAAACTACCAATCACCAAGCTATAGATTATTCAGACTCCGTTTCTAAATTTAGGTCAAAATTAATCATTATATCATCATAGTCTTGGCAGTGCAGATAAAAACAATTTGTTATAGTTGAAACAGCTATAACAAATCAAAATCAAAAACTAAGACAAAGTTAAAGTACATGGAGTAATTATTAAGAGGATTTTTATCTCATGAGGCAACATTGTCTCATTGTCTTTTACCTACACCCATGCCATGCATTCACAACAGACTCAGTTTGTCATAAATAGAAATTAAAGTGTCAATGTTATTAGAATCTCCACACCTTACTTATTCAATGTTACCAAAGATGAACATTTGATATGCAAGAACAGTTTCAGCAGCATCTAATCTACCCTCTTCCATAACCGTAAAAATTCCTTTTCCTCCTCCTTTTTTTTTCCCTCTACAATTCATGTTATATTGTGATGGGACAGAACATACATAGATACCTTTGAAAATTAATTCATAAGACTACTCCAAAATTGATAAATAATTTTTACTGCAGTTATTTTACAGTTCAGGCTATGCAAGCTTAAGTTATGGAAGAAAAAAAAAAAAACAAAAAACTGTTTCTTTGGTTTAGTTACTTGGGAGAATAAAAATTCACAAGACACTTTCAGTTTGTAATCTTGGTGCTTAAGCATAGACCTGTCATTGGCTTTAAGTTTCTATCTCTTGAAAGAGACCATCTGCAAAGGTGGTTATTTTGTGTCCTGATCGCATCCTTCTTCCTTAATGAAAGTGCTGTGGGAAAGAAGACATTTCTCCTACAAAATAAACTATTGCTATAGAAGTAAAGAAAATTGTGTTCTGTTCTTCATTCACTATACATATTTTTCCCTTTTAAGGGTTCTTTCCTAGATGACTGAAAATAGCAAATTAAGTCTGAACTATTAGAGAGATTAATCAAAAGTTCAAATAGGTTTTGAGTGTTGGAAAATTATTTTTACTAGAAAAACACAGATGAATTTTGGATGTCACATTGGTTTATAATAACAAAAGTCCAAATCTTGGATGTTTTAAGGTTAAAGAGTATGTCAACAAGTATACTGTTTAACTTCATACATTTTTCTAAACACGTCTAAGCAGAAATTAATTCCAGAATCCCAAGCTTTTAGCCAAGTATTAAGTCTGAGGTAATATTCTACATGTCTGCAATTGTAACTGCACATGAACAGATGTTGGCAGGGTTTTTAGACAAAAGAAATTTAGTTACAGATGGCTGGAGAGTTAAAAGTAGCTACATAATATTGAAATGCTAATTGTTTAAAAATGAAAAAAATTATCTTCAAAGTCTTACTGAAGAAACTAAAGGCCATATTTTCTGAAACTCATTTCCTTTTTCGCTGCACCACAAGCAAAATTTGCATCACCATCCTCTTCCTCCCATCATCATGTAATGTTTTTAAGCTTTCTTTTTAAAAATCAATTTCTATAATAATTTCCTGGAAGATTCTTTGCCAAAATGTTAAAAAATTAAATAAATCCACAACTCAGATAGCATTCTTTCATACAAGGGTCAAGTAACTTGTTGTACCAGGTAAGCAATAAATGTGCCTTATATTCAATTAAGTTACCTGCCCATCACCTTATTGCTATTGCTACAGACATTAAGAAACATACTATGAAATAGTTAAATTAGTCACAAGTAATTTCAGACTTTTTTTTTTTAATGTGGGGGGAGAGAAAGAGAAAGAAACAACAAAAAATTAACAATTATTGCAGTTTGGAAGACAATTCTTCAAAATTACAAAATGCACACTAAAAGTAAAACTTGAAAGGCTATGCAAAAGTCATCACTAACGTTTCAGTTCATCATTCTTGTTTCACACAAAAGAAGAGGAGAATCAGAGCATAAGGAAAGAAATAGCAAGTAATTATCAAGAAGCAAAAGCCACTGCACAGACATATGTTACAATTCCTTGTCAAGTCTTGCATCTCTATTGATTTAGCTTCTTTGAGTCTAAGTATATAAATTTTATAGCTAGTCAACCATTTGCATGTGAAAGGTGCTTTACTTGAAAACAGGTAAGAACCCTATGTTACAGTTCTATTATGTTACTTCTATATATTTATTTTCTACCCTTCCCCCAGAAAAATGCATTGGCTCTCATCTTTCCTTAAAGAGCTTCGGACAAAACAGTCACAAACTTTCTCACAATCTTAACACCATAATGTTACCAGTGTCTGAATTTCACCAAGAGAAAGTTGAAGTTACAGCCCCAGCCCCAGGCAAATGATCAAAAAGATAATGCTGATTGCTAAAAATAAAGACTGTGTTTCAAAACACCATGCTCCATCAAGCAAAGTTATCTAAGCTTTGAAAGTCTCTGTTACAGTGCACTGTGGGATGAGCTTGTACCATAACTGCACTGGCAAGGGGTCCTCCATGGGCTACAATCTTAATATCTGCTCTACCATCATCTTCTCCATGTGCACAGGGGAATTTCTGCTCTAAAGCCCAGAACACATCCTCTCCCTCCTTTTCTCTGACCTCAGTGTCTGCAAGGCTCTTTCTCGTATTTTCTCACAGCTGCTATGCTGTGCTTTTTATCTTTTCCTTTCTAAATTACATTGTCACAGAGATGCCAGCAGCATCACTGATAAGCCTTAGCCAGTAGTGGGTCTATTTTGGAGCCAACTGTAACAGTCTGTGTTTGACATGGGGGCAGTTCCTGGTGTCTTCTAAAAGAAGCCACTCTGAAGCTCCCTTGCTATCAAAACCCTGCCACGTACACCAGATACACTCAGATTAGTAGCAGTAAAACTTAGAAATTATTTAATTGAATTTATGGTCTGTTATAACTCCAAGGGAGAGAAATTGTACTTGGAATTAGTAAGACATCATAAATAAGTTTCTGTGTAACACAGTGAAAAAGAAATCATAACATACATCTCTTACAGACAAGACTATATACACCTTGCTTTAAGTTTGCACTACCTTTTCAGAATAGCATTGAAGTCTTGATATCGGTCTCATTGTTTCAGAAGAATCTACTAGAAGAAGAATCATATTTCAAGAGCCCCAAGTTTATGTAATAAATTTGATACTAACCAATATTTGCTCAACAGTTAGAAATTCTATTGTCCTAACCAGAGTTTTCTTCTGTATAAAAGGCAGCATTTTTATCTCCTTACTGCTTATGTAAATGTGTGGGTTTTTTTCATTTCTGCTGTTTTGACTGCACTTAAAACTCCTATAAGACACATGATACATTTTTGTGCTTTCACCCTGAGAGAAGTAAAAGGAAAAATAAACTTTTTTTTCATATGGAACTAGATTTTTTAAAAACATTTTATTATTTTGATTGCAGCTGTCATTCAAAGAACGGTATTCGTGGAAAACATCCATATTTGGAAGCCTTTGCAGCCCTGAAAAGCAATGTTTTCAGCATCCTAGGGAAAAAAATACCATAAACTACCCTTTATGCCTCCAAACAATTTATAAACTAAATACTGTCAACATCAACAAAAAAGGTACAAGAGCACTGCAGAAGAAGAGGGGACAGTGAACTACTAGCAAGGGAAATAAATGGTGAAGGGTGGATTTTAACAAGGACAAGGTCTTAATTAGGGAGGGATTTGGAGAGAGAGAAAACTGTCTTATAAATAAGATAATTAGCAACAGTGATTTAGATTAGCACAAAACTAGGACATGTAGCTGGCAATTTAAAAGCGCGCTTCCTTGGTGGTGTCAGTCAAACTACACAGAGAAGCAGCAAACCTTTCTAAACGCAGTAAAGTGCCAAGTATCATCTGGAGCCACAGCCCTTTCTCCTTTTCTTGTTACAGTTTTGAAACCCTGTAGTACTACTTTTCTTTTTCTCTAAGTGCTTCAAAGTGAAATATGAAAGCCAGACAGCAGGTACTCCCTAAAAAGGAGATAAAAGCATGAATAGACAGGAGGGAGACTGAAGAGAATCTGTCAGATTCTCAATTTGGATATGCATCATATGTGGTGCACAGGAAGTTCTTTCAGATAGCAACTAGATGTGTCATCACGAAGGGGTTAAGTCAGAAAATGCAGAGTTGAAAAGAGATTAGTTAGATTATGCATAAAAGGCTTACTATCTTTCATCTTAGAAGAGCTCAGGTGCTCCTGCTTGTCTATCCTATTGCAACTTACATACCAACACATTTGCCAAGGAAATGAAAAGATCATTTACATCCAGTTAAGCATATCCTGCCTGTCCTCTGGATCCCTTCTGCAATGGCTTTAGAGTCTTGGAAGTTACAGCAAACCATCCTCTTGTCTAACTTGTCAGCAGCAGCAGAATATTCAATATGGAGTCTACTGTTTTCTCTCCATCCTGAAATGGGGTAAATTCTAGACCCTGTGTCTGTGATCCTCCATAATTTCTCTGACACAGACAATCTTGGGCCGCAGTGGGTCTATTCAGGATGAGGACTTTGGGCACTTTGAGAAGTGTGGTGAATGAAATACAGCACTTTCTCAGACCTTTTCAGAAGTCAGTGTTCCAGAGCATCTTGTGGTACCTCCTACACCAGCTCTACAAAATCCATTACTGGCACAGTGCTCAGCTGATAAAATACATTGCTAAATGAGCATTTAAAATGTCTTAGTCTTGAGGGCAATTGTGTATTAGTTTTAAGCTGGTCTAGGAACCCCCCAAATGTTAAACCAACAGCTTCAGTTGACTTAGCTCACAGTTACATTATTATACTCCTCTACTATGCCTCTTCTTCCTCCATATTCTTTTTCCCCTTCCTCATTCTGCCAAGCTCTCCACACAGAAAAACTGAAGAAACCTTTCTCACTAACAGTTCTTCATCTTTCCCAGCTGCTGCTGCATACTCCTGTAGCCCATGAGTCTTCTCCAAAGAAGGCAGAAAGGCCTTGAGCAGGGCCCACAAAGAATTGTGTGGCTGAACTAAGCCCAACAGTGAGAACTCTCATCTGAAAACCCAGGGTAAAGGTAAAAGCTTTTGAGCCTAAGGAATAACTGGAGTAAACACAGTCCTTATTAACCTCATGCTCCCAACCAGACATTTGCACAGTGTTGTTAGAGGTCGGCACTTCATATTTTGGGTGCTTTTCAAATGCTGGGATGTTCCAGAGGTTGGGGATGAATAAGGACCAAAATGATGTAGAAATGCCCACATGTAATGGATTATATGGAAAAGAAACCATTGATGCCACAGCTTGTGTTGGTAAGTGGGGGAATGCAATGGTTTAAGGGGGATGGTGTCCTGAAGCACCCCAAATTCCTTCTTTATTCCAGCCCTGCAGGTCAGAATGGGAGGAGAAGGCAGCGTGAAACTGCTTTCCCCGCCCCCGGCCTTGCAGGTTTGCAGGTGTATTGGGTTAAGGCTAGCTACCCTGAGCTCAAAAGCCCAATAAAAACTCAAAGCGGTTTGGAAGTGAAAAGGGTATAAAACTTTAACAACAAATAGGAGGGAAAGGGTTTTTTTACAGAAGGTGGGAGAAAGGGGAAACAAACTTCAGGATATGGGGAATGGGGGAGAAGGGTACAGAAACCGGGGAGAAGGCGAGAAAGGAAAAACAATACAACCGCGGCAGGCAATTGACTCCCGAGGCTGAGTTCGATAGCTTTGGTGCTGAAGGGAAATCAGGATGCAGGAATTGTATGGTGAGGAGAATTAGTCCCAGTTCCAGAAGAGAATAATGGTGCTCTCCATGTGGCGTCAGGGAAACACGTGCTCTAGCAGCAGAGAGCAGCAAGCAGTTGCTCGAGCAGCCAGGATGAGGAGAAGAGAGAAGAGAAATGGGGGGGAAAGCTGGGTCCCCCTTTTATAGCAGGAAGTGGGAGTGTCTAACCATGACACCTGGGAAAAGGGTCAAACCATTCCTTGGGAACAGGCAGGGGGTCCCAGGTGGGCTTAAACCTTTACAGCAGGGAAGGCAGCAAAAGGCACCTTTTGGCACTTGTGGATGTGCCATCCCACTCAGTGATTCAGGCTGCTGGTTGGCTGGGTCTTTCATGCACAGTATAAATTGGCAAATGGACAATTTGTGCAAAAGAGCATCTCATGACAAGCATAAATAGAGGAAGGGAAAAGGCGTGAGTGTTCCTGCCTGAAAAGTTTCCTGCCTGGGAAAGCTTCCTGTTTTAGAGAGCCTGCTTGAAGAAGTTCCTGTTTTGGACCATTCTGGCTTTGGATGGCTCCTACCTTTTGCATGGCTCTTGGGTTTTCCACTGTCCCTACTTTTAGACAACTCCTGCACTATCCTGTGCAGTTTGGCAAGGTCAGCAAGTCCTGAGCTCATTTGAGAGAGAGCTGCCAGCGGCACCCAGACCCAGCTGCTCTGAGACAGCCGACTTCCTGGCTGCTATTCCAGCTGGGGAGATCTCAGTGCTTGGGTCTCCCCTGTCAGCATGGTTTCCACAAAATCTCTGTCTCATGGAAACCATATTTTTGAGATACCACTAAGGTTGGTTGTCTTTGCCACCTACCATAGATTTTTGCTGTTTGGATCCGATTGGATATTGCTTCCAGTCCAAATCAGCTGAGTCACAGTGAATCCAGCAGGGAATCATTGCTGAGTACCTATCTCATCATTGTGAGTAAAGCTGTTTACCTTAATTCTCATCTCAGCCAATTATAGTGGGGTAAAAGCTGCATTTATAGCTTAGCCTTTTCCATTTTCTGACTTACTAAATTTCTGAATTTGTCTATAGTACCCTTTTGAAGATCTTCCCAATTGAACCAAACCTGTAAGTAAATCAAACTAATTCTGTATATAGTTTGGAGGTGAGATTTTCAGGGGGGAAAAAATCTATTTTTATAATTCCTGACTCAGCCACATTAATCCGTGCCTTCACAACAGACAGAAAAAAAACAAAAATTATGAGCATAAAAGGATTTCTTGTATGCCATATTATTTCTAGTCCATCAGAGATTTTCTGTCCTCAGTGGTGTAGCCGCTTATGCAGGGATCCAAAGACAGAGAATATACTTTTAAAAAAAGAGGCATTGAGTGACAGGATTAGGAGTAATGGGTTTAAACTGGAAGAGGGGAGATATAAACTAGGAGTTAAGAAGTTCTTTACAGCAAGGGTGGTGAAACACTGGAACAAGTTACCCAGAGAGGTTGTGTCTGCTCCCTCCCTGGAGGTGTTGAAGTCCAGGCTGGATGAGGCCTCGAGCAAACTGTTCTAGTGGGAGGCATCCCTGTCTATGGCAGAGGATTGGAACTAGGTGATCTTTGAGGTCTGTTCCAACCTAAACCATTCTATGATTCTATAAAACTGCTCCCAGAAGCTCTAAGCTTAAAAGAAATGGCATGTTAGTGAAAGCAAGTGTCACACAGTAAAAGGCAGTCAGATATTCTCCCAGAAACAGAGCCTGTTCTGGATGGCAGCTGGTGCCCCACCCTGGCAGTAAACCACCAAGTTCCTAATCACTTCTGAAATTTAGTCCAATGCCTTTAATTCACTCTTCTGTAGCAGACAACAATTACAGAAGCAGCAGAAAGGATAACCACCAAAAAAAATTAATCTGAAAATGGCATGAGGGGTTTATCATAATACAATTTCCATTTTCAGTTGCTGTTCAGAGGGGCTTCTGCTGTATCATTTAGCATATTTGATGTCAATGTCACTGATTATTCCATGAGCTGTGTCAACTGACATAGTGAACTGCAACTGCAGCACTTTGCTAGAATGGAGAAAGCTTCTGGGACTCAAATATTTGACAGACTTTACTTATGGCAATAATGAGAGTTTACTATGCATCAATGTTTCAAATAGTTTATTAAGTTTCGAAAGATGACAGCACACAGAAAAATGTTTATCCTATTACAGCAAGACAATCTTTGAGACTCAATGCTTACAAACTCTCTTCCATCCTGTTTCCTAGTCTTTCTTTTGGACTATAATAGGGTTATGCCATAGGCAAAATTCTGACATTTATTTAGACATGAAAATCATTTAAAACAAGTATGATATTACATACTTGTTACATACTTGGAGGGCATCTCAAGGCACTTGGAAGAGAAGAAGGTTATCAGGAGTAGTCAGCAGGTATTTACTAAGGGAAAATCATGCTTGAAACACCTGATAGCATTCTATGAGGACATAACTGAATGGGTAGATTCAGGGAGACCAGTGGATATAGTCTACCTTGACCTTAGCAAGGCCTTTGACACTGTCTCCCATGACATTCTAGTGAACAAGCTCAAGAAGAGCAGACATGTAGGCAGATTAGGAACTGGTTGCAAGGTAGAGTTCAAAAAGCAGTGATCAATGCTGCCAGGTCCAGCTGGAGAGCTGCAACCAGTGGAGTCCCCCAGGGATCAGCACGGGGTCCAGTGCTGTTCAATATCTTCATCAATGACATTGATGAGGGAACAGAGTCTGCTCAGCAAGTTTACTGATGGCGCCAAAGTGGGAGGCTTGGCTGATACAGCTGAAGGCTGTGCAGCCATCCAGTGAGACCTGAACAGACTGGAGAGCTGAGCACAGAGGAACCAAATGAGGTTCAACAGGACAAATGCAGAGGAGGAATAATAAACTGGCTGGGAGGTGATCTGCTGGAGAGCAGCCCTGTGGAGAGGGACCTGGGAGTCTTGGTGGATAACAAATTATTCATGCAACGGCAATGTGCCCTTGTGGCCAAAAAGACAAATGGGATCCTGGGGTGTATGAAGAAGAGTGTGTCCAGCAGAACAAGGGAGGTTCCCCTTCCCCTCTACTCTGCCCTGGTAAGACCTCATCTTGAATACTGCATTCAGGTTTAGCATCTCCATTTTAAGAGGGATAGGGGTCTGCTGGAGAGGGTCCAGCAGAGGGCTACAAGGATGATTAGGGGATTTGAGAACTGTCTTATGACGAGAGGCTGAGGGACCTGAGACATTTTAGTCTGGAGAACACTAAGAGATGATTTAATAAATGTATATAAATATCTGAGAGCTGGGTGTCAGGAGGAGTGGGACAGGCTCTTCTCACTTGCTCCCTATGGAAGGACAAGGAGCAATGAATGTAAGTTGCAGCACAAGAGGTTCCACCTCAACACAAGGGGGAACTTCTTTACTGTAAGGGTCACAGAACACTGGAACAGGCTCTCCAGAGAAGTTGTGGAGTCTCCTTCTCTGGAGACTTTCAAGGCCCATCTGGATGCATTCCTCTGTGATTTGAGCTAGATTGCATGGTCCTGCTCTGGCAAGGGGGTTGGAGTCACTGATATCTTTGGGTCTCTCCCAATCCCTAACATCCTGTGATTCTGTGATCACATTTCCAGACAACATAGTCTATGTTTACTGTTTGTGTATTGCAAAGATAAATAATGTAAAAGTAATGTAAAAGTGATTGCAGACCCTGAGGACCACAGCAGTTTTCCAGATGTGGGCATAGAGAACTTCATTTTAGAATAAGATTTAAATTTTATTTGCCCTAATTCAGAGTGAATGGGGAAAAAAGGGAACAAAAGAAAATCTCTTTGAAAAGCAAATATTCCTCCCTAGCCAACTCTGCTGGAAACAAAGAGACACACAATGTAGTGTTGCAGGCAGTAGGCAAGAAAATTTGCAAAGAAAATTCTAGCTTTCTTCCTTTCTCTCTCTCTCTCTCTCTCTCTATGATTTCTGCTGTCTGTAGCAGAATATTATGATTTACCCAACTATATTTATTTCACTGCACAACATACTATACAGCAGTACTGGTAATGATAGAATCATTGAATTTTTAAGGTTGAAAAGAACCTTTAAGATCAAGTCCAACCATAACCCAAATACCATGACCACTAAACCATATCCTGAAAGACCACATCTACAGGCTTCTTGAACAGATCCAAGGATGGCAGAGAGAATGACCTCTCTGTGCAGGCTGTTCCAACTCCTCACCACTCACTCAGTAAAAAAGTTTTTTCCTAATGTCCAATCTAAAACTCCCCTAAAAGACAAGTCTGGTGGCCTATCAGATGCCTTAGTATGTATTGGCATACCAAGTGATATCATATTGATTGTATATCCTCAGGTTGTCAGAATAGAGAAAGCTACAGGAAACTAAAAATAATCAGGATCATTTAATAAGCAGTCTGATAACACATAAATAACTGGGTTGAGGTTCAAGCAACATCTCAGAAACCACAGGGTAGTTTGGAGAATTAATTCAGGAGCAGGGGGGCAGACAATCTACACATTTCAAGGTGTGTTCATGCATAAGAGTTTCATTTTAACCGAAAGATATGTCTGCATAGCACTGACAGACTCATGGTGAAGGGCATGCCAGCCCTGCGTTACAGCTGCAGTATGCTGCATAGGAAAAGTGATCACTTTCAAATGTTTCTCTGCTCATCTGAGTTGCCCTAAGCCTCATCTTGAGAAACAGAGAAACACTATTTTTACATCTTCAATACATAGATAGTACCTGTTAGCCTATTCCACTAAAAAGTGTGCAAAAATTCCCCAAAAAAATCTCTTGCAAATGCTTGTGTTGCAACACAGAGGCTATTAGCCTGAGACCACAGCTCACAATGAAGGCCTCTGCATCGAGCAAGCCAGCAGAAACCAAACAGAGATCCAAGTGCTGTTCAAGGTAAGCATAAAAATCAGAATCTGAGCCAGAAAATGCGGAAAAGAGCAGAGAAAGACAGGGGGAAAGACATTTAAAAGCACTTCACCTGTTTCTGTAAGATACTAAAGCATGTGCAAGCTGTTATGAGTTTCCAAAGACAGTGAAATAAATCCTCACACAAGGATCATAAATCTGCATTTTAACAGGACATATGAGTGATGCTGCTAATGAAAACTAGTATTGCATTAAAAAAAAAAAAAATTACTTTCTGGTGTGTACCACCTGACATGAAAAATCCGTCTTTGGAATCCTGAATATGAATCCCCAAAAGAATGCAAAATAAACAAAGGAACAAATAAACTAATGTAGGAAGTCTACAAATACCTCTTCAGACAGTCTTTGGGCAGGGAAACATCGCACTAGGGTATATGCATTATTATTAGATAAAAATAAGTTACCCATAAGAATAATCTACCTATGGTTTATCTTTTCTTCCTCTGCAGTCTATTTAACACCTTTTTTTTTTTTTTTCTTGGGTCAGAGACTATGCCTTAGTGCAGAAAGGGTTCCATGACTTGAATCACTGAAAGAATGGCACTGTATTCTTGCCACTTTTAAAGGACAGTATTTTTACTCCTCTGAAGAGATTATCTTCAGTTCTGTCCATGATATATAGAATTAACAGATAAACAGAATGAATTGTGTCACTTGCTACTTCCATACTTGTATAGCAATATTATTTCTGTGCTGTATTGGGTCGACTGATGTACTTCAGCTTCTTCAAGCCAATAGGGACAAAATAAGTTGTTTCATCTGGGTGAGCTAGCTATGTGAGGTCGTTGCTTTCATGATATCATATTGCAATCCAGTTTGTGCTTGGCTTTCCACATGTAGAACTCTTTATAGTGATCTACTCCAGTCTGATCTTTCAGGCTTTAGGATTTTCCTGGGCCTCTTACGTCTCTTAGAGCTGTTGCTCTGATAAGTTTGCAATTCCGGTAAATTTATACTTACAAGAATTTTGCTGATATGTCTATATTTTAAGTTCTGTTGTAGTTTGTACAGGAATGGAATCAGTATTTCTCCATTAGAGGGCCATGGACACCGCCCCAAAACTAGTTTGCAAACTTATTTGAATAATTATATTGGAAAATACACCAAGTAAAGATATTACAAATGTAAGATTGTGGAGAGAAAATAGTAATGGTTGACTTAGCTGCTGACCAACAAATAAATGCAGTAGCTCACTACCCTTCCAGTCTCCTTCCAGAAAACACAAATGATCCCAGAGAAAGAGGACTTGCCCATGACACTGGGCCTGACTTTGTGGAGGACTTCTGGCATAGTTACCAGCTGAAGTCTTTGTCAGAAAAACTTCAAAGTGCAGATGAACCGGCAAGGTAGCTACAAGCATATTATTCATTAGTTGCTCCTGAGACTGATCAGGTGCTAGGGCAAGCACCCTGAATGTCACATCACACTTTGTGTCAGCTACAGGCAGATCCCCCAGCATTGTCCTCCATATCCTGCACAGCAGCTGCCGGGTTCCTCTCCTTAGCAGATGTGATTTCAGCATGTTCAGTGCACCCCAAATTTAATTTCAGAAGACAAGCAAGAACAGCCTATCACAGATTTCAAGACTGATGCTGTCAGCTGATTTGCTGTTTTGCTTCAAGGCCAAACCAAGGATGCTCTAAAGAGTGTAAATGCAATCAATCCAAAAAGACCTGATCAGCTGCTGGTGACACAGATTGAATAGTCTTCCACTACACAGCTTCTCCAAGGGTTACTGTAGCAGTAAAGAAAGTAGTACAGCTGGAAAAGGGACTTTTTTAAAAGGCCACAGGAGACTTTTGGGGTTAAATAACCATATTACTAACTAGATACAAGGCTTAGCTGCTGCTGTAAGAGCCAATTACCTCTGAAACATAGGAAGTTTTGTTAGAAAATCAAGTTGAGGGTTTTTTCTTCTTTCTTACTTATTAGGTCCTCATATTCTGGCCATTGATGGCAATCCAAAGGTGGTCTGTGTCTTCTCTGGAGAAATAACTTTGTTCATAAAGGTATTGCCTACATGTGCTAGGAAACAAACCACTTAAAACTTTTCCTTCTCACGTCTTTGAACTTAGTGCATCTGAAGATAGAGATCCCTATACCATTGCTCCTTTCTAACCACTTTATTAGCTCTTTTCAGTTCTCTGTTTTACGACTGCCTCCATATCTCGTTCTCCCCTAAAAAGCACAAAAAAGAGATTTCAGTCTATATATTAACATAACAGTTTCTTAAACCATGTAAAGTAGCATGCTCTTTAGTCCTGCTCCTGCCACTGAGTTTGATACCTAGGCTAAAAATATGTTACACTTTGTCAGTGCAGACTAGTGACACCATGACAGTGAAAGCCAGATCTTCCTTTGCTGAGCCCAGCAGGGACCATTCAGCTTCCTCATTTTGTCTGCTCTCACCAAGGGCAACAGAATTGCATGAAATATCTGATTTCTAGATCAGTATTCTTACAGACTGATTTTAACAGAGCTCAGACAACTGGAAGGAGTCAACTGCTGCTTTCGAAATCAGATCTGTGCTCTGGTGGGAAAAATAGTAGCAAAAAAACTTATGATTAAAAAGTGAGACTTGCTGATGGGGCAGGAAAGATCCTAGCATATTTTTTTTTAGCCATTTCCCATTTTACTATCAGCTTTGCTGGAACTGGTCAAGGAGTGACATTTTCAATGTTGTTGCAGCTTGCTTTCTGTGGTGGGTTGACCCTAGACAGCAACTAAGTTTCTCACTCCATCTCTAGCAGGACAGGGACACAACAGGAAGAGCAAGAAAAAATCCTTAATTGAGATAAATGCAGCTTAGCGAGTGAAGAAAATGACAGCAGATGGGGAATCAGTGATACAAAGGCAGTCACTCTCCATATTCCACAAGCAGTCCAATGCCCAGCTGAGCAACAACTAGAAGACAAACCCCATTTTAAATTTTCCTTCCCATTTTACTGCTGAGCATGACATTTTATTGGTAGGAAACATCCTTTCTACCAGTCTGAGTCAACTGTTCCAGTTGCGTCCCCTCCCAGTTTCTTGACACCCTAGACAGTCACCAGAATGCAAAGCTTCAGAGAAAAAAAAAAAAAAAAAAAAAAAAAGGAAAAAAAAGAAAAGATAAAATTGTGCAAGCACTGTAAAACAACAGTCAAAAAACAAGTGTGTTTTAACCACAAATCCAGAGTAGTCCCACACAGGCTTCTATGAAAGAAATGGACTTCAGCCCAGCCAATCCAGTATACTATCTGTGGGGACTAGAGACAAAGAAGGGATATGACTGTACTACCTCCCCCATCTGGAGGGGGATTTCTGCACTGAAATAGGAGTAATTTGATTTACACTATTTTATTTCACAGTTCATCAGCTACACTGTATTTTTAGACTTCCTTAACCCAGACTGTCATTAGTAATTAAATTGGCACTCCCTTTACAAGGTTTCAGTCCAATGGAGAACATCAAGTCTTTATTTGCTCCACCACACTTGATTATTAAAGCACACATTACTTCCACTCCCATATTCAGCTGCCATTCATCCAGTTCACTTTATAGTATCTATAATCTATTGAGAGGATTCTAAAATATAAACTAAATTACATGTCTTAATATCATCCCCTCATTCAAAAATATATGTGAAATGGCTAAAAGTCACACAATCCTGACAGAATGCAAGAAACAATAGAAAATGTATCTTTCTCCCCAGTTTTTTGGGTTGGGTTGTTTTGTTGGTTTTTTTTTTTATACTTAGGGGATTTATATGCTCTCTTTATGTCCTGGTGTAACACACTCCGCTCTCACAAGC
This sequence comes from Psilopogon haemacephalus, assembly GCA_013396835.1. Classification (NCBI taxonomy): domain Eukaryota; kingdom Metazoa; phylum Chordata; class Aves; order Piciformes; family Megalaimidae; genus Psilopogon; species Psilopogon haemacephalus. The sequence continues at coordinate 155,150 of VWZI01003557.1, read as the reverse complement.
AGGTGCCACACACAGATTGGGACACAAAGATCAGGAAGGAAAGTAACACAAAAAGGTTTGGGTTGAGATGAGGAGTTTAATGACATGATACAAAGTACCTTAACCTTTTTCACAGAAAAGCACAGCAAAACCAGAAGCAGCAGCAGAAACCATCAATAAAACAACTCACCCACCCACCCCAAGCCTGCAGCCAGCCCAGCAAAAAATACCAGCACCCCAGAACTGGAAACCAGAAGCAGCGCCCAGAAAACAGAAGCTTCTCACGTTACAATCTGAACTTCAAGCCCCATGATACTTTCCTCCAGCCAGAATTTTAAAGCTTAGTATTGAATACTCGTGAGAGAATCTTCTCTTGAACATGTAAATCACACGGTGATGTGATGACTACATTAAGAACTGAGGAGTGTCTCAACAAAGATAGGTCATTCTGAATGACCTGCCTGATATGTCACCTCTGCCCACCAAGACACCACAGGGTGTAGTGGACAGTGGACAGCAAAGCGGGACTGAGGCCACTTGGCACAGACACCTGCAAGCACACAGGAAAGATCCCCTGGAATGTGACAAGGGCATGGGCCAGGAGGAGCTATAATGAATGAACAAGGAACATAATAAAAAGTCCTGGATTATGCCAGCTTACTTGGGAGTAATATCACTGATGACATCTCACGCTGGAGGCAGCAGACCAGGATGTATCTTCTTCTCCGCCTGCTCTCAAACAAGGCCCATGGGGTGGTTACTATCTCTCCTGCTCTCTCTTTCTCCATTCTCTCTCCCTCTCTCTCTATTTCTCTGTTTTCTTTCTCTCTCTTTAATAAAGTCTTATCTTGATACATGACCTCGGTTTTTTCTTGATTTCACTCACAGAAATGTTCAAAAAGAACCATATCTCCTTCCCAACTTCTGGACCCAGACAGCTCAGCACCAAATTCAGTTGGCTAAACACATGACACTTTGCAACTTGAAATGACCAAATGTAAGCCTTGACAATAGTGTTTGTTACATCCAAGATTTTTATTTGAACCTGTGTGCAGAGAGAGTAAATTACTGATTTTTCTTCAGATAATAACATCTTTTTTCCAAAATCAAGGTACTGCTGTAGTCCCCTATTGAAAATAATAACTGTGTGATTAGGTATTATAGCATGCAATATGCAGCAAACTCTCCTTAAAAATGCACTTCCAAATATGTTTAACTCTCAGAGTCTCTTACTGTATCATACCTTTAGGATTCTATAAACTACACTGGACCTCAAATGAATTTGCAGTCAGTGAATTTCTGCAAGTTTACAGCAGCTGAGTAGCTGCACCATTACTTTAAGGATGCTTTCTGTTGCTGAATAGCACAATATCTGTTTCTATAGAGAAAAAAAAAAAAGTCTTCAGCTGCAGAAATTAATGTGAAATCACTTCACCTTGTTCTATTTACTGTATTGCTTTATCACCTGAAATAGGAGCTAAGCTACAACACTGTGATCCTTTATGGAAAAGCCTTGTGAGAGATGCTCCCAAGCATGCGGCTAAACCTTAGGAAAGCAATTTCAATGAGTTGAATTGCGAATATTTTAAAACTGCTGACAAAGGCTTTCAAGCTGAAATGCTTATTAGCATATCTGAGTCTGTTCAAAAGGCACATCTTATGAGCTGATTGAAAAGGAAGCTTTAACAGAATAGTCAGGCATGTAACTTCAGTGGTACTTGATGGCTCCTCAAAATGACCTGATTTCTTTTAATTTACAATCAGATTGTGTTTGCAGCCCTATTTCAGAATTTGTAAAAATCTGCTATTAATCCTTACCTACTATTCCAAAGAGAAGTGTAATTGACATTTCTCTGATATATGAGTAATCCTTGCTTTTCATATTCTATTAAATGCTTCTAAATCTTACAAAAGCTGCTGCTGTGGCTGATTTTAGAAAGCAAACAATGGTTCTGTTAAGTCATCTAAACAGAAACATACATTTTGAAAATTAAAGCAGCTATAAGCATGACTCCCTAATCTCTGCAACATTGCAGATGAATTAAAGGACATGACTTGAAAATGATACAACATGCTACTACTACTACAGAGTGGTGATTTTCAACTTCGTTTCAAGAGGATTATTATCCTTTCATATATTTATGGTGCTAGTGGACCTAACTTCACTTCAAAAATCTAATGAGTCATCAACCTCAGACAGCAGATATTGATCTTTTTTTGAGTGGCACCATTTAATTTCCCATGGTCCACATAAAAGTGATCACCATAGGAAATGTACTAATAAGACTGGAGATGCCCATGAACCACCAGCAGCAGAGACAATGCCCTCTTTTAACATCTGGTTTCACTGATCCTCTATTATTTCCCCTCCCTCCCCCATAGGTAGAGTTCTGTAAGCCATTTCAAAAACAATCTTTACTACCAGCATAAATGTGACATTTGGTTAAACCAGACTTTCTTGGTTTATCTTCAAAGCTACTGGATTTCTGTTTGTTAAAAATTTAATCCCTTTGTTTCTCACAGGATTCAATTTCTTGGTGAAACCAGTATGTTCTGTTCTTTCGATTATTTTCAACTCAAGGCTTTCCCACTCCTGGTGAATGCTTACACTTCCTTATGAGTTGAAGCTAACTATAACACTGCATTTGAGAACTAATCTTATATTGTGTTTTAAAATTCCATTAATTCATTGTGAGTCTAGGATAATTGTAAAATATTATGTTTACTGGAGGACTGGCAGTGTATGCATATATCTACTGTAGCTGCTAGGCTCAATAAACTCCATGTCCATTATAAAACAAAAAAAAAATGCTTTTCCAACAAGAACATCTCAGTTAGGGTCTTGTTTTGAATAGTACTGTGAAAGATATGGATTTTTTCTGTCCAGAGACCATAAAAATTCCTGAAGTAAACAAACCAGCCTAGATGGCATACATAATGACCTGCATCCCTCTGCAAAAACAACACTAACAAAAGCATCCAGCCCAAGAACCTTGGCTTCTAAGAGTCTGCTGAAAATCAGCATCTTCACAAACCTCAACATGGGGTGGTCATGGTAGGCCTGATAGGCCAAAATAGGCTTACACATGTCCTGGCTTGCCCAGACATGTTTCTCTGCTCTCCCTCCTTCTGCAATGGGGAGAAGCAACCGCAGGAAAGAGGACAAAAGAATCTGGATCCACTGAGTCTAAGGACTCTGGCTTGCCCAGACTTGTTTTGCTCCTGTTTGCATCCTGTGGTAAACAAGGCACACTTGTGTCTGCTTCATGCAAGACCTGTGTTTGTTCCAAACTTGGGTAAAGCAAGCCTATGGCTTCACATAATACGGTCAACTCGACTAACTGCCATTCTGATTGGCTATTCTATGTCCAAAGACCCATGAGTCTCGGGCTGTATTAATAAAAGGAGATGAGTAGGTAACAAAATGTGCTCTGCCCTTGTATCTGTGCTTGCCTCCTGATGCCTGCTGCCGTTCTTGCTCTCTTCTTCTGGCAGTCTTCTGTCTCACTGCCGTATTGCATCCTGAACTGCCTGGAAACTGCCTGTGAGTTTACCAGGAACTGGCTCTAAATGCCTCCTTGTAATAGGCCCGCATAGCAAGTGTGACATCCGTGCTGAGACTGCATGTCACAAGACATCCTGCTTACACATGAAAGTCTCCTGCCAAGACAAGAAGTCCTGGAGGTACATAGATCACCCACCGAAATGAGGACCAGGTCAGAGATCATCTGTGTCTTTCCCCAGCACCCTGTAAAGTCTGGGAAGAATCAGAAGGCTCATTGGCCAACAAGACATCAACAGAATTCCCTGAAAGCATTTGGGTACTGTCTGAAGCTGTAGCTAACCTCGTAAGTCAGGAGACAAATATTTTATCAGTAAATACTTAAAGCCTCTTGTAATTCTCCTAGCCTTCTGCCATAAGCAGAAAGGAGCTTCCTGAGTCCATCCAGTGGGCAAGCAGTATAATTAACCACAAGAACTTTCTCTTTCAGTTTAATCTGGTTTAATTTTTTATATATTTTTGCTAGTTATGTGTTCTAGATCCAATTGTGCAGTTGTATAATGTTTCCATGACCATGCAAAGAACCATGTAGTTATTATTAAAATTAGTGGTTGGGGTGGCAAGAGTTCAGAATATTGAAAATTAATAAACAATGTTAATTTTGAAAAAATAATATCTTGCATCAATTAATTACCCCTCTGCTACAGGGGTCAATGAATTCAGAAAAGCATTGCCTCAGAGCACTATTTAGTAGCTTCTGTTATCTCTGATTCTCAACACAAGAACAGAGAACTACTTGCATCACTGTGCAGCAGGCTGCTTAGGAACAGGTCTCTCATTTCTTGTATCCTAAACCCACAGAATTTAGGCTAGCTGGTTTTCAACTTACCTGACACATATAATCAGTGCACTGCAATTTTCTTAAGAAAGAAGTCTGCCAAGGGGAAAACTTCACAAGGAAGAGGATAAGCCTGTGAAGGAAACATCCCAAAGCACTTCTTTAATACAAGAGAAGTCACAGTGCCACAAACTGACATCAGCAAAACACTCTGTTGGGGTGAGAGAATAAAAAACTATGTTTCAGAGTACAAAGGCTGAGTTATCCTCTATGTATCCTTCTTGGTTTGCTTAAAAGAAAACGTTAACAATTGTGAAGTAATCATGTCTACAAAGAAAGCATAGGGACAGGAATACTAGAAGAAGAGGAAGCAGTCGAATTAGCAAATCCATGAAATATACAGTTAGTAGAGGAATTCCCTATTGTACCAGGAGGTGCTGGAGGACACATGTAGAAATGTGCAAGTGCTGAGTAATTTGAGAAACAACTAACCACAGAACCAGCATTCGTAAATAAATGCATAACCTTGACAGTTATTTTCTAGCAGACTTCACTTCAGACCTAGAAAATTAAGCAAGTGACCTAAAAAAATGGTGTCTTCCAGATATTAGTTGAAAAATAAAGGAGAAATACCTTGGCTTTATTAAAAGGCTTTTTTTGCTGTATGAAATTAATACATTGTGGGATACAATCAAGTGGAAGCAATTCTGCATTGTTTTACTAGTATTTTTGAGATATCTGTTGATGTTCAATCAGTCTGGCATGGAAATAAGCTTATAATCAGAAAATCAAGTGAAAAAATATTGAAGGAGATTAATAATATAAATGTCAATAGAGTGAGCTTCAGACTCTTTAGCAAGGTCTGTGCTGAATCTGTGCTCTTTTAACATACAACAGATCAGCAGCATTAAGACAGAAAAGAGATTCATCTCCGTTAACAATCAGAAAGAGGTTTAAAAGCACAATAATTAAATTAACAGATAATAAATTGGAAAGTGTTGTAAATGACCTTTCTTGAGCAAAGGCAGAGAAATATAGTATAGAATTTCCTAATGTTCAGATGAATAAACAGAAGATAAAGTAATAAGATTAAGCTGTTTTTCAAAACATGAGAAAAGAAACTAAAACACTAATACTAATTCCAAGATAGTAAACTGTGGATTACAAAATAGTGTGTGCACAGAAACGACAATGTGCCTTTGAATCACATATACAGCATCATCCTGGCTTCCAGAAAATAAAAATAATTTGGTTTGCTTTGTGTAAGAAAAAGCAAGTAGAATTCAGAGTTAGAATTCAATTCTAAGAAGCATAGCCCAAAAGACATTGGAAAACTGAGGGAACAAAAACCATAAAAGTAATGTGAAGATGTGGACAGAGTATTTTAACAAGACTTGAATCATGAAATATCCATAGATTAAGAGAAAATGCCTGAAGTTAAATGGGTAGAGAACTGGTATTATGGTCAAATGAGAGAAAACGGAAGGTTAAATTGTAATATTTAGAAATTAATTAGATCTTTCATTTTGTGTTTTAGTGGAAGCCCTTTGTGAAGTTTAGAAAACACTGTTGGAGACCATTTTACCTTAGCCAAGAAAAAGATGTCTATTGGTTGTTATATCAAAGTCTACCTACACTGAGAAATTTTGCCATAGTCTTAAACAACAAAATAAGGAAAGGCAGACAAGCAGAAAACGCTCAGGGAAAGAAGTGGAAGAAACTGAATGTCTAGCAAAAGCACTAGATTTGCGAATATGTAGTAACTCCCATTGAGTTCAGTGGATTCAGCTTACGTGCTCTGGAAGAAAACAAAAAGTCATTTAAGTATCTGTCTGCTTCTTTGTCCATTTACTTATATGTATCTTGGTAATCATTACCCTAAAAATCTGCTTTGATCCTTCCCAAACATGAAACTTTACCCTCTCTTTTACTTTTCCTCACCACTATGCCACATTTAAGTTAAGAGATCCACACCACAAACTGCTTTACAAAAATGTCACAAACTCATCATGCTGATCCAGTAGTGTTCTGTCAGCACAGAAACTACTAGTAGTACTATTACTATTCTAGTATATGGACAAAATTCTACATACTTTTTTTTTTTTTTTGTGAAATCTGGGAAGTTTAGAAATCAGGGAATGAGCTTCAGTTATATTGTTTCCACTTCTCATGCTACCTCAGAAATGGTGCATTGGCACAATAAAACCCCTGAATCTGTATTGTAATAGGCAAGAAGTTCTGCCATGAAGATACCAATTGGGTACACTAAAACTGTAAAATTTAATTATGACTTCTCAGAGTTTTTTTTTCAATCTGTGCATAGATATTGTGCTGGTTTTAACTAACTGGAAGTTTTTCATGAGAAATTAGCTTATAGGCTGAGAAAGGAAAACATTTGTGATGTCTCCTCACTCATGCGTTTACTGGAAGTGTACAAGAGTTAGAATGATAACATAGACAAGATAGAGCTGTTTGAGCCACTCTTGCTGTTGCATCTCTCTCTCCCTGCCTTCTAGCTGGATCTGTGTAACTCTCCTAACCAGTTTCCTACTTCTTAACCCCTCTAGCCAATCTTCCTCGCTTACCTGGCACATAAGACAGATAGTGGGATAAGACTGGGTAATGGGGGGAAGGTGGTAGCATGGTTGGAAACCCCTCTTGGGAACTCTGATCTCTGGGAGGGGTGTGGTGTTTCTGTATTACCTTTTTAATTGTATACATCTGTAAATATATGTGATATATTGTAAATATCTGCTTGTATATTGTGCAAAACTGTAAATATAAAGCTTCGTTTATTAAATTCCAGCTGGCTGTGTCTAGTCCGGGTAATTTCAAAAGTGTGGGGGGGAAACAACTGCTGAACCACTTATTTAAAAGTAATTCAAAATGTTTCCTGCTCAGAAACTAGCAACAACACATTCTGCTCAAAAGTGTTAAGATAAAGTTGAGGCACTTATGCCAAACACATTGGATGGTTAGGTCCCTTAGACTTTCCACTACAGTTTAAGATGCAAACAAATTTAGCAGGATTCTGTTGTACTATTGAAGTAATTAAGAAGGTATATCATGTAATGTTTAGGGTAATGTAAACTCCCCATAAGACTGAAAAGTCTTTTCACTCTCTAGTTTTAACCAAAGTATGTGAGGAGTATTCCAGTAGACAATAAATTGGTTTGTGTTCAGTTTTTCACATTCCATACTTTCTCTGCATTTGTTTTACTTCCTCATACTTAAAATAGTCTTTCTCATTCAGAACAACAACTTGAAAATGTTCACGTCAAACTTTAACACACCATGATATTTACCGTGTATAAATTACAATCAAGACTTGTGGGTGAGTACAAGACTAATCACTGCATGGAATTCAGTAAGCTAAAGAAATATACCTTATACACAGAATCAAGATTCTCTTGTTAGTTGATCTAATTAAGCTACCAGGAATATAATCAAAGATCCATCCACTTAAAATCATACTTACTGCTCCTATTTTTACAGCTCAATCCTAGTTATGATACAGGTGAAATGATGTAATCAAACTTTCTGGTATCTCCCCCTTCTTCTGGTGTTACGTTCAAACTTTCCTAAGTCACTCATGTTGTAGGGGTTGATAGTAACTAGTCTGTCTCAAGAAGGTGAAAAGGTTTCCAGCTCTCAGCAACCCAATTTCTTCACCAGGAGTATGAAACTGATGGGAGGTAGGGGTGGCATGGAAAGGTGGGTTTTTGTTCTTTGACACTCTTAAATGTGTCTGAGGTTACTTTAATCTTTGCTAATAGAGATCCTTGGCTTTAATTTCATGTTAAATATATATATATATTTGATTTTATATGGTCCCTTGGCTTTAATTTCATGTTTATATATATATATATATACACATGTACCTATAGATAGATATAAATATATATAGATACATGATTTTGTCTTGTTCATAGAGATTTCTTTGCTCTCTCTCTTTTATCCTTAGAACAATTTTTACCTAGTTCCCAAGGTTATATTCATTTAGTGACCTGTCATTGACTATGGTTTGTGTTTATAGCCTGGGAACTTCTGTTCTCTCTTTACACTTGCACTTCTAAAGCTCTTGCTAAAGTCTTGTGCTTCTGTAAACCAATGCAACAATCCTGTTTCTCTTCAATGGCCTTCAGGCTGTGGCTTCCCAGTAAGATATGTTGAGGTTTTATTAGCGTAGCTTAGTCACAGGTACATTTACATCTACTAGGTACTGCAATATCACCAATTTGTTAACAAAATAGCTTTACACCTGCCTCAACTGTGCTGAAATCAAGAAAAATAAGTATTTCTGACACTAATAGTTTACACTATGGCTTAAAGTATTAAAATACTCTTGAATGAATGTAATAGTTTTTAATATTATGATAAAATAGTGATCACAGACTGTCAAAAGACAGATGTATTTGGTGGACAAATACAATACTACATTCATTCCACAGCCAATTAAGTTGGAGAACACAGGAGAACTGATCTGCTTCTTATTTCCTGTAGGAATAATGGCATGCCACACTAGCTTTGCCAAACAGCAGTGCCTGTGCATACTGCTTTATAATGATTAATTGTCATATTTGAGAAGTACAGCTTTACAAAGCCCACCCTTCTTGCCTAAGGCACATTGGATTCTGTTGCTATCAATACACTACAGACTAATATGTTAGGCTGTTCCTGTGTGCTTTTAGCTACCAAACCCTTGTAACAAGCATTCACAACTAGATTGACTGGAATGATCTTTTTTTCCACTTCATGATTCAATATGATTCCATTATTGAACAAGAGTCAGGGAGTTACTGCTACCTAGGGCCACGTGGATTTTGAGTATGCAGCCCTCTACCAGCTCAGGGCTGCCTCCAACTGCTTATAATATGCCAAAACAGAGTTGGCTTGCTACAAAATCCTACTAGACCACAGACACAACAGGGTTTGTTGACTGAATATATGACTTTTGTACAGATGACAAGCCATGATACTCATATAAGTCTTGCTGAAAAGAAAAAAAAAGGATTTTCTTTTCACATGGTATCAAACTTAATACAGGGGTAAGAATTTCTCCTCTAGAACAAGATTTCTTGTTATATAATCAAAGACTTTGTATTTAAGAAGGGGTTCTGACCTCCATGCTTGCTAAGAAAATAGCAAACACATGGATGAGCTGCCCCTTTTTTTCCAGCTCTGAAATCTAAAGGCAACAATTTAAAATGTCAGCATTATTAGCTACTCCACCACTGCAAAGTTCTATAGATTCAAGTATACTAAAGCCAAGCAGCATTAATGGATTTATGTAATCTGACCTGTATAGTATATGTCACTGAATTCAACCCACCCTTTCCTGCACCAAATCAGCAACTCCAGGCAAGTCCACATATAATGAACACAACATCATATTCCAGAATAAGATATTCCTGCTATTAATTAAAAATAAGCCTACTTGCGTTTCTGTGGATTTGCCTGCTTTTGTCTTTTATCTAGTTGCTTGTTTTTTCCAACATTTAAATACTTCCTCTGTAAAGACTTTTTTTGCCACATAGAAAGCTACTGGATATGTTTGCACCACGCAGCAGAGCTCAATGAAAATATTCTCAAGTTAACAAATGTTGAGAAAGCCCACATAGTTTGGATTCTCAGTGGGGCTTAGAAAATTCAGACCTGGAGCCATCTGAACATCTTCTTGCCTTACATGTGTTTCAAGAGCCTTAGTCAAGTCACCCTGCAGCTACAGAATTCCAGTGAAAAAAGCCATTGCTCTCAGTGTGTTAATTTTCTACTTTCTTATTATAATATCAACATTAATTTTTCTTCTTTTCATTGAAAGCTGTATCAAGAACATTGTCACAGTATATCACTACTCCAAATTCCAGGTTTCTTTCACAGACTCAGGGGTTTCCACTCCTGGCTTATCGCTGCCCTAATCTCTTCCTTGCACAGCTCAAAAAACCTTGCTATTTGGAGTCAATTCCCCAGGTTCAGCCCTTCTCTAAATAGTTTCCTGAATATCCTCAAATCAAATTTTCACAATTCAATCTATTTCTAATTAGGGAATTACAGAGTAGGAAGTTTCATAGAAGCAGTTTAATATGCCAGAATGTTTGGCTCTCTATTTCTTTCATTCATTATTCTACTTCCTAGTTTCATATTAAAATGAAAATCAAGCAACCTCTCCTCTACAGTCTCATTGCAATACACATACTCTTCTCAGCATTTCTCACAACAGAATTATCCCAATGGACAGTTCTGCAAACTGATGCTTCCGCTGTTTTAAAATCTTACATAGGACTTTCTATTCATAAATACGTCTTTACCTAAGGATCACTGCCCCATTGATGCTAACTTGTTCTGTTTGTCGCTGTTGTTCTCTCTCATATCTCCTCCCTGTTGTGAGTCTCACTTGACTGTCGTAACACTTCATACCCATGCACACTAATCAAAGATCTTCTAAGCTAAACCAACTACCCAGTATGAAAATAATTTCCTGTACTTGCAGGCAGCATTTAACCCATGCATATATTAACATTTTATTCCCTTTCTAAAATCAACTTAGAGAGAATTTTCCCATTTAAAGTTGCTGCTAAGAACAACAACAAAAAAATATTTCTAGTCCTGTCCTAGTTCCTACAAAGAGGAAAACAATTTGATTCCAAACGACCGTGTTAAGTTGAAATTTACCTACAAAGCTGTACTGAATTACATTCTTCCTACACCAGAAGCCTGTCATCAATTCAATAAATGCCATGTGAACAATGGTCTAGGCTTGCCTCTTTCAGCATCTTTTCTGCCATTTCCAAATAACATTTAAACTTGTGATGAGATTCAAATGGAGTCAAAGCCTTCAGATAGGTTTTCTACATATTATTCCAAAAGTAACACCTAGGTACCCCATCAAATCTGCATCTCAAAAGTGCACTTCCATGAACTCAAATTAGTAAATTTAATATTTTACATAGAAAAACTAATCTGATGACTAATAAAAAATAACAAAATATGTCTAGTCTTGTCTATTTCAAAGATCAGCTTTGTTCTCAGCCTGGGAACTTGCAGTGGCTTTGTACAATACATTCCCCATCTGACATTACATTGTACTGTTCCTCAAACATTCAGTGCCAGATTTTATAGGGCTCTGAGTAACCTGATCTAGCTGAATCCCAGGTCATTGCAGGGGTGTTGTACTAGATGACATTTGAAGATACGTTCCAATCCAACATATTCAATGATTGATTCTGTGATTCCTTTCTGGTCCATAAAGATTAAAAAAAAAAAAACAAAAAAAAAAAACACCCACTTTCCTCTCCATAAGAGCTTTGCCTGTGCTTTGGTCTATCTCACTTCTCAGTAAACTTTTGCTAAGGTTTCCATCCTGCAGAGTGTGCACTTCTGCCACCTTACTCTGCTTACTTCCATACCAACTTCTCAGAAAAGGGCCCTCATCTTCCCTGAGAGGACTGCACCTGACAAAGGCAAAAGTGCAGTTTTCTCCTAAATCAGAGCATTTAAAAGGAATATATTCAACAATTAGATACAATACATGGTGAATGAACAAGTTTAAACACAGGCTGTCATAAAGCAGGTAAATATTATTCTCTGACAAAAGACCTGGAAGACACATCTGTTCTCAGTACTGGAAAATTGTATTCGAAACTTTTGTGGTAATTCTCAGAGCAAGTCAAGATGAATTCAAAACTGCCAACATGCTCAGGCCTCAGTAATATAAGGGCATAAAAACTGCCAAACTAGGTCAGTCTTGCTCCCAGTAGTAGTTTTCTAGTGGGTGCTTTGGGAAGGATTGTGGCAGCAATAGTGTCATCCAAGCACAGCCTCATGGGTTCCAGCAGTGAGTGCTTAGGGATTTCATGAACTGGACACTGCATTTGGCCATCATATTTATTATCTACCAAGGGAACTGACTTCCATGAGCTTGTGTGATCTCTCTTTGAATTCATTTTAACTCCCGGCCTCCAGAGCCTCTTCTGACAATAAATGCAATTATTTTATTATGAATTATGTGAAAGAAGTGTTTCTCTTCACCTGCCCCAATTGTTCATTGCTTACTTCTTATGTGATGAAGCTATCAGCCCCTACTCACATCCAAACCATCCATGGTTTTATAATCCTTCACAATATAGCTTTTTCCAAATGGATTTGTCCTGTATTTTCTCTGTATTTAGGAGGGATTTTGTGGTTCTTGTTAAGGGATGTTAGGTGCTGATACTCCAGTAACTCAGGTCCAGGATGACTTCTGCTTGCTTCCAGCCCAGTACATGCAAGGACTTATGCTTTCTGTCTAGTGTTGCAAGTTCGGCTCATAGCGAAGGCAAGCACATACCCCAGACACACACAAAGACACACACGTACACCCTGCTGACACGTTAGCAAAGGTACACACGTAGCACTCTCTGGAGTCACAGACACACACATAGATTAGTAGGTCCCCTGAAAGACACCTTGCCCATCTATTCTCCTTGTGTAGATCCAGACTTCTATGTTTATTAGCTGCTCCAGGCATAGGTTTGCTAGTGAATCACACACCACTCACACAGTGTTTGGAGAAAATGCAGACACTGGTTTTCCCACAAGCATGGAAAGTGTCCACAGTCCTACTCTAGCTGCCAATGCTGAAACCCTCACTCACCTGACTCATGCTGGTCATCCCCAGTATTTTCTCACCCCACTGGTAAGGTGTGGAGACCTCACATCCACTGCAGCAGCTGAGACTCCACTTGTTCCAATAGCTGACACTAATAATAGATCACATCAAATCCCCTAGTAACTGGCATCCAGTCTTTGCAGGTCACATATGATAGCAAGTAAGATTACACAGAAAGACAGTTAAGAAAGGCTTTAATAAGACGACAGCACAGGCTTAGGCAAGGTGTGGGAGGACAGACCAGTGTGGGAGCAGTGGGGGATTAGTAGGCGCTCTCAACCTGCTGCCCAGAAGCATGCTGGGGACAAAATAATGCAGTAGAATTCTTGCAGAGATGAGCCAGATCCCCTTCAGGTAGTAGTTGCCAATAGGGAAACATCACATGGTAGTGATGACATGAGATTTAGAGATAGGCTGATAGCTACAGAGGTGTCTGATCGTGGACAAGTGGGATTTGACCCTAGGGTTGCAAATATGTGCAAGTCTAGAGGGTTATGATGTCATTGGCATCACTGAGACATGGTGGGATGGATCTCATGATTGGAGTGTAGTGATAGATGGCTATAGACTCTTCAGGAGAGACAGACGGGGAGAACAGGAGGGGGTGTTGTACTCTACATCAGTGATGAAGAGTAGAATCCATAAAGCTCCACCTGGGGATATGCAACGCTAAAACAAAGAGCTTATGGGTGAAGGTTAAAGGGAAGGCATGGGAAGGGGACATCATAGTAGGAGTCTGCTACAGCCCTCCTGATCGGGAAGGTGAAGCAGTGATGATAACCTCCTCCTCCACAGAGGAACCCACAAGGAAAGGTGCTATGCTGGACCTAATCCTCACCAACAAGGAGGGGCTGGTGAGTGAAGCAAAGCTGAAGGGTAGCCTTGGATGCAGCAACCATGAAATGGTAGAGTTTAAGATACTCAAGGCATTAGGGAGGGTGCACAGCAAATTCACTGCTCTGGACTCCAGAAGAGCAGACTTCGATCTCTTCAGGGACCTCTTTGGCAGGCTGCCATGGGAAAAAAACTCTGGAAGGAAGTGGGGGATAGGAAAGCTGGTCAAGGATCACCTCCTCTGGGCCCAGGAGTAATTCATCCCCCCCCAAAAAAAGAAGGTAGACAAGAATGCCAGGAGGCCTGCACGCATGAATGGAGAGCTCCTGGACAGACTCAGATGTGCAAAGAAAGCCTACAGAGTGTGGAAGCAAGGACAGGTTACCTGGGACCAATACAAAGAAATTGTTTGTGCAACCAGAGATCAAGTTAGGAAAGCTAAAGCACAGCTAGAGTTGAATCTGGCTAGGGACATTAAGGGGAACAAGAAGAATTTCTTCAGGTATATCAGTGAGAAAAGGAGGACTAGAGAGAATGTGGGACCCTTCCAGAAGGGAAATGGAGAGTTGGTGACAAAGGATATTAATAAGGCTGAGGTGCTCAATGACTTCTTTGCCTCAGTCTTCAACAGCAAGGGCTCCAACCACAATGTCCAAGTCCCAGAGGGCAAAAGTAAGGACTGGGGGAAGGAAGATCTGCCCACTTTAATTGAAGATGATGTTCATGAGCACCTAAGGAATCTGAAAGTGCACAGGTCCATGGGGCTTGATGAGATCCACCCATGAGTCCTGAAGAAACCGGTAGATGAAGTTGCTAAAGCACTGTCCATCATATTTGACAGGTCATGGCAAACTTGTGAAGTTCCTGCTGACTGGAAAAGGGCAAACATAACATCCATCTTCAAGAAGGGAAAAAAAGGTGATCCCAGGAACTACAGACTATTCAGTCTCAGTTCTGTTCCTGGCAAGATTGTGGAACAGATCCTCCTGCTCTGCTAAGGCAAATGGAAAACAAAGCAGAAGTGATTGCTGGTAACCAGCAAGGCAAGGGCACCAAAGGCAAACCATGCCTGGCAAATCTGGTGGCTTTTTATGATGATGTCACACAAGCAGTGGACAAGGGAAGGGCAACTGATGCCATCTATCTAGACCTGAGTAAAGCATTTGACTCTGTCCCACGTGGCATCCTGGTCACCAAACTAGAAAACAGGGACTTGGTGGCTGGAGCACTGCTGCACAAGGAATTGGCTGGATGGTCACACATAGAAAGTGATGATGAACAGCACAATGTCCACCTGGAGACCAGTGACAAGTGGCGTCCCTCAGGGGTCAGTGCTGGGACCAGCAACATGGACAGAGGAATTGAGTGCGCCCTCAGCAAGTTTGCAGATGACACCAAGCTGTGTGGCACAGTTGACTTGCCAGAGGGCAGGGATCCATCCAGAGGGACCTGGACAGGCTGGAGAGGTGGGCCCAGGCCAACCTCATGAAATGCAACAAGGCCAAGTGTAAGGTCCTGCACCTGGGTCAGCACAATCCCAAGAACAAATCCATGCTGGGTGGCGAATGTCTGGAGAGCAGCCCTGAGGAAAAGGACCTGGGGGTCCAGGTTGATGAAAAGCTCAACATGAGCCAGCAGTGTGTGCATGCGGCCCAGACAGCAACTGTGTCCTGGGCTGCATCAAGAGCAGCATCACCAGCAGAGCACGGGAGGGGATTCTCCCCCTTTACTCTGGTCTTGTCAGACCCTACTTGGAGTACTGTGTGCAGTTCTGGAGCCCCCAGCACAAGAACGTGGAACTGCTGGAGAGAGTCCAGAGGAGGACCACGAAGATGATCAGAGGGCTGAAGCACCTCTGCTATGAGGACAGGCTGAGAGAGTTAGGGCTCTTCAGCCTGGAGAAGAGAAGGCTTCAAGAAGATCTTATAGTAGTCTTCCAATATCTGAAAAGGGCCTACAGGAAGGCTGGGGAGGGACTAGTCTCAAAGTCTTGTAATGACAGGATGAGGGGTAATGAGTTTAAACCAGGAGAGGGGAGATTTAAACTAGATGTTAGAAGGAAGGTCTTTACAGTAAGGATGGTTAGATACTGCAAGAGGTTGCCCAGGGAGATTGTAGATGCTCCCTCCCTGGAGGTGTTCAAGGCCAGGTTGGATGAGGCCTTGAGTGACCTGTATAGAGGGAAGTGTCTCTGCATATGGCAGGGGGTTGGAACTGGATGATCTTTGAGGTCCCTTCCAACCTAAACCATTCTATGGTTCTGATTCTATGATCTGTGGACTCAGTCAAATGACTGTAATGACTAGCCCTGTTTCACCAGCAAGTGGTCCCTCCACAATTCTTTCTGTATATTCTCTTTTTGCTCTTCCCCAGTCCCCTTCCCCTATTCATTCTTTCATCTGTTTGTAAAGTCTCACTGACACCTCTACCCTGCCAGCACCCTGAACACTCAGGTTTGTGTCCTTGTGGAGTGCAAAGTAGTGGTTTGCCTGAGGGTTCTTCATAGCTCATCAAATAATGTGTCTAAGGAGATTTATTTTTCTCTTTTCCTCCCTTATTTTCATCTATCTATCAGGTTTGTATCTGAGTATATTATTTTTATTATTTCATCCTTTTCTTATTAATTTATTTTATATTGAAAAAGACCTTGACCAGAAACTGTCAAGGGAACAGATGATCTCTTGTTCCACATACCCTTCATTTCTTAGTCTATTCTTCCCAGAATTTGCATTTCTTCTGGGGCTACTATGTCAAGTTTAAGGTCTCCATAAACTGTTATAAAATGCTAGTATGAAAATATTTTCTACTTCATTCTTATGCTACCAATTCCTTAGGCTCCATTTGATTTTCATTTGTCATTAAACTTACTCCTTTTGTCTGTGGAGAAGTTCATGTGTCACCTCTCAGATATTTACATTTGCCACTGTGACATTTTCTATGGTTGTGTATGACAATGTTGCACCATTTGTAGAAAATATTGCAGGTATTATACAACATTATCTGTTTGCAGTTATAATTGCAAGATATAGAAATAATAACTATGTATTTATACAATACTTCAAATGTGTCCAAATTTTAAATAAGTTTGCCTTATAAAATAAATATTTGTTGGTAGCATTTTCACAAAAACTATTTATTATGTAACTCAGGACATTGCTAAAAAGAGAACATTAAGCCATATATTTAAAACCATATAATTAAACCATATTTTTGCATTTTAAATCCCATAGCTTTGGTGATCCATGTCTGACTGCCTAAACTGGGGAATTAAATTACATTTCTAATTACATTATTTCTATTAATCATTGCATGTTTTAATTTGTTTACTTACGGGTATAGGTCTTGCTTACCTGTGTTTTCTGACTTGAGAACAGCCATCTGTTATCAATAAATCAGATACTGAGAAATTCAGTCATATTGGGTTTTTTGTCTATCTAAACTTTTAGGAGACCAGCAGAGCAGAGATGTTTTACTCATCACCTGCATCTTGAGGAGCAGTAGAGAACTTTTCACAGCAAGGCTACCAATCCAATAAAAGCTCTGCTAAAAGACACATTACCCATCATCACCATTTTTGCCTGACAAATGACCAGTGTAGGCTGTCATCTGTGCAGTCTGACAAGGAGGATTTCCCATCATGGAGTTCAAAGATTTAGATACCCAGAAAGACAGAGGAAGACAGAGTGCAACATCTCAGAGACAGGAAGAGAGGGAAATATCTCTGCTCTTTCTTAAGAAGCAGCACGAGAAAATGAAGACCAGCAGAGAAAATTGTCAAAGGAAATTCCAGCTTAGTGCAGTCAGAAAGAGTATAAACAAATTTACATTTTTTTGGAAGTAGTATAAAATACTATACACTTTTTAAAAGCAAGACGTGCAAGCATAAAATATTTGGCCAGTTTGCACAGAATATTTTTTATACTGCTGCTTTACCATAAAAAGCATAGTGAAAAATCATAAATCATTCTAAAGTGGCTAGTAAGCACAGCAAATTTACATTCATAATAGCAAAGAAACTTCTAATTAAAGTTAGCATATTTTCATTAAACTTTATGTGAAGATTAAAATTCACTACAGTTTTCTTTCCTCCTGGAAGTGTCATATTTGTGATCTGCTTCCCTAGTATCAATGCTTAAACAGGTCTTGTTTTTAGCAGCGGCTCAATGAAAAAAAACAAATCTAGTAATGTATCATAAGAGAAAATTGTTCACTGTTAATAACTGCAATTTCTCTCTATTCTGTTAGCATTAATAGTTACAGAATTTTATTCTTTCTTATAATTTAGGCAAGATGTTCTTACTATACCTCTAGAATGGCACAGAAGAGTGACAATATTGCTGTCTTCAAAAATATAATGGAAAGATGCTAACTGTAATATGGACTGTTCACTTAAGACTGACAAACCTTAAGTTTCTTTCAAACAAGCATGTTCTTTCACAAGTAAATGCAGCTGAAAGCATAAATGTCTGATGTGGATTAAAGTAACAAAAATCTACTACTTGATTTTGTAATCAAGTGATAAAATGTTGACATGCACAGAGGAATATACTCAAAGAACAGGCATATACCAAACAGTCATTCCATTATTGTAATTTAGAGAATGACAATAGAGAATTTAAGAGTTTTATTAATAATGTCAGTCACTGGAAACCAACAGATTGCTACAGACAGGCAAGGAGAGGGAGTTCAAGTTTACTGCTACTTTTTGATAGAGATGCACTATATGGAGTTTCATAAGGCAGGGGGAAAATCAAAAGGTAGTTTATGAACCAGTTCCATTGTCTGAAAGTGTTTTAGCAAACAGACTTTAAGGATACTTACTTAAAATCTTTCAGAATCTTAGTCCCCATGCATAAAAATCTCCTACATAATTCCAATGATGAAGCTGTAATGCCACACATACTACTCTTCCCAGGGAGCATGTGGAAGACAGGGCTAAAAATTTGCCATAGCATAAGTCCTTCTGAAGTCTTGGCTCACTCCACACTCCCTATGTGATTCTCCTTCCCACTGCAATGACTGTGCTGGAGGAAGTGCAGAGGAGGGCAATGAAGCTAGAAAAGAGCCTAAAGAATAAATCTTAGGAAGAGCAACTGAAGGAGCTGAGGCTGTTTAGTTTGAAAAAGAGGAGGCTGAGGAGAGACCTCATCACTGTGTACAGCTACCTGAAAGAGCATTGTGGAGAGGTTGGTACTGGTAATTAATGATAGAACAAGAGGGAATGGCCTCAAGCTGCAACTGGGTAGGTACAAACTGGGCATTAAGAAATAGTTTTTTCAGAAAAGAGTGGTCAGGCATTGGAATGGCTGCCCAGGGAGACGGTTGAGACAACAACCTTGGATGTGTCTAGAAGGCTTTTGTATGTGGTCCTTTGGAATATGGTTTAGGGTGAACTTTGTAGAGCAGGGTTGTCAGTTGGACTTGGTGATCCTAAGGGTCTTTTCCAACCTGAGTGTTTCTGTGATTCTTTGACTCTTCCACTCCTGTAGCTCAAGGTCTTCCAGGTTGGACATCAACACTTAATAAAGTTACACATTTCACAGAACTACTACAATAAAAGAAGCACTCAGCCTCTAGTATGTTTCTGCCTTTCACCCTGGCTTACTTCAAAATATGTTTTAGCAATTTTTAGAAACAGAGTACAAATAGTAAAGTGAGAGCAAGTTACCCTCCACCTTGTTAAACATGCCATTTTTCCCCAAACATAGATCCATTGAACACAGAACTTCTCCTCCACCGGTTTTGAGTTTGATGACATTTCTGGCAAGACCATTGTGTGGCAGCTTGGAAAGCTCTCTGTTGACTCAACACCGTTTTAGCTTTTTGACTAGCTGTGTGGCTGTGTTTCTAGCAGATGACAGAAAAGGTCTTTTTGGTTCCACTTCACCCCATTCATTATCTCCTCAGGTAAACCTGTTTTAAGTTTTGACCGACTCAGGTAGGCACTTTTAAGTCACACTTCAAGCCATACTTCAAATAGGTCATTTAATTTTAATTTTGTCTGATGATAAACTGGTCCTTTTCTCTGTATCACTGTGGTTACACTTTCAGTGAAAGAAGCAGGGAGAGCAAGTTAGAATTCCTTGAGCATTTCAGAACAGTGTAAGATTTCCTTTCTTAAGGTGGCATGCCCACAATTGTTGTTACAGGAAGAAGCAGTGTATGACTATCACTTGATACCTGCAATAATCTAAATTCCTCTCCTCCATTTTGTTTCTTCTGTTTTACAAAATGAGGAGAAAGGGGTAATGAAACAATTTCTTTCAAACTCAAAAGAGGGAACAGAGATCAGCAAGCAAATTCCTGGAGCTTTCTGAAGATATTTAAGATAGGTTTCTCAAGTTGAGTTATCTGAATTTCAGAGGACTCCAAATTATTGCCCTGTAGAAGATTAGATCTATTGAGCCAGTTAAATTTTAATTAGGGAAACTAAATTAAAATGAGAAATTTAGCTTCTCAGTATAATTGTAACCAGCCGTGCTTAAGAAAGATATATTCAAACTAGAACTCTTGCAGAGTGTGGTCACTAGTATGACAAGGGAAAAGGAGATTTGTTTAGCCTACCCTAAGAGAGGCCATAATGATATACATTAGCAGAACAAAGAGATAACTAATGAGTATGGAGTGACCGTGACTAAATTTAGTGTGGATTGCTGTAGCAGAAAAACGTAGATTAATTAAATCTATCAGACTGTAGGCTGAAATAGAAGAAATTTTCAATTAATTTTCCTGCATCCAGAGACCTTTTTTTCCCCCTAAAGGTAATATTCATCTGGCACTCAAAAGGAACTCCTAAACCTGCCTATCTTAGCCAACTGGATTTTGTGGGTAAAGATCTTTTAGGTCTTAGATATTAGGGTTTTTCCTGTGTTCACAGGATTAGAAAATGCATTCAATATACTTGTTTGTGAAGTGATGTTGTATCATTCTTGCACTGTCTTCAGAAGGTTTTGTTTAGATAGGTGAGTTCATACAATCCTGAGACTGAGATAAATTGGGAGTCATGTAAAAATCATAGGAGGAAAATAATTTAGTTCAGCCTAATTTAGTTTCTGCTTCAAAACTCTCCTATCTGAGCTTACTTTATGACTCCTCTGCTACTTTAATGTATAGTGTGCTACTATAAATATGACAGCATTTCAAAAAACGTCCATTTCTGGCTGACTGCTTTAATGGCTTAGTGAAAGTCAAGTGGATTATTTTTGCAATATGTTCCCCCCCATTAAGCCTTCTGTCCCAGCCTGACAAGAACTAGGAATGTCCCAGAAGAATGCACTCTAAACTGTAGTTTGGGGAAGCCACTAATGTTGCTGTGCTTGCTTTTATTAGCCATCACTAGCTAACAACATTGGCAAGGAACTTGGTTTTTGTTCTTGGCTGCAATTCTGTGACAAGTGTTTCCAATCTAGGGCATTATTTTTTTTACCTGTTAAACAAGAAGGATTTCCTCAGTGGCAAAAGGGAATATTAAGTCTGACATCTATGAAGTTTCATTTAGTTCTGCCCTACGTTAAGTCCAGATAGACGCTAGGAAGGTCAAGAGAAACTGAGAATGCATATTCTTTCCTCAGTTAAAATCTGCATGGTGAGTTCATCAGGCAGCATTAAAACTTCCTCTGTGCTCTGGTTTCTCTCAGGAGTTGTCAGTGACCCTAGTTTCAGAGGTAGTCTGGGGTGTAACTGGTTGCTTTTGAGGAGTGTACCACCTGTGGCCCTCTGATTTAGGCTTCAGGTCATTATGGATGAAGACAGTGGCAGTGAGCATCTACTTTTAAATAACCCTTGCATATACAGATACAACAGAGCTCACTAAGATATCACAGCCACATGAACAAGTAGACCCACAAGAGCTACATCAGCTTAGCTTTTCCCATAACTTCTCTGCTTCTACCAACTTCCTTGCAAAGCCGATAGCAGAAATTTTGAAATCATACAATTGTTTTTTAGAAATTAAAACAAAGTCAGTCTCCATTTGGACTTCTCCAAAGATTTGATCCATCTTCACCCAGACAGTGAAGAAGCATCAGAAACCAGATGCCAAGAAAGCCTTCTGTTAGCCAGATACCCTTAATAAGTTACAGGCACTATTATCTATGCTCTTTCTAGCTGGGTAGTGTTTTCTTGTTTTAGAGTCTCCCTCTCAGTTTGATATTCCCCATTGTAAGTTAGTGCTTCTTAATAATGTTGATTGATACAAGTTTTGTATAACACATCAATGTGTCAATGAGATTTGAATTTTGTTGCATTTTTCTTCTAATATATTCTCAGATATTCCTTCCATGCTCGTTCAATGCTTCTCAAAACATTTCACAGATCTATGCCCAGCACTTTTACATGTTCAGCAGCTGAACATAGAGGAGCTCAGCCTAAGTAAGGAGGCCCAGCCCATGCACATGGGCAATGTTAGAATGAGCATCAAACCTATTCCTACCTAACTGCTGGGGCCAGGGAAGGAACCAGGCCCTCCAGCCTTTGTCCCCTTCACCTGGTATGCACCATGGGGAACCACCAGTGATAGCATGAGGAGGATGCCTCTGTCCTCTGGGCAAGTTCATGGTTTGTTTTTTTTTTTTAACCTTTCCTGAGGCTGATTAAATAGGGGAGTGATCAGGGAGGGGAAAGTGATCACACCTGGAGTGAGAGGAGACTCAAACAGAACCCATGTGCTCTTGATTTAGGGGGAAAAAGAGGAAAATGTGGTGTGGGGTGGAAAAGGGGAGGTGGTGCTGAAAGAAGGGAGATGGAGAGGAAAAGGATGAAGATGAAAAGAGGAAGATGGGGAAAAGTGAAGGAGATGGAGATGAAAGGAGGAAGATGGGGGGAAAGAGAAAGATGGAGAGGAAGAGGAGATGGGTCACAAACCAGGGCTGCTTCAAGCTCCTGGTGGAACTCCCAGAAGCCCCTCCTGAGCATTACTGAGCTGGCAAAGCATAACCATTATTGAAAGGCTTTCCTCCTCACTCCAGCAACTGAGAGTAGCTAGAAATGGTGATGTGTGTCTGCTGCTGGCTTATGCTGGCTGGGCTGTCAGGTAGTCTAGATCCCTGGAGGTGAGGGTGAACAGGGAAGTTGGGGTTGCCTTGGCTGCCTGGTGCCCGTCTGCCTGTGGTGGGGCTGGAGAAGGTCAGTAGGACGTCTTGCAGAGGCAACAGCAAGGCTGTCCTGTGCTGGTGAGGGCTGGCTGATATTGGGCTGCATTAACAAAAGCCTGGCTGGCAGATTGTTGGCCTCCATTGTGCTTGGGAGGCTACATCCAAAATGGGGTCCTAGCAAGAGAGGTCGGCAAAGGGTCACGAGGCCACTTAGGGGCTATCCTATGATGTGTGGGTAGAAGCTGCATGAGGTGCCTGTGCCTGACCCTGGAAGGGAGAAGGCTAGGGAGGAGTTCCTGGTGGCAATCTTCAGCAGGGGCTCAAAGAGAAGGCACAGCCAGGCTTCTTTTTTTCCCTCAGGATGAGCATTGGAGTGAGGAGAGGAGTTACATCATCAACTTGAGTCGATGAGGCCTGTGCTGACTGGAAAGGTGCAGTCCCTGCTACTCCTGTGACCATCAGGAGGAACTGTCAGCATTGCCAGTGTCTTCCCTGTCACAAGTTCTCATCTAGGACTGTTCCCTGACCTTAAAGTCAGGTGAGTATGAGCACCGGTGCAGGCCAGGGCACAAGACTGGAACCTCTGGCAATAGCGTGGGTTGGGATATTCCTAAGCTAACTGTGAAACCACACCCTTCCTCCAATGCCTGCTCTGACATGGCACTGCCACTGCTCCAGAGACCCACCCAGCCAAGCTTCAGCAGAGCAATCCTGCCCACTTACATCAGCCAACCATGTCCTGGGCTACATTAAGAGAGCTGCCAGTAGGGCAAGGCAGGTGATTTTCCCCCTTTACTCTGCTCTCGTTAGACCCCACCTGGAGTACTGTGTGCAGTTCTGGAGCCCCCAACACAAGAAGGATGTAGAACTGTTGCAGCAAGTCCAGAGAAGGACCACGAAAATGCTCAGAGGGCTGAAGCACCTCTGCTATGAGGACAGGCTGAAAGCATTGAGGCTGGGCTAGGGACAGGTCGGTGGACATACCCATGGATGCCATAGCACAGGTCATCCATGAGTGTGACATCTGCGCTGCCATGAAACAGGCCAAGTGCATGAAACCTTTGTAGTATGGAGGGAGGTGGTCCAAGTACAGATTTGGGGAGGCCTGGCAGATAGATTACATCACTCTGCCTCGCTCTCGTACTGGCAAACAGTATGTGCTGACCAGGGTAGAGGCAAGGACTGGGTGGCTGGAGACCTACGCAGTACCTCATGCCACGGCCCATAACACCATTCTGGGCCTGGAGAGGCATATTCTGTGGAGACATCGTACCCCAGAGAGAACTGAGTCAGATAACAGGACCCATTTCAAGAACAAAAGAACAATCTGGTAGGCAACTGGGTGAAGGAGCATGGAATTGAGTGGGTGTTTCATATCCCATACCATGCACAAGATGCAGGGAAGGTTGAATGGCCTACTTAAAACCACCCTGAAAGCTATGGGAGGTGGCACCTTCAGGAACTGGGAGAAACACCTAGCCAAAGCCACCTGGCTGGTGAGCACCAGGGGATCAGTCAACTGGGCTAGTCCTGCCCAGTCTGCCCTGTTGTCTATAGTCGAGGGGGATGGGGTTCCCATGGTCCATGAAAGGAATCTCTTGGGGAAAACTGTGTGGGTTACTCCTGCTCCTGGTGGGGGAAAACCCATAAGAGGTGTGGTCTCTGCAGAAGGCCCTGGTCGCACATACTGGGTCATGCTTAAGAGTGGTGACATTCAGTGTGTTCCCCAGAGAAACCTCACTCTGGCAAAGAAAGGTTAAGACCCAAGTCAGAAAGGCAGTTCCCTTGTAATATAGTTAATGTATAATAGTTTCTTCTAGTTGTTCTAAGTGTTTTCCAGCTACCCCAGTACCTGCAGGAGTCCAACCTAACCCACAACTACTGCAGAAATCTGGAGGAAGACCACATCATCTCACTTGCTCCTGTTTCCCTGATTCATTCCTCCATGGTTCCTGCTCTGCTTAGATCAACCTGCCCTGGAGAAACCCACTGCTTTGGAACATCGCCGGGACTTATAAGAAGACTGACACCAAGGACTTTCCATACACATTGCACACCATAGACACCCCCAGATTAGAAGATGTGTTTGCAGGAAAGTGGCAGTGGTCTAACCAAGGGGTGGAATGTAAAGGGTTAAGCCCACCCTAAAACCCCCTGACTCCTCCCAAGGGGTGGTCTGACCTTTTCCCAGGTATCATGGTTAGCCACTCCCACTTCCTGCTAGGATCTGGCTATAAAAAAGGAGGAACCTTCTCATTTTTCTCTCTTCTCCTTGTCCTGGCTGCCTGAGCAGCTGCTTGCTGCTCTCTGCTGCCAGACCACGTGCTCCCTGCCACCATGTGGAGAGCACCATTATTTTCATCTGGAACTGGGACTAACTGCTTCTCACCATAAAATTCCTGCATCCTGCTTTCATTCAGCACCAAAACCATCAACCTCAGCCTTGGGACTCAATTGCCTGCCGCGGGTTGTATTTGTATTTGGCTCCCCTATCTCCCCTTCTCCACGGCNTAGTTTCTTCTAGTTGTTCTAAGTGTTTTCCAGCTACCCCAGTACCTGCAGGAGTCCAACCTAACCCACAACTACTGCAGAAATCTGGAGGAAGACCACATCATCTCACTTGCTCCTGTTTCCCTGATTCATTCCTCCATGGTTCCTGCTCTGCTTAGATCAACCTGCCCTGGAGAAACCCACTGCTTTGGAACATCGCCGGGACTTATAAGAAGACTGACACCAAGGACTTTCCATACACATTGCACACCATAGACACCCCCAGATTAGAAGATGTGTTTGCAGGAAAGTGGCAGTGGTCTAACCAAGGGGTGGAATGTAAAGGGTTAAGCCCACCCTAAAACCCCCTGACTCCTCCCAAGGGGTGGTCTGACCTTTTCCCAGGTATCATGGTTAGCCACTCCCACTTCCTGCTAGGATCTGGCTATAAAAAAGGAGGAACCTTCTCATTTTTCTCTCTTCTCCTTGTCCTGGCTGCCTGAGCAGCTGCTTGCTGCTCTCTGCTGCCAGACCACGTGCTCCCTGCCACCATGTGTGTCACGGGACTGGGCTAATCAAACACAGTATCCCGTNTGGAACTGGGACTAACTGCTTCTCACCATAAAATTCCTGCATCCTGCTTTCATTCAGCACCAAAACCATCAACCTCAGCCTTGGGACTCAATTGCCTGCCGCGGGTTGTATTTGTATTTGGCTCCCCTATCTCCCCTTCTCCACGGCTTCTGTATTTTCTCCCTCATTCCCCATATCCTCCATTTTGTTTCCTCTTTTCTCCCACCTTATGTAAAAAAACTCTTTCCCTCCTATTTGTTGTTAAAATTTTATACCCTTTTTGCTTCCCAATCAGATCAAGTTTTTTATTGGGCTTTTGGGTTCGGGGTAGCTGGCTTCAAACCAATACATCCCTGAAGTGCTGCCTCTCTTAGATCTAGGTGTTAGTGTCTGGTCAAGTGAATCTCTTATGTTATGGAAGGATTACAAATGTTTAACCTGTGGAATGCAAACAGGCTTCAAAACTTAAGATTGGACCTCCAAGTGGTGAAAGCAGGAGGGGATGGGGAAGAGCACAACTTCTAAAATTGCTCTTGGATTTGCTGCATGCTGCTACTAATTATTCAAGTACTGAATCTTGGAGGGTGATTAATGCTGCAATTGGGAATTGTTCAGCTATGTACTAAATGTAAGGCCTTCAGTTTATCAGGTTAAAAACTGAAATCATGGACTCCTGGAGATCTTTTAAAGGTAGATGGAGGAAGGGGGAAGGGGTCAACAGCCTCTTGCTGGCTGGTGACAAAAAGTGGGACAGCTCACCAGAGACAGAGGGACTGAGAGCTAACAAGTGCCCTGTATCAGGACAAGCTGAGGAAATCAAGGGGAACCGGCACACAAGGACAACAGGGCCAGCCCAGCTGAAGAGCCTCTATGCAAATGCACAGAGCTTGGGCAACAAACAGGATGAACTAAGGGCCAATGTGAGGCTCAGGGACAGCCTTGGTTGCAGTGACCATGAAACAGTTGAATTTAAGATCCTCAGGGTAACCAGGAAGAGGTATTCTAAGCTTACATCGCTAGATTTTAGGCATGCAAACTTTGATCGCTTCGGGGATCTGCTGGCCAAAGTATCATGAGATGAAGCCCTAGAGGGAAGAGGGGCCCAGGACAGCTGGGCAGTATTCAAGTATCACCTTCTCTGTGTTCAGAAGCAATGTATACCAACAAAGAGGAAAGCAGGGAAGAATGCCAGGAGGCCTGCCTGGCTGGGCAAGAAGCTCCTGGACATACTGTCTCACAAAAAGAGACTCTACAAGGAGTGGAAGAAAGGACAACTAGAATGGGGGGGACATAAGGAAGCTGCCCAAGCAGCCAGAGATCTGGTTAGGAAAGCCAAAGCACAGTTTGAATTGGATCTAGCCAGGGAGGTCACAGGGAACACCAAGAATTTCTACAGGTATATTAATGGTAAAAAGGAGACTAGGGAAGGTGTGGACCCCCTCAGAAGGGAAACAGGTGAATTGGTCACAAGTGACAGAAAAGGCTGAGGTTCTCAGCCTTTATCTGACTCTTTATCTCGGGCTACACTGCAAAGGCCTCAAGCCATGCTCCCGGAGTCATGGAAGATAATGGTAGGGACTGGAAGGAAGAGCATAGGTGAGGATCAGGTTTGTGATCACCTGAAGAACCTGAAAGTGTTCAAATCCCTGGATCCTGACAGGATACACCCACAGGTACTGAGAGAACTGGCAGATGAGGTTGCTAAACCCCTCTCTATTATATTCCACAAGTCCTGGCAGTCTGGTGAGTCCTCACTGACTGGAAAAGGGGAAACACAACTCCCATTTTCAAAAAGGGTAGGAAGGAAGAGCCAGGGAACTACAGGTCAGTCAGTCTCACCTCTGTGCCTGGTAATCCTCCTGGAGGCACTACTGAGACAGGAGAACAGTGAAGAGGTGATTTGGTCCAATCAGCATAGCTTCACCAAGGGCACATCCTGCCTGACAAACCTGGTGGCCTTCTATGAACAGGTCATGCCGTTAGTAGATGAGGGGCGAGCAACTGATGTCATTGACCTAGACCTGAGCAAAACCTTTGACATTGTCCTGCACCACATCCTGGTCTCCAAGCTGGTGAAACATGGGTTTGATGGGTGGACCACCAGATGGATAAAGAACTGGCTTGATGGCCACACCCAAAGAGTGGCTGTCAATGGGTCCATGTCCAAGTGGAGACCAGTGACAAGCAGAGTCCCTCAGGGATCAGTCCTGGGACCAGTCTTGTTCAACAATTTTGTGGGCAACATGGACAGAGGCATTGAGTGCACCCTCAGCAAGTTTGCTGACAACACCAAGCTGTGTGGTAGAGCAGACATGCTGGAGGGCAGGGATGCCATCCAGAGGGACCTGGACAGGCTGCAGAGGTGGGCACAAGCCAACCTCATGAGGTTCAACAAGACCAAGTGCAAGGTTCTGCATCTGGGTCGAGGCAATCCCAACTGGAGAGTAGCCCTGAGGAGAGAGACTTAGGAGTGCTGGTGGATGAGAAGCTCAACATGAGCCAGCAGTGTGGACTTGCAGCCCAGAAAACTAACCAGAGCCTGGGCTGCATCAGGAAAAGTGTGGCCACCAGGCTGAGGGAGGTGATTGTCTCCCTCTACTCCACCCTGGTGAGATCCCATCTGGAGTACTGCATCCAGTTCTGGAGCCCCTATTACAAGAGGGATGTGGACATGCTGGAGCACGTCCAGAGAAGGGCCATGAGGATGATCAGGAGGCTGGAGCACCTCTTCTATGAGGATGGACCGAAAGAGTTGGGGCTGTTCAGTCTGCAGAAGAGGAGGCTCTGAGGTGACCTTATTGTGGCCTTTTGGTATCTGAAGGGGGCCTACAGAAAAGCTGGGGAGGGACCTTTTAGGCTATCTGGGAGTGACAGGACTAGGGGGAATGGAGCAAAGCTGGAGGTGGGGAGATTCAGGTTGGATGTGAGGAGGAAGTTCTTCACCATGAGACTGGTGAGGCCCTGGAATGGGTTGCCCAAGGGGGTGGTTGGAGCCACTTCCCTGGAGGTGTTTAAGGCCAGGCTGGATGAGGCTCTGTCCAGCCTGGTCTAGGGCAGGGTATCCCTGCCTGTGGCATGAGGGTTGGAATTAGATGATCCTTGTGGTCCCTTCCAACCCTGACTGATTCTATGAATTTTCAAGTGTAAAATTTAGTGGAATTTGCTATAGAAACTTTTTAATAAGGAAAAGGACTCAAAAAATACTTGTGGAAGAGTGGTCAGGCATTGGAACAGGCTGCCCAGAGAGGTGGTGGAGTCATCATCCCTGAAGGTGTTCCAGAAACCTGTGAACTTGAGAACACGGTTTAATAGCCATGGTGGCCTCAGATTGTTGTTTGGACTTGGAATGATCTTGGAAGTCTTTTCCAACCAAAACAATTCTATGATTCTATGATCATGGGATACAATTAATTTGTGTAAGAATTATAGTAGAAATACATGAAATAATAAACAGAAGGGTAGGTATTTTATCCTTGAGAGATTTTCATGGCCAAAAGGAAGATGAGAAGGGAAAACAAACTCCTAATTTATAGATGATTCAGCATTTCTCATCCTCTCTTTAGTGAGTATTTTAGAAATGTATTTCGCTGTGCCAAAAATTGTAACATGTGCTTAAATTCCCAGAGATATTGCTGCAGAGATTAAAGCACAAAATAAAAAGCATCTTTTAGAATTGCCCATGACATGACATAATATTTCTATCTCATCCTGAGTCAGCACGTGTAGGTCTCCCACAAGCACTAAGACTTCTGGGAGCGTTTCCATATCCATGCATATGGCTGCTAATAGCATTCTAACCTATGACTTCTTAATTATTACCTTCTACTTACATCATTCACCAGCTCCGCATTAAGACCCTGTTAGCATATTATAAGACATTAATAGATATTTTATTACCAATTATATTAGAGAATTACTTTTCATATAAATGCCCTATTGCTGTGTATGTCATCTCGTTGATTCTACTGCAGTCTACCAAACACAGTTAAAAATGGCTAATAACTCACTCCTATAATGTAGCAGGTACAATTGGTACCTTTCTCTCTTCTGATTATAGATGTATCAGCTCATTAAATGCTAGTCTAGGAACAGTAGCTGAGCCTTTCCTTTTACAAAATGACCAGTATGAAACCAGAGGCTAAGCCCTTCTCTTTTAATGAATTAGTACTGCCTTCATAATTGGCAGAGGCTAGGGAGAGATGGGAAGAGATCACAGTGTTTCTATCAGCATTTATAACTACAGATGTGATGATTTTTTATGTCTGATTCCAGGCATTTTTTAAAGTGTTCTTTCGTGCCCTTTCCTGGTTGCTTCTTTTATGAAAAACATTGATATTCATGATCAGAAAGGTTACTGTTCTTGAGTACATGACACATTGAACAGAATTACTCCTCGCAATCATTTAGAAACAGATATAATTGCAAAGCAGTAAACATGCTGGTAAACATGCATATACTAAATAACATAAAATGCACAAGCATATTTTTCACAAGTCAAACTCTAATTTGGAGCCATTAGAGGTCAGAGAGATATTTGTTTCAACAGAGAACATGACAACGTTTCTTTTGATTGCCTTAAAGAACCAAATCAGTCATTTTTTGATCCCAGCCCAATTGCATACTAACCATAAAGTCTTTCATGGCTCTAGTAAGTTTACTCTCCTGAAGCTTTAAAATGGCTTTATCTTCACCCAGACTTGAGTGTGCAGCATCTGGAAGGTCCTCTACATTTACCATAGGAAACTTAGCCCTGCAGCTATTGATACGTAAAGTCCTTCCTTTCTGGGTTTTGTCAGTTAGAAGGAAAAACAGATGCAGAACTAAAATCAAAGTGAAATGCTTGTCCCTTAGATATTCCCTGGTGGAACCCTATCTCCACAACACAGATCAGGTCTCAGGACCCCTCCTGTCTCTGCAAAAGCACACCACTCTGTCTCAGAGACAGCTGTCTTAAGAGTCCTTTCCAGGCATAGAGGACTCTGTATGAGTCTGTTCCACTTGCTCACAGTTTGTCTTTTCCTTCCTTTAAATCTGATTTTCATATTGGTCTGTTGAGGTGGAACTGCTTGATCACACCAAAGCTCATTAACATTTTATTTACCACTAACATGTCTGCATAACTGTTTACATGGCATCATTGAAAAATATAAGAAACATTTCAGCAGAAAAACGTGCCATAACAATAAAATAGTGCCTATCTGACATTTGGCTGATTTTCATGGCCAAAGATAA
This sequence comes from Psilopogon haemacephalus, assembly GCA_013396835.1. NCBI lineage: Eukaryota > Metazoa > Chordata > Aves > Piciformes > Megalaimidae > Psilopogon > Psilopogon haemacephalus. The sequence goes on along the minus strand of VWZI01003557.1, from coordinate 123,963 downwards.
GATGAGATGTAATAACTAATTCTAGAGCAGATGAGGATTTAAGATTTCTCATCTTTTCTTTGCTGAATATTTAGATAAAATGCATTTTATAGCTGCCAAAAAAAAAAAAATACAGAATATAACACGATTTTCAGTTCCGTTACCCAGGACAAATTAATTAACTATGACAAAATGATTCAACAGACTTGCTCTTTTATTATTACCTGTTTCAGAACTCCAAAATAAGATCAGTCAGCTGCAATGTATACTGCATCTCTCAGAGCTCCACTAGTTCAGTTGGTAGCTTATCAAAGGTTAGGACTGAGCTGGTCATTAACCCCTCCTCCCTTCCCAAAAGGGAAAAAGAGAGAAAAAAAAAAAAGAAAATAAAGAACAGAGGCTTTTGATTTGGAAAAGAAAACTACAACTACTTTAATGAAAATAGCAACAACAAAAAAAATTATACAAATATACACAAATTCAATACTAAACACAACTCTGGTTTTGGCAGTCACTGAACATCGCCACTGATGCTGTGGCAGAAGTCCCAGACTGGACTCGGATGCAGACAAGAACCAGATTCAGGAGCCGGATTCAACAACTAGATTTAGGAGCTGGATTCAAGACCTGGATTCAGGAACTGAATTCAGGAAGTCGGGGATCAATGGCTGAATAGACAGCATCCTCTCTGGATGCTGACCATTGAAGAGGACTTAAACCTCATCATCTCTCAGCTTTATACCCACATATGTGGAATGGAACACCTCCTTGGTTAGTTTAGGGTCACCCAAACTGCCCACTCCTCCCTGCAACTTCAGTCTTTCACTCTGCACCTCCAATATAGCACAAAAGATTTAGCAGCGACCTTAGTCTGCACACCAGTCTTTGGTACTAACTAGAAACATTGAGGGTTATCACTACTCCAAGCACACACTGCCTGCAACAACATGCCTCATGCTGTTAATTTCAGAAAGTGCAGTTACTTAGAAGAGGCTGACCTGAAAAGTGACATCACCTAACTGAATTAGTACTGTTCTAACTCAAACCAGAACAAATTATTTGCATTTTTAAACAGGAATAGAAATGTTACTGGACAAAACATAAACTGTGAATCACATAAAAAGCATGAACAAATAGAAATTGCAGCAGGTTCATTTCAAAGCTTTAACTGGGTCAAGATCAGAGTACAGTCACATCACATTCCCTTGAGATAGGCAGTAGCCCAGCAAATACAGTTTTGAAATTACTGACTTAAGGCCACAAGCTTTGTATTGCCCTTATAGTGCTGGGTCTGAGGATTTGCCAAGGCTTGTTTTGGCATGACTTGGCCATGATATCAGTTGTTTAGGAGTGAGGTTAATTATTGTCCAAAATTTCTTTAGTTCAGTTTTAGGTCATAATAATGAGTAGTTTTTCTATGTGTGTTAAACCATCTAGGACTCTAGTCAGAATAATAAGGTCCCAATGTCAAATACCAATGACAGCGTTCAACAAGACTATATGAGTGCAGCCTCACAAGTAATATGACACCAGTTGTAAAGAAAAAAAGCAAATAGAAAAACTGCACAATCTGGAAACAATTAAAATACTCAACATATAACAAATCCATGCAAAGAAAACATAACAAAAAAAAAAATCCAAGTAGATGCAGAGTAAGGAAGAAATAGTCTGACAAAGTCTTTAGGATTCTGATGGCTTTTCTCCATTCTTCACCAATATTGAAGGATCAATCTCAGACCTAGAGGGGCACTGAAAGGCTGAGAACAACACAAATTAATAAAGTGGAGATACTGTGAAGGCATAGTATAAAAGTATTAGGAGTACTAACGTCTCTGTATTAGTTTCAACTATTAGGCTGCTAAAATATTAACTGGGTTAACAATAAATGTTCATAACTGAATTTTGAGCATAGTGAGAGAGAGAGCCTGCTCAGATCCTAAGGCACTTGGACTGCTATAAGATACACAATTCTCTCTCAACCAGAGTGAAAAACTGCAGGCTCTTCAGGAGCTCATGTATTCCCTGCCAGCAATAACTCCCTTATTTACAGACTCAGCTATGAATCCTTAGGCTTTATTTAGAGGAAATTAAATGGGGTTTAATATATAATAATTATCATAGAATCACAGAATGCGTTGGGCTGGAATGACCCTTAAAAGGTTATCTATTCCAGCCCCCTGCAGTAAGCAGAGATATTCCCAAACAGATCAGGTTACAGGTGCATTTGAATGCAAAACTCGTATTCTAATATGAATTATCAATAAATAATGTCCTTTTCAAAAGGAGGAGCTGAACTTCTGGTTAGTTTCAAAGATAATCTAATTACAAATTAGAAATACAAATAACACTTTTCCACAAAAGTGCTTTCATCCTTTCTGATAATGGCTCTACTGCTTTCAGTCTTACAATATATGTTAACATTGCTTTCTGCCCAATCTGAAATGGCTTCATTTCAATAGGAGGTGAAAGAAGAGCCTTCCTAATACACATGCCAAAAACCCTATCATGTGAATATAATGGAATTTTTATTATTACTTCCTTCCCATTCCATTCTTCATAATGCAGAGTTAGCACTTTTCAGATCACAGAATCACAGAATGCTAGGGGCTGCCAAAGAAGGATCACCACCAGATCATACAGGAACACATCCAGGCAGGCCTTGAATATCTCCTCAGAAAGACTCCACAAAACACCTGTGCAGCCTGCTCCAATGTTCCGTCACCTGAAAGTGAAAACATCTTTCCTCACATTTCCATGGAACTATGCCTCAACTTCTACCCATTTTCCCTTCTCACTGGGCACAGCCTGACTCCATACTCTTGGCACTCACCCTTTACATATTTATAAACTTTACTAAGATCACCCCTCAGTCTCCTTGTCTCCAAACTAAAGAGGCCCAACTCCCTCAGCTTCTCCTCATAAGGAAGATGTTCCACTCCATAATGTTTGTGGCTTTGTGCTGGGGTCTGTCAAGGACCCAGTTGTTAAGGGTAGGGAGATTAATGTAGCCGAGCCAGTAATTATAAAAATAGGTTTATTTTATTCCCAGAAACCCCCACCTTCAACTATATACAGAATTAATTTTTCAATTTATTAACAGGTTTTGATTTGATTGAGAAAAATCCTCAAAGTTGCTATAGACAAATTCAGAGATTTAAGAAGTCAGAAAATGGAAAAGGCTAATCTATAAACAGCTTTTACCCCGCTAACAATTTGACTTAAGGGAACAACGGCTTACTCACCACATCGAGGAGAATGATGCTCGTTGTGGAAACCTTGCTGTTATTCTCTGCAGCTGAATTGGTTTGACTATAAATAATATCCAATTGGATTCAAAGGCTAAGTCTGGTGTTTCAAATATGTGTTTACCACGAGGCAGCAGTGGCTAGGGAGAGCCAAGGTGCTTCAATCCCTCAATCAGGATACAGCCAGGTAACAGGAAACCAGCTTTTAGGAAGGTCCTATGGAACCAGATCCGGGCTCCACCGGCAGTTCTCTCAAAATGGACACCCAGGATTTGCCAAGCCTGCAAAGCTGCAGGGTAGTGCAGAGTGAGGGACTGTCCAAAAGGTACAGTACAAACCCAAGAGCCGTGCAATAGATAGGAGCTGTCAGAGCCGGGACGGTCCCAAAACGGGGAGCCGTCAGGCGGGAACACTTGCGCCTTTTCCCTTGCCTATTTATGCCTTTTTGGAAATGTTAATTTGCCTATATTTAGTGGGCACAAAAACTCAGCCAATGGCAGTTCAAATCCCTTGCATGGGCTGGCGGCAAGAGCCTCAAAATGTGCCAAAAAGGCGCTCTGCTCTCCCACCTTGCAAGCCCACAGGGTGGGGAAGCAGTTTCACGCCTTCTTCTCCGCCTGTCCAAACCCCAGGGGGTGACAAGAGAGAGAAGGAAGGAATTTGGGGTGTCTGGGACAGACCCTGAGGTCCTTCTTGAATAGAGAGGCCCAGAGCTGGACACAATATTCCTGACCTGTCTATCATGTTGTAGAATACGCTCTTTCTCTCTTATGTTTTGTAACACAAAATATTATGGCAGATTAACCCTGTTCAGTAGTATGATGCCTCAGTAGGAACACTGGAAAAAAAACAAAACACCTCAGCTTTTTCAAAACCAAAGCTCTTGGAAAAGAAGCTTTCATTTCTTTAGAATTTTTTTTTTCTTAGTCGCAAGAATAAGAGTAGGAAACTACTGACAAAGGACCTAAATCAAAAACAGACAAATAAACTCAATATTTCTTAAGTCAAGTGGGGCAAGTGAACAGTGGGGATATTATTTTGGGGTATGCAACCAATGCAGAACAAAAAGTTAAACAATTTTTTTTTAATTTATAGGAAGGCTAATTTGGGCTCACAGGGAACTCTCTGAGTATCTTAGAATAGAAAAAATGTTGTCCAAATATAATCAGGGAGAATTACTTGAGATGATTGAGAAATTAGTAGAGAAGTGCAAACAAACAACACCAGGAGTGAATACCTATATATGTGCAAAATCCAGCAATGGGTAACAAGCTAGGAAATAAATTTTTAAAATAAATACTATAGATATATAGATGTGCATAGAAAAATATTATAGGACATGGCAAAGCTAAGTTAAATGTCTTGAGCTTCTTGGAGAATATGAGTTATTACAAGATGACATAGTAAAGGCAGAAAAATGTCCCTGGCTTTTTTCACTAATTTTCTACAAGAAGGTTAGTAGTGATCAGTGCTTCCCAAGATTGCTGTTAATACAAAAGAACATGGACATAGGCCAGACGAAATAAAGAATACATCACAAAACACTTAGGTATGTGTGCAAGTCATATATATTCAAGTCAAAAAGGCTGAGAAAATTTATCACAGAGCAAAGCAATCTTTGGATTGTTAGTGATTATCTTCTAGACTTCATGGAAAATAGATGAAATCTGAAAGGAATGGAGAAGGATAAATATTGATCTTACCTTTAATAAACACCTGGGGAATTAAAGGTCAATAAACATAGCTTTGTTATGCAGAATGATACTGGAAAAAAATTACTATATAACTAATTTACAAGCCCCTAAAACCAAGGAAATAACATTAAGTATCCACTATCCATATACAATTAATATCATGTTTGTCTGTTCTGACATCAGTAAACAGGAAAGACACATAAGTTAAGCTGTGCAGAGAACTGGGGAGTGGGTCTTGATACTGTTTCTCAGAAGGAAAAGTGGGAGAAAATGGTCTGCTGTGACATCACCCTAGCCACTGAAGGAGTTAATGAGAATGATCAGTGTCTGGTATTTTAGCTCTGCCTGAACAAAGGGACATAGGAGGTAAAAGAGCCATTTTTAAAGATTCTTGCCACTAGGTTCCTTCATGCTGGACGATCCTTTTAGGTAGGGACAACATAAGGCTGCACTACACATAGTTGTAGTCCATGTTTTCTTGAACATAAATAGTGGAAAAAACTCTTTAAAAATCATGGATAATTGAGCTGGGAGGGCTGCAAGCACTTTGGAGAGTAGATTTAGAGTTCCAAATAATCTTGACAAATTGGTGAAATGAACCAAGATCAATATGGCAAAATTCAATAACAACACCTATGAATTACTGCAGGAAACTCAAGTGTACACATATAATATGGGAAACAAGTGACTAGGTAGCTACACAGTCAATAAGGACCTGAGTTATGTAGCAGCTGAAAACTGCACGCAAGTGTGTCAAGTCAAGAATGTGCTGCTGTTGCAAAGAAGGGGTGTATTAGCAGGAGTATGGCCTATAAGAAACAGAAGGCAACCATCCTACTGTAAAAAGCACTGGAGTGGCACCCCCTGGAGTTCACTTTTCAGCAGCACACTTTAAGAAAGATGCAAATAAGGCAAAGAAAATACAGAAGGCAGTGATAGCTATAAACACAACACGTAAAACAAGATTGAAAGAAGAGAATATTTTTAGGCTGGAAAGATCAGAAGGGAAAACAAGATCCAATCCATCATTGCTACTCTATGATCTGTCACAAGCTTCAAGGCTGAGCTCACTCTCCCTGAGTATGTTTCTTTTCCCTGTCAATTGAAATAAGAAAAAAAACAAAGTAAATTTTAAAGAAAAATAAATTCCTCCACATTATCAGCAAAGCAATAGCTTAGAGGATTAAAACTGAAACTATTTACTTTGACAAGCCAATTGTCCCATCTGTAGACTTCCTCCTCTAAATCCTGGTTTCTTTCATCTTTTTTTTAATAATTCCATGCCTGTAGTATATAAATTAATCTGCCTTTGAAAAAGTGCAACTAGACATTACTGAGTAGATTTAGTACAGTGCGTGATTTATTAACTAGGACATTCATGAGCATAAAATGATCTGTCATTTTTAGGACCAGATATGTGATGATATGCATAATCCTTAAAATATACAAGATAAAGATAAAAATGTAGCCCGTTATCAGGAAACCACTCTAAATCAGCTCCAAAATCCTATCAACTAAAATGGCATTTCTCAGCTGATTTCTTCTTCTCACATAGTACCATAGACAAATTATGCTCACATAGAACCTTGCTCACATAGTATAAGTTTTTGCACTTCCACAGAGGAAACTTAGCTTCTCCTTTGTGCGTGAGCACAGTAACATTTATGACAAGGCTTGAGGTAACAATAAACGTGAAGCCTTATCAGCTGTCTCAGCAAATAAAGAGAATCATTTTGGTTGGAAAAGACTTCTAAGATCATTGAGCCCAACCATTATCTAACTCTACCAAGTCTGGTGTTAAAACATGTGTCCTAGTCACATGTATGCATCTATGCATCTTTTAAACACCTCCAGGAATGGGGATTCAGGCACCTCCCTGAGGAGCCTGTTCCAGTATTTGACAAACCAGTGGAAAAAGCTTCTTCTAGAATCTAATCTAATACACACACACCTCCTTCCCCCCCACCCCGGTGCGACTTAAAGCCATTTCCTCTCATTCTATCACTTGTTACTAGGGAGAAGAGACCAACACCCACCTCACTGCAACCTCCTTTCAGGAAGTTGCAGAGAGTCTCCTTTTCTCCAGACTAAACAACTCCAGTTCCCTTAAATCAAGCCACAAAACCTACCATTCAGTCAGATGATGGTGTTTCCCTTCAGAGTCTCTAGGCTAAGCTTGATTTTCCTGTTCAGGTTTGGTTTTCCTTTGCTGGAAAGAGCTTCTCCAGATCTCAAAGCATATTTGCTCTGCAGACAAGTCTTCTTTCTATCTTCCTGACACCTGACTAGAACAGAGACATGACCCATTAAAACATATTAATAAGAACTGGAAAGTTATTTAGGTGTTTTAGCATTGAATTTTGTTTTTCAAGTACTTTTTTTTTGCTCTTAGGGCTGCAGTCTGACATACAGCACAAGGTCTTAAGTATTTCCTAAGGAATCACAGATGTGGAATTAAATAGAAAGAGAAAAGCAGTAAAGTAATTGCTTCTAATCAGAGTACAGAAGTGGTGGTTAGGGAAAGAAAGGAAAAAAAATAAAGAAGACGAGAAGCAGAGATTATAAGTGCTCCTAAATCAGACTGGGGTTTTTTTCTTTATATCAGAGATTCACCTATTCATAGATAGAAATGTAATAAGCTCCATGTCTATGAGAATTTGAAACATATCATCACAATGGAGTGAGAAAGTTCTTGAAACTTTCTTGCAGTTTTATCAGCTCCCAAGCTTGAGGCCAAGGTCAAAAAGTACATAAAGGAGAATTTAGACCAGATCTGGCAGGCCAATGGACGTGAGGCTGCCAAAACTCCATGGCCTGGGACCAGCTAGCAGCAGTACTGAGCAGGGCCTCCTGGTAGGCGCACACAAAGAGAACAGGTGTGCACTGCATATATGCAAATGTATGCAGCTGGCTATGCAAAGAATAGACTAGAATAGACTAGACTAGACTAGACTAGACTAGACTAGACTAGACTAGACTAGACTAGACTAGAATAGAATAGAATAGAATAGAATAGAATAGAATAGAATAGAATAGAATAGAATAGAATAGAATAGAATAGAATAGAATAGAATAGGTC
>VWZI01003557.1:30374-115874 GCA_013396835.1 Psilopogon haemacephalus | reverse complement strand
TAGACTAGACTAGACTAGACTAGACTAGACTAGACTAGACTAGACTAGACTAGACTAGAATAGAATAGAATAGAATAGAATAGAATAGAATAGAATAGAATAGAATAGAATAGAATAGAATAGAATAGAATAGAATAGAATAGGTCAGGTTGGAAGAGACCTCCAAGACCATCCAGTCCAACATATCAACCAGCCCTATCCAATGGCACTAAGTGCTCAATCCAGACTTTTCTTGAACACCTTCAGGGACAGTGCCTCCACTAACTCCTTGGGCCTCCTCTTCTCCAGGCTGAACAACTCCAGCTCCCTCAGTCTCACATCATAGGGCTGTGCTCCAGGCCCCTCACCAGCTTCTTTGCCCTTCTCTGGACATGTTTCAGTACCTCAACATCTCTCTTGAATTGAGGGGACCAGAACTGGACATGGTACTCAAGGTGTGGCCTGATCAGTGCCAAGTACAGGGGAAGAATAACCTCCCTTGTCCAGTTGCCCACACTGCTCCTGACACAGGCCAGGATACCATTGATTCTTCTGGCCACCTGGGCACACTGCTGCCTCATGTTCAGCTACTGTCTACCAGCACCCCCAGGTCCCTCTCTGCCTGGCTGCTCTCCAGCCATTCTGTCCCCAGCCTGTAGCACTGCCTGGGGTTGTTGTGTCCAAAGTGTAGAACCCTGCACTTAGCCTTGTTAAATCTCATCCTGTTGACATCTGTCCACCCATCCAGCATATACAGGTCCCCCTGCAGAGCCCTCCTACCCTCCAACAGATCCACACTTGTACCTAACTTGGTGTCATCTGCAAGTTTACTGAAGATGGACTCAATCCCCTTGTCCAGATCATCAGTAAAGATATTGAAAAGGATCAGGCCCAGCACTGATCCCTGGGGCACACCAGTAGTGACTGGTCACCAACTGGATTTGGCACCATTCACCAACACTCTCTGGGCCTGGTGTTCCTCCAGCCAGTTCTTGACCCATTTCAGAGTGGATCTGTCCAAGCCACGAGCTGCCAGCTTTGCCAGGAGCTTGTTGTGGCAGATGATGTCAAAGGCTTTGCTGAAGTCCAGGTAGACTACATCCACAGCCTGCCCTGCATTCACCACGTAGGTAACCTGATTGTAAAAGGCAATGAGGTTAGTCAGGCAGGACCTGCCCTTCCTAAACCCATGCTGGCTGGGCCTGATCCCTTGGCCATCCTGTAGGTGCTGTGTGATTGCACTCAAGATGACCTGTTCCATAACCTTGCCTGGCACTGTGGGCATGCTGACAGGTCTGGAATTTCCTAGTTGCTCCTTCTGGCCCTTGTTGTGGATGGGCACCACACTGGCCAGCTTCCAGTCTTCAGGGAACTCTCCAGTGAACCAGGAATGTTGACAGATGATAGAGAGCAGCTTGGCCAGCTCATCTGCCAGCTCCCTCATCACCCTAGGGTGGATCCCATCTGGTCCCATGGACTTGTGAGGATCCAAGTGCCTCAGCAGGTCCCTTACTGCTTCCTCTGGGATTACAGGGGGGTTATACTGGTCCCTGGCTCCTTCTGCCTGTTTAGGAGGCCAGTTGTGCTGAAGATAATCTGTCCCATTATTGAAGACAGATAGAAATAACCCACACAGAACTCACACAAAAACTTGCAGCACTAGTGGCCTCATTCTGCTGCCTGCTTTGGATGATCAGAATGGGAGACCATTAATGAGAACATAGGGGTGTGTGTGTGTGCATGTGTGTAAATACACATGCACACACACATATATATACACAGGCACACACAGAGTTTACTTACCTGAATGTTTGCTTGGGAGTGGCAAAGCAACATATGGAAAACTTAATTCTCAGCCATGAATTGAGAAAAGACTTTGGAATTGTGATGTTTTTAAAACATGGGAGGTGCCCTACAGTTCTTAAAAACAAAAGCCTGCCAGATATTTGCCAGTTTATGAATGTCTCATGCAACAGCCCTTCAAAGCATTTCCTATGTAATGAAAGAGAAGCCTGCAGAAAAGGAAGGGAAACAAAAAAGTCATTTAAATGGACATTTCAAGCAATAGAATAGGAAAAAGACACCAAGTTAATTTGTCAGAAGATTTCCCTCTACCAAGCTTCCCTGCATAAAGATAAAACAAACTTTTTTTTCTAATTCGAGTTCTTATGAATATACCCAAGGAAGGTTTATTTAAGAACTTATGTAGTTTCTCTGTTTAGAGATTTTTAAACCTAGACCAAATGAAACCCTGTGTAATCTGGTTTTGTTGCAGGCTGAACTAGAGAACTTGAGGATTCTTCCAGCCTGAATTGTCCTGCCATTCTGTGATCCTAAAAACCACTGTACATCAGAAAGTTCATTTGCATACCTGAAAGCAGCCAAGGTGGCAGGTAGGTTCAATTCATTTTGATTATCTGGGATGGGCTTTTCTGTCAGCTAAACCTATTTTCCATTGTTCAAGTACCATGAAGCTTATCACTGATAAATAGAGAGAATTAGAAAGGCAATGAGCTTTTTTATTGGCAGAAAGGTGATGAAGGCAGAATTGCATCCTGTGAGAGTCTGGCTCTCTGTCATCTCAAACCTTGAGATGTTGCTGGATTCAAGGGTCAAGATATTGGTTCTTCTCTCTTTTTCTCTTACTACGCACTTTCCTTTCTTTGAAAGACATAATCTGGTTGTCCCTGAAAGTAGTTAGATCTACTGTGTTCATTGTTGTTAGGACAAGATAATGCAGATCAGCCCTGCCATCCTATAGTGAATTGGGGAGGCCACCCCACACCAAATGGGTATAAAGGGGCAGCAATATACTGTGTCCATAAACCCTCGCTGGATGTGCACCCACCACCACCAAAGAACTTGGACTAATCCCATGAGTTGTCACCAGACTCAAGGGTGGTGATATATATTTTTATTCCTATTTCGCTCTCTCTTTTCTCTCTTTAATTTTCTGTTTCGCTCTACTCTTGTCCAACCAAGCATCCTTAAGATGCAAGTGACTCAGAGCTTTTACATAACTCTCCTCAGATCAAATAACTAGCACTCACCAGCTGTTTTGTGTCAGTTCACCTTCATTTACTCCAAGGAAATTTTCAAATCCTGCACAACACCGCTGCCCAAGATTGGTTTGAGAATCAGGTTGTGGCACATCCTATTTAGTGCAATGGATAGGAAAGAAATAGTTCTCAGTAATGGTGCCAGAACAGTGAATAAACTAGAGATGTTACTTGCAAATGGTTTAATCAGCAATAGAAAGCAAAAAATAAAAACTGTAAAGATCTTGCTGCACCTGAATAAAACTCAGATGTAACTAAAACTCTGGTCCTGCTGTCTCTGTTCAATTTGGTTATCTCATACTCTGCACTGTTTGTGAATGGTTCATATTTTTATTGCAAGTTTCTTCAATCCTACCTTAAAATTTCCTTTAAATGGGGAAGAAAATGTAAAAGATAGAGAATAATGCAAGAACTGGGAGCAGTTGGAACAATTACTGCCAAAATAACATCCCTTCCATAACTAGAGCATTATGGGCATTGACAAGAACAACAAGAAAATTTACTGTGTACAAGATTCTGATTTCATTCAGGCAAGAAATTGATGCCCTTTAAAAGCAATGATTCATAACACTGTGGAAAACTCTCACTATGATGGACATGCAACAGCTGGTGGCATGCTCCAATGTCATGTTTTCTCTACAACAAGAGAAAACTATTGAGATTAAATATATTAAACAGTGAAACAGAGTTGAGGGTTTTGTGGTGTGGGAACTTTACACTTCCAAAAGTTGTCATGATTGTAAGATTGTTATGTGCATGGCAAGAAGCAGTTGACACAGCACTTGTAACTGGTTGACATGAAGGAAGAAATGAAAAATACATTACTTTACCTGGAAAGTCATATAAAACTTGTGTATAGACTATTGTCTTATTAGTTGTTATCTCCGTTAGCTGGTTATGATACTATAGAACATTCGGTGGCATAGAATCAAACTGGAGGCCTGTAGCCAGTGCTGTTCCCTAGGGATCAGTATTGGACCCAGTTTTGTTCAATATCTTTATCAACAACCTGGATGAGGGCATTGAGTGTACCCTCAGCAAGTTTGCTGATGATACATAGCTGCAGGGATGGCTGACAGCCTGTCAGGCTGTGCTGCCATCCAGTGAGATCTGGGCAGGCTGGAGAGCTGGACAAAGGCTAACCACACGAAGTTCAATAAGGACAAGTGCAGGGTCATGCATCTGGGGAGGAATAAAAGTGGGCACAGCACCAGTACAGGTTAGGGCCTGCCCTGCTGGAAAGCAGCTCCATGGAGAAAGACCTTGGAGTCCTGGTGGACAGCAAGTTCTGCATGAGGCAGCAATGTGTCCATGTGGCAAGAGAGCCAATGGCATCCAGGGCTGCATCAAGAAAAAAGTGTCCAGCAAGTCTAGGGAGGTTCTTCTCCCCCTCTACTCTGGTGAGAGTACACCTGGAATACTGTGCCCTGGTGAGACCGCACCTGGAATACTGTGTCCAGTTGAGGGCTCCCCAGTTCAGGAGAGACAGGGACCTGTTTGAGTCCAATGGAATGCCACAAGGATGACTGGGGTACTTGACCATTTTCCCTATGGAGAGAGCTTGAAAGACCTGGGGCTGTTTAGTCTGAAGAAGAGAAGACTGAGAGGGGATCTCATCAATGTCTATAAATATCTGAGGGATGGGTGTCAAGTGGAGGGGGGGCAATCTCTTTTTAGTTGTGCACATCAATGAGACAAGGAACAATGGATACAAACTTTGCTTCAACACAAAGAGAAACTTCTTTACAGTGAGAGTGATGGAGCACTGGAACAGGCTGCCCAGGTTGTGGAGTCTCCTTCTCTGGAGACTCAAAACCCACCTGGATGCATTCCTCTTTGGACTACCATGGAGGACCCTGCTTTGGCAGGGGATTGGACCCATTTATCTCTGGAGGTCCCTTTCAACCTCTAATGTTCTGTGATTCTTACAATGGTATGGAATGTCTTTCAGTTTTTCTCTCAATGAGTGATTCTTATCTTCCCTCTTCCAAAAAAAGCATATTATATATTGCTAAACATTACATATTACCACAGATTGTTTTGCAAAGACAAATGCAGAATAGGTAGTTAAAAATAGTAGAAAATGCACATATGGAACATTAAATACAGGTGGATGTTGAGAATTTTCTGTACTTTGTATATTAACTTCCAATAAGGAACCTCTGTATGTGTTTCAAATTCTGTCAAATTAAAGACTTTCACACCATTCTGCAGGTTAATCTTTAACTAATCTAAAATTTTATTTAATATAAATGGATCAAATAATGGCACATATTTTGTTTTTTGTTCTGATGTGATAATTGTTAATATCTTTGGATAATATTTTACATTAACATATATCACAGGATCACAGAATGTTAGGAGTTGGAAGCAACCTCCATAGATCATTGAGACCAACCCCTCTTATAGGACAGGACCATAGAATCTAGCTCAGGTCACACAGGACCACATCTAGATGGGTCTTGAAAGTCTCCAGAGAAGAAGACTCTACAACCTCCCTGGGGAGTCTTTTCTAGTGCTGTGTCACCCTTACAGTAAAGAAGTTCTTCCTCATGTTGTGGTGGAACTTCCTGTGCTGTAGTTTATACCCATTACCCCTTGTCCTATCACAAGGTACAACTAAGAAGGAAGAGTTTGTCCCCTCCCTCTTGACTCCCAACCCTCATATATTTATATACAGAGATTAGATCCTAAGTCTGCTCTTCACCAGAGCAAAAAGCCCCAGGCCCCTCAGCCTCTCCTCATAAGGCACTGCTCCAGCCCCTTAATCATCTTTGTAGCCTTGCTATATGAGATATATCATCTTTGTAGAACTCATATATAGAATCACAGAATCAGTCTGGGTTGGAAGGGACCACAAGGATCATCTAGTTCAAATCCCCCTGCCATGGGCAGGGACACCCTACCCTAGACCAGGCTGGCCAGAGCCTCCTCCAGCCTGGCCTTAAACACCTCCTGGGATGTGGCCCCAACCACCTCCCTGGGCAATCCATGTGATATATGCAATGTATCAGTTCCTTTCACCCTGTGGATTGAGCATTGCAGGGGTAAATGAACTGTCCTTGAGTCTCATTTCTTATGTTTTCATGAAGGGTAAATTGTTGTATTGATGTAACCACAAAAAAAAAAAAAAAAAAAAAANNAAAAAACACCTGTTTGTTTTTTGAGAATTTTAAGTAAAATCTGTCTTAACGCTTTTGGTTATACAGCTCATTATTAACAGTTTCAGAATCCAAAGTGTGCTGCCAATCCACCAAAGACCTACATGACATTTAGTGCTAGAATAACTGTGTCCACAGATCACACTGTGTGCTTCTGTCCTACAATAAAGGGTCATCTTCAAACTGAAGTCTGAAGACTTCATGATCACTCTAATCTTACCCTTTATGATAAAGATGATAATGATAATGACTTTGAAATACAAAACTCATCCAATAGAAATGAGTGGATGAGTGAAAGCATTTGCAAGATCCACTGGGGAAAAATCCGTATGAAATGGATACCACTTTCTGATTCAGAGCCAGACTAAAAGGAATTAGACTCATTTGTAATGGTTATTAGCTCCATAGTAGGCTTTTCTCTGGCCCAGGAAAGGCTTACTGGAACTACATCCAACACACAGACAGTAAGCATAAAACTTCTGGCCTGTCCTCATAAATTAGTCTAAAAGGTATGCAGCTCTCAGGTACTTGCATTCAAATATGCCTACCAGTTCTCACTTTTGGCACCAGAGTGCTTTGAGAGCCAGCCTAGGTTTAGCAGTAACATATGGAACTGCACAAAGAATAACTACATGAGGCACAGTGGGAAAGGTCTCAGTGTGACAGGGATTTCTGCTGACTAAGCACACTCGTCAGTTCAGTGTTTGTGCTGTGAAGGCAAAAGCAGGACCCATTAGAAGAGATTTGAGTAAGGACATTACAATGTTAATCGTATAGAACCACCTTTCAGAAAGACTGTGCCAGCTTTCAGGCACCAAAGAACCATCTGCACCACCAAAAAGCAGTTTTTCTTGTGGAGTTGTTGGTGTGTGCTGAAGCATATTCCATAGCACTATCACAGCACCTAGAAAGCACTCTAGAAGCAGTAGAGTCCCAGGGTGAATGCAGACAAGAAAACTCCACCACCCCTGTGAATGCTTAAATCTGTGGTGTTCATGGTGATTTAGATGAGTAGCTGATTGTAAATGTATATATTCTAGTGTAAATACTTTAAAACCTGCTATATTTATATCTTACATATGTTTTTAAAGGACTGTGTGAATAATATATTTTCATTTCTGTGGCGACGGTACTGTTAATCTACACTCAGTGTACCACATCCGATAGATGTTATGGGTTTGACTGTATAGGAGTTGATTTCTTTGTCAAGGAAAACACCAATTTAAGTGTAAGGCTTTATGCTTTCTATTTCAGGAACATAGAGTGCTATTTAATTGGCTCGTGTAGATTGCTTGCTGATTTTTGATACTTTAATAAAAGCCTTTGGCATTGCTGTGGTTTCCCATTTCCTTACAATTAACCACAAAGCAAGTCTATACTACAAATGCAGAACTTTATTAAACTTACAAACATATGCAATTTAAAAAATACCAGAGTAGTGAAGTCCAGTACTAAGAAGCTATTAAGGTGCTTTTTTAAAATCATCAATGATTAATCTAAAAAGAAGGGGGAAAAAAGAACAAAGAAAACAGAAAGAAAAAAGAAAAAAAAAGTAAAAGGAGGGGGAGTTAGTTAAAACTAATGTACAGCTTGCCTACACCATTACGCAGCCTTTATGTCCAGCTGTACCAGAGCAGAACATGTGGGTGTATTTGATCTACTTCTCCTATAGCTACTCAGGCTGTGCCTGCCCTGAAATATGTGAATGTAGCTTGTAAATCCCATGATTGGGTGCCCACTTGTTCCTTCCCTGATGGATTACCAAATCCTATGCCATATTTCCCGTTCTCTCTTCTCATAGTTTAAAATTTTGAGAGGAACACAAAGATGGAGAAAATTTGCTCCATCTGCAATATCTGACATTTCATGTTGTCTTTGGGAGAGAAAGACCACAGCAAAATCTCAGCCTGAGGCGCAAATTAACTGCATTTTGTTGTGTCTTTCAGCTGCAGCAAGCCATAACTTGGGTCATTTGAAGAGAGATTAAGCTGAGAGGCCTGATTTTGCCAGTGAAGGCAGAAGGGATGCACCTATTGAATAGCTTGTTAAGACTTAATGGATATGCAGATGTGGAAATGCCTGGGAAATGGCACACTGCCCCACTGGCAAATTTCAATCCTGAAAAGCCAGAGGGGAAAGGGATAGGGCAGTATCTGTTGCATGTGTCTATATGCATGCCTTGTGTATAAGTAGGTGCTGGTCTCTTGACTATGTTACTCCGTTTTGTACTTTGTGTATATTTGTTTCTTCAAAGTACATGTCGAGCTTCGCTAGAGCCTGTATCTGGAATGGGACCATCAGTCTGGCAGACTGCGAAGAGAAACAGTGTGTCTTACAGCCTTCAGGATCTAGCTTCCCCTAATATGATTAGAAGCTCAGCTTCAGAACCCAAATTCTTCTGAAGGCTAGTTTTTCATATCAGTGTGACACTGTGATAAGGAGAAGCCTGGTACTGCTGGAAATACTTTAGCATGAACATGAGTCACCATAAAAGTTCCCAAAGCTCAGGCAAGCTATCTTTTACCAGCCACTCGGTGTGCGGCCGGCGAGCGAGACAGACTGCCTGTCCCTGATGGTTAGTATGACTCACAGTGTCCTTGATATCAGCTAGCTGACTTATAATAAGGAGTGCAGACGTGAACAGAAGTCCTCCCAATTACAGAATCACAGAATCATTGAGGCTGGAAAAGACCTCTGAGATCATCAAGTGCAGCCTATGATCTAACATCACGACATCACACATCAGCTAAACCATGTCACCAAGTGCCACATCCAATCTTCTTAAAGACTTCTAGGGATGGTGATTTCATCTCCCTGAGAAGTCCACTCCAGTGGCTAATCACCCTTTCTGTGAGGAAGTGCTTCCCAACATGCAACCTGAACCTCCCCTAGTGTAGCTTCAGACCATGCCCTTTTGTCCTGACATAAATTGCCTGGGATAAGTCTGCCCCCCACCTGACTACAACTTCCCCTTTAAGTAGTTGTAGAGAGTGAAAAGCTCCTAAGTCTCCTCCAAACTGAACAAGCTCAGCTCCCTCAGCCTTTCCTCGTATGACTTCCCCTCCAGCCCCATCACCAGCCTCACCTCTAATTCTGCAGGTAATACTGAGACTTCTTCCCTCCCTCACAGAAGGAAAAGCAGTACAATCTAGTTTTGTTAAAAATGCAAAGCATTCTTGGTTGATAAAAATGTTTATTGCACAATTCCTCTATTAAGAAACAAGACAAAACAAAAACAGCACAGATATTCCAGGGTGGATTTTAAAAAACAGGTTTGCAGATTACCATGTTATTGATGGGTGCAGAGCGCACTATAACTCCCCCCCATCATGTGGTCCAGACCACAGACCCTATTACACCAATTCCCACTCAAATCTCTGCAAAGTAAATCAGCTCATGCTGCTGTGCAGATTACTGCTGCTGCTCACACTAGCTCATTGTGAGCTGGTTTAGGCATCTCTGCAGCCTTGTGTGTGGATGCCCCAAAGTGCACAAAGCTCAGCACTCTCTGCAATATTAAACTCCTTAGCTCAAACTCTTAGGTATGCACATAGCATCTTTTGTTGTAACTGTGAATGAAGCATGTGGAAATTCTAAGCCAACAATCACCAATATTTCAACCAAACTCATTTGTGCACTTAGTGGTTGATCCACAGCCCACTAGAGACAATAGGAACATTGCCATTAACTTCACATCAGGCTCATAAAAAATGAGGCAGATAACTCTCATTAATGTTAATGAGAGTCTTGTATATAAATCACCTAACCGCTGATGGGAAAAGAAACCTTTTTCTATTCTGCTTTAACACAGCTTCCAGTCTGTGGTGTTCCTTCTCCTCCAACAGCATTGTAAAGATGAAAGGTTTTTTAACAACCACATCTTTCTAAAGATTTTGCTTTCTGTCAGTGTGTCCCAAGCTTCATGTAGACATAATGCATTTAATCATATAGTCATGAAACAATTATGTTTTAACATAGTAATGAACAGACATTACAGCTAAATTATTTCCTAGAAGGCAAATGATTATTATTTCTTGATTACTGTTGAGAAATTACACTAACAACTCTTGGTTTAGTTGTCAGTTCACTTAAAAAGAGAGAAAAACTATTTTTCTAAATTAGAAATTTAAATGTTTTAATGGCAAAGATGATTATTGCTCTTTTTAAACTCCTCTGCTCCCCAAAAGATCAGCTTTTCACTTCCTCCTGCTTCGTGTTGTCTCTGCACCATATATAAAACCCTTGCCTTACAATGGAAAAATACACAAGCATATGCCAAATTTACAGCATGGTGTGCAAGTCCTGTTTTCTTTAGCCTACCTTTACTCTATACACAGTGGATATGTCCTGGATAGGCAAGAATTAGTGCACCACTCATTCTAGTTTATTGCACTAATCTCTAGTGGGTTATTTGTACAGCTTAAAATTATTAACACTCTTATTTTTCCTACACACACATAGCAAAAGAACTTTCAGATTTCCAGTATTTTCTAATTCTAGTTCTATAAATGCATAGATAAAATTTCAAGAATAAACAGAAATTAATCTTTTTAAAGCATAAGCCAAAGCTATAATGTGGCATTAACCTCAGTAATAGTTGAATTTGAGAGGAATTTTAACAGTATTCCAGAGTTTGCATTTTCTGTACATTTCAGTAATGATGGATGATCAGGGCACAGTGCAGGAAAAATTAGCTGTTGTTAATGGCTTGACACCAGCAAGAGATGCTCGGATTCTAGAAAGCATTGCAAATGGAGTCTTAGTTTTCAAGACTAGACTGTAGCTGCTTTGCTCCACCAGATTTAGTCTCTCTTTGGCTGCTTATCCTTAACTTCCTAATGTGGCACATTAATTATAGCTCCTCAAATGTTCCATTCTTTCAGGTTCCTGTGCCCAGAAATGTTGCCACTCAAAGAGCAAAGTGCAAGCTTTCCATCACTGTAATAGTTAAATAATGGCAAGGCTATGCAATTGAAACAGCATGAAAGGTCACCTTGACAATACTCTGACTGGTAAAAAGTAGCTTAAGGCATCACAGTTATTTATTGTGAATGAGTTGACTGAGCTTATGACTACTTAGGGTATTTTAACAATTGCCAAGTTTGACACAAAGTAAGAAATGTCATTTTGGAACTGTTGCAGATGACCAAATAAGGCAAATTTAGAGGCAATTTTTTTTTTTTTTTTTTAACTGTATGAACCAACAAAAAAAGTGAGGGCAGGCATGAGCTTGAACCAATAAAAAGCTTTTCGGAAGAGCTGGCACAGGTAGTCAGTATAAAATTTAAACCTGAGCAGAAGTCCATGAGAACATGTCCAGAGAAGGACCATGAGGATGATCAGAAGACTGGAGCTCCTCTCCTATGGAGACAGAGTAAGAGAGTTGGGGCTGCTCAGTCTGGGGAAGAGAAGGATTCAAGACCTTATTGTGGCCTTTCAGTATCTGAAGGGGGGCTACAGGAAAGATGATGAGGGACTTTTTAGGGTACCAGGTAGTGATAGGACTAGGGGGGAATAGAGCAAAGCTAGAAGTTGGTAGATTCAGATTGGATGTTAGGAAGAAGTTCTTCACCATGAGGATGGTGAGACACTGGAACAGGTTTACCCAGGAGGTGGTGGAAGCCCCATCCCTGGATGTTTTTAAGGCCAGGCTGGATGTGGCTCTGGGCATGCTGATCTAGTGTGAGATGTCCTTGCCCATGGCAGGGGATCTGGGGCTAGATGATCTTTGAGGTTCCTTCCAGTCCTGACAATTCTAAGATTCTACGGTAAGAAGCTTCAGTCACCAACAAAGTTCTCATAAAGCTCTAGCTTTATTCACTAGCTTTATTTCACTAGCTGCCTTTGGTATATGTTTTATGGCTGAACTAAGAGCAGGACTAAATTTCACATATTTCTCTGCTGGAGGTGGGACCAGGGCCACATAATTCCCAAAATAATACAGCTATACGATATCTAGAAGTGTAAAGGACTTTTTTTGTCATCTGTATTTTGCTCTTACCTGAGCCCTTGAAGTTTTGTATTCCCTTTCATCTAGGTGTTCAAATTAACTGTTGTTTAGTTTCTTAAATTATTTAGCTACAATGCCTAAGAGCAGAATCACCCAGATAATACCTTCTCTAAAGACTAACCCAGGCACAAGGTACCTTGTATTTCCTTTTGTGTCTCTTTGCAGAATTACTAATTGCAGACATTGATCGGTTTAAGGTCATTATGTTACATGCTTTAATATGTGAGGTAAGATCCAAGTTATATGGACCTGGGCATAAACACATCATTAAATGAAGTCCAGTCAGCACTTCAGCTGCCAATCTTCTAGCTTCTAGTTTCCTTCCAAAGACATATAATTGGAGAAAATACTTGCTACTTTCATTACCATTAGGAACATCAAGTAAAGCTTTGAATTTGAGATGTCTTGGATATTTCACTATATACATCAGTACTCAAGGATCCATCTTTCAAGTAGCTATTAATCTTTTATATGAATATTACTACTGCACAAATTTCTGTGTAACTAAATTTGAATCAAAGCAGAGGGCCAGCTATTCTGGATGACGGAACACAGTCCTATACGCAGAAGCCATACCTTTCTTCACCAAGCAAGTTCTAGCTCTAGTTTCTAATGCTGGTACTGACAGAATGGAAAAACCACAACATGCTACTGAAAAACTTATGGCTTAATGAGCACTTTCTTGCAGTGACCAAAAAGTCACTAATCAATGACACAATTTTAAAAGGTGCCACTACTAACTGACAGAGAGACTAATACAGAGATGATTAGGGGACTTGAGCACGTCCCCTACGAAGGAGATCTCATCAATGTGCACAAATATCTGAGGGATGGGTGTCAAGTGGATGGGGCCAATCTCTTCTTGGTGATGCACAGTAATAACAAATGGACCAATGGATACAAACTGTAACATAGAAGGTTTCACATCAACACAAGGAGAAACTTCTTTACACGAGAGTGACAGAGCACTGGAACAAGCTGCCCAGAGAGGTTGTGGAGTCTCCTCTGGAGACTTTCAAAACCCACCTGGATGCATTCTTGTTTGGACTACTGTGGGGGATCCTGCTTTGGCAGGGGGTTGGACTTGTTGATCTCTGGAGGTCCCTTTCATCTTCTAACATTCTGTAATTCTGCAATACGCTGAACAGATACGAAGCTGCAAAATAAATCTTTTAAGTGCATCGTTCAGACTAGTGCAAAATACTACCTAACAATAAACATTTATTCTGTAGCCATCAGAACATACACATCTGGGTTGTCAGTACGATAAAAGCATGCATGGTAATGCATGTTCTGTTTCCTGATGAGGCTTCTCAAAGCAACTATTCTGCTTTGTGAGGTATAGAGCAAGTGATGCAGCTTGCCAGCAGCACACTGTGGAACTCTGACTTACTGTATAGGTACACAATCCAATTTCAGTAATAAATGGGCAAGGACTGAAGGTCCTCCCTCAAGACACATATGCTGGTTTTGACTGGGAGAGTTTATTTTCTTCGCAGTAGTCAGTACGTCTATGTTTTGGATATATGCTGAAAAGAGTGTTGATAATACAGATTTTCTTATTGCTGAGCAAGGCCTTTTCTGCTTGTCACAACAACCCACCAGTCAGTAGGCTGTCAATGCATAAGGAGTTGGGAGGGGACACAGTTATGACAGCTGATCTCAACTGATCGGAAGGAATATTCCATACAATATGATGTCAAATTCAGCACATAAAGCTGAGGAAAGAAGTAACATGATGGAGCCTGGCTTTCCTGGATATGGCTGAACACCTGCCTGCCAATGGGAAAAGATAAATTATCAGCTTACTTTCCTTGTATGCACAGCTTTTACTTTATCTATTGAACCCTCTTCATCTAAAAGCATGAGTTTTGTCCCTTTTATGATTCTCTCTCCCATTCCATTGGTGGAAGTTGAATGGGGCTTAAATGCCAGATGATGTTAAACTATGATAACATGACACCACATCACGGTTTCACACAGAGTTATTGCCAGCAGAAACACACACAGCTCTACTACAAAATGACTTATCAGTCATTCTGTGTCTCCTTTTAGAAAGGCAAAGACATGGCTGGAAACACCCTGTGGATATATCTGACATTTTTAAGGACTGTAGAACCACACTGTAAGAGATGTCCATGCTGTTTCGCTGTGTCCTTCCAATATTCATTTAGGCATGACATTTGATTCAGATGCATGCAGTATAGTATCCTCTATGAGCTAGGCAACAACGTCTGCAGAAGTGTTCCTCTAGGTAGTAAGTCTTATTTCACCTGCCACTGCAGTAAAGTCATGGTGTACGCAGACTACCAGTCTATCCACCTCCCACCTGCCAGCTAGGTAACTTCTGCTAGTGGCCACCACTACCACTGGGAGTCTTTAGAGTATCCTAAATGATCCCTATTGAAACCAGCTTCATGGCCAATATTGAATCAAAAACAAGAACAGACAAAATTTACCATAAACCAGGAAAGGCTCATGAATGTAATTTATTAAAAAAAAAAAAAAAAAAGTATCACAGACATCAGCATATAATATTTTGAGTTTATGTACAATTATTCAGTTGTTTTCTTTATTTACCTATAATAAAGAATAAATAATAAATTATTAATATCCGGGAGTCATTAGAAGGTCTCTGCACTAGATATTATCCCCATCAGTCAGCTGAGTTGGATGAAAGAAACTTTATCACTTTACTTTGTGCAACACAAACAAGTTATTCATAAAAATCGCAAGCCCATAGCCAAAGACCTGATCCTGCCAACAGATTTTGCATGGGTAGAACTTTGAATTCTGATAATTCCTATCAGCAAAAAGATCTTACACAGCTATAGTTTAATTAAATATTTGGAAAAGTAATGCAAGAAATACAGAGCTGACCTCAAATTAGCAGCAAACTTCTAACCAATATCCCTGAAGCGAGTCTGCAACCCATCACCTAGAGGTGTCTTTGAATGCACTGAGACAACAGTCCCATAAATGTCAATCTCCATATGAAGGAGGAAGAAAGTGTCTGAACTTTCCCCACTAAGTTTGCCTGTGCACAGAGGTCTTTTGTAATATAAATTTAAATACACAATCTGTTTTACAATGTTTTCTGTCATCTCTCCTCTCCATATGTTCTCCCACTAGGAATCTAATGAGTTCTACATATGAGGGATGACAGGGGAATATGCCTGAGAAATAATTCCAGCAATTATGGCATATGGAGGCATTGTTTTTGAGTTGCTTTTGCCATGAACATTAGGCAGAGCACCTGGGACCAAATTTTGTCTACCTGCCCATGGACATTAGCAAAATCATCATCTTCCATTTGTAAATTCTGCTGAGGTAATCTGCCATGCAGAGAGGATCATTTCATCAGCTTTATGATCAGAGAGCATATTGAAACATAGACCATTTATAGTTAGAAAAAAATGCTTCTGTTCAGTCAGAATAGTTCAAGCTGGAAACCATTTTAAAAGGAAATGAGAGAAACACATCATATCTCTTTCTTTTCTCTCTAAGAACTACAAAGAGCCTGTGCTCAATTCCAGGTAATTATTTATCAGAAAACTTTTCTCATCACTACTGAAGTTTTCTAAAAACTGACTGAATCTCGGGAAATGAGTAAATTATCAAAGGCAAGTAAAAAAAATGACAACAGGGAAACTCTAAATGATTAAAGGGTAGGTTTATATTCTCTATACCTAAATATGGGCAAGGTATCCAGAATTAATCACAAAGAAATAAAGAATGATTCTTTATATGGAGCTGTAGTGACTAAAACAACTATGACACATTTTGCAAATTCTGGAAATCAGATCTAGATACTAAAAAATAAGGCTGGAGAATCTGAAACAAGCTTTTGGCATGTTTGTTAGGAGAGTAAGCACAAAACAGACCAAGAGAGTCAACCAATATGCTGATACGGGGTACACTTGCAACTCTATTCATCATATTCAACAAAAATGTCTCAGCAATGCAAGTAACATAAGCATTTTTATGTTTGAGGGTCATTTTTTTACCCAGCTGTGGAGTTGAAGCAGTGGAAACAAAGCCATAAACACCAAGCTACAGCTTCTTCAGGTCACCTCAGCATTAGACAAGAAAAAAAAAAAAATTAAATGGGCCTGCTGTGACAGAGGACCTAGACAGAATTTCAGTTATGAATATAAAAATAATTCAAAGAGCTAAGACAGAACATCTACAGTTAGTGTTACATATGTGCAATAACGTTAGTTTTACACAAAATATTTCTTGAACTAAGCTGTGCAATGAAGTGGTTTCTAGAACTGAAAACCACATCTATTTCAAGTCTTTCACTCTGATTAGTGACATCTAATCAAGAAAATTTAATTTTAAGTAATAATTTTGTTTCACTTTCTGTTGCACACAGAATTACCTGTGTAGTAGCAGGGAAAGACTGAAAATAGAGAGAAGGTTCTTTACTCGTTAACCTAAATAAGGACAGGCATGTAAAATGTAATGAACTTGTTTATCCAGAATTTCTGAGCAAAATCCTGAACACTTCGAACTATACCTGAACACCTTATCCAAACTCCAACGAAATCACAAAGCACTTTGTCATTTCTGCTGTATAGCTTTGGAAAAAATACTACAGATACATGAGATAAACCTTTCTACCACTCTGGAGAAAGGTACAAGGACCTGCTGCTACCACTGCCAGATGCCAAATATACCCCAGCACTCCCGTGCTGCACCTGCTGTTTGACTACCCTGAAAGCCCAGTAGGAGCAGCATTAGAAAGAATAGTCATTCCCTTAACCAATAGTTCCCAGCTGTCACTGTCAGTGGTCCTCCTGCCAGATGGTCTTAAGTTAGTTTTGGATTAAGAGAGGTTTGCAACACTTGTCATCACCTGTCAAAACAAAGTTGTGGGGAATTCAGCCTTTTTCTACACTACCTTTTGTAATCACTGCATAAGCAGTGCAGATGAATACAAAAGTTGCAAAACAACCTCGGAAAATATTTTTGCTAAAATATTTGCATTGCCTG
The DNA here is from genome assembly GCA_013396835.1 of Psilopogon haemacephalus. Lineage (NCBI taxonomy): Eukaryota > Metazoa > Chordata > Aves > Piciformes > Megalaimidae > Psilopogon > Psilopogon haemacephalus. The sequence continues at coordinate 98,667 of VWZI01003557.1, read as the reverse complement.
ACTGTAAAGTAGTATCAGAAAGTTACAAGAAATAAAGCCAAAGATGTAATTTGGAAATCTATTCCCATTCCATTAAAGAATAAACAGAAAAGTTTCTCGGGCTACAAACCGCATTATAAGGACTAACAAAGTGACAAGATAACTCTTATTATTCAGTTTAATACCACTGATACCATGAGAATTTATTTACTGCCATCAAGTTGTTCAGGTGTTATCTAACAATTGGCACAAAGAAACCAGAGATTAAGGCAACACTTCTCTTAGAAGCAAAAACTGTGCTCCTTTTCCTTGCCAATATCTTGGTTAACAACAGGTGTGTAAAATTCAGGGCATGAAGGAGGAGGCAGTAAATCAACAGAAAAGGATGTCAATCACATCTTTCTGGGTTGTTATTACACACACCCATGCATTACCTGGAAACTATAAAAGCCAGCTGTAAAATGATAATGAGCAAACATCCCCCCTGCATATATTTTTAGGAAAGATAACAAAAGAACATGCTTTAGTGTAGATTTTTCATTTCAAAACAAATCTATTTCACCCATTCTGTCTCCAGTTTTAAAGCATGTATGTTCCACACGAAACAGAGCTGCATAGGAAATACAGAAATACTACACCAGCAATGTTCTTGAGTAGAGGTGGAGGAGCCAAGATTTTAAAGATACTGGATAAATAGTAAGATTTAGAACATACAGGATGCTAGGTGTATTTAAAGGTACTAAGAGTGGTATCTGCAGCAGTGCTGTTTCAAAGGTTAGCATTTACTTAGTATCAATAAACCAGACACAACCAAAATACAAGCTTGCATGTTTCTGAAGCTCTTCTTCGGATTTTCATCAAGATTCATATCAGGAAAGCCTTGAAAAAAGCAGTGAGTTTTCTTTCCATCAAGGTGCAGCCATATGGAACTGAAGAATAGGAACACACATTCTCCTGCAGTTCAGAGTTCTTGATGACCACTGAATTCAAAAGGTAACATAGATTTCCCTCTGATCATAATGCCTAATCATCTTTGTAATAAAATGAAGCCGATTATGCCAAACAATAAGAGAGGCAGTATATAAGGAACACAGGAGTAACTGAACCAAGATTCATCTTCACATGCTTACAATGAATATCCATAGCTGTTCTCTTCTAGTCACCTGTACTCAATTTTCGAGGCAGTGCCAAAACTGGTACTATGGACAGCTGAGCTATGTTTCCCAGCTTGTTTCAGAAATTAATTTTTCAACTGGGGTTTTGCCTGTTTTCTTGTTGGTTTTGTTTTGTTCTTTCTTTTAAACAGTTTGACAAATTAACCTGAAACATGAACTTTTCAGGAATGTCCATCATGTTCGCTGCTACTGAAAAGGTCTAAAGGAGAATTTTTCTGGATTCTCGTTCTGTGATGAAAAAGAAATTACGCTTTTTAAATTCGGTCTGGCTTGAGAACATCCACCAGAAATTCCCATAAAAATACTGTAACAGCTGTGCTAGATATCAGTTTCTTTCAGAGAAGGACTTTACAAAGTGACAGGTCTTCCCAGCTCTACTGAAGAAATACAAAATTAACATAACCCTTGAGATTCTTATTCAGTGAAACAAAGTTATTTTGATCCATGGGTAAATATCCATACATGGAGCTCTATTTTATATCACAATTTTATTCACTCACTATAAATGTTCACAACATTGATCTACTGCAGGTAATCTATTCGTATATTTGAAAATCCATTTATTGTCACTTATTGATATGCAGTGTTACATTTGTATATAATACAGTATTTCCAGTGCTGGTTTAAGAACAAAGAAACAAAGTAAACAAATATTGAGAAGCATGATGCAGACTTTTGACCACAGAGAGGCCAGATTCAAATTTGACAAAACAGCACATTTACATTTTGCACTGTTCCAAACAGTCTCTTTAAGATGCTACCTTCTCTCCTGCACCTGTTAGCACAAGGTCATACAATATTAATCCACCCTAAAATACTGATATACCTAGTTGCTGCTACTAACACTTTATCCTAATGAAATTTTGATAAGAATATCTTTCCCTGCCAACATTTTTTTATCATTTCTCCACAGAATGACAGAGTATACTTCTCAATTTTATTCCCAACAGTCATTTATTTTATTTATTTAAGCTCTCCTGTACAATGATACAGCAGACATAATGAAATGGTTTTGGATCAGCAGGGGTTACTGTGACAGGCAGAGCACTTCAGGGTGTTCATCCATCACAGAATTTCATATGTAACTACGCAGGCATGTCAATGGCTTGTAATGATAAAATAATTTTCCTCTTTTTCTGGGAGTCTGGTAACCGCACAGGACTTTTAAATAAGCTCACCCCTATATATATTTTTTTTAAATTATTTTTTTTACCACCATAAAGTGTGTATGGTTTTAATTTCAATGCATCAAAGTACATAGTCAGAACTCACTTTCCCTCTCCAGTCAGCATGATTACGCAGTGTCACTAAAAGGAATTGCCCAGTTTCTGTTTTATCAATATTACAGAGGGTACAATATACATTAAATGGAGTATAAAATTATACATTCTGTAATAACTTAGAAAAAAGCTCACAGATGCTTAAGGCCTTTAAATATTGAGGATTTTTTTTTCTTCATGTAACAGCACATCACAAAGTTAAAAAATTGATACTGAAATAGAATCAAACAAACAAACAAAAGAAAACAAAGTAAATGTGATTTTGGCAAGGATCAGACCTGAACTGTATGACTGTAGGTAAGTAAAATACCCACAAACTAAATCTGGGAGGGCACTAGGACTTCTTTCCTTTCTAGCAAACAGGCTGACCAAACATCTACATAAGCATTCAACAGTAGTTAGGGTCAAGCAAGAAATTTTATTTTTTAATAAAAAGACAAAATATCTGAATTATTACGATCCAATTTCATCATTGTAAAATTCATTTACATCCCTGCCTACATTTATTTAAAAATATTAAACACTGTAATTGACTCCTTACCATGAATTTCAATGAATTAAAGGTTGGGAAAGAAAAGTACATATTGGGAACACCCATCTCCTTCAGGCTGAATGGAAATGTATATCTTAAGGTATAAAATGCCTCATAATGGAAGTGGTAATTGAGTTTTGACCAGTATTTTTTTAACTGCCAAAGAGCTGCAGCAGTTGTTTAGCCTTAGGGAAACATGTCAACCTGACTACACATTCTAAAATGACTGATGTATTCAGATAACTATTACTTGTCAACAATAATTATTAACAATGGATATATATTTCCATTCCTATAACAAAAACAACTTTGAGATGTTTAAATATGTACCTTTGAAATCGCCAAGGTTCGAATACAACTAAAAATGTCTAAAGCTGCGCCATGCCAGAGGACAATTTGTGCAACAGAAATTTAATTAAAGCGGTGTGCAGTCCCACTAGCAATCTGAATGGTGGCCCTCAGATCATTTTAGATAGAAGGAACCAGCATATTTTGGAGGTTGACTTCATTGAGATGAAAAGCCACCAGTCTGGAATGAAGAATCTGAAAGATTGCTGCTTTTCTGCACCTTTGGAATATCAATTCTTTGATTACAGCTGCAAATTCCTCTGCAAGTGCAATTTTACAAGTGTACACAGTTCAATCAGTTGAAATCTTCGTAAACACAGAAGTTCAGAACAACTTTCCGGCAGTTTTGATCTCAAGGCTGTTGCTGATTGCAAGTTAGGTTCTCACTGAAACAATTGGTTCTGAAGGATACGCCCCAGCAGTATAAAATTTCACTTTGAGGATTGCCTGAAGGAATGAAATTCCTATGTGTTGCATTTAATGTTGTCAGCTTTCAGACTGACTTGATTTGTCTTTAGCTATCGAGTTACCTGTAAAGAAACAGAAAATCAAAAAATCAAAACTGTACAGAGAGAATCTACTTCCAAAGTACTGGGAACTGAGACTGAACTAGAAGATTTCTGTCCAGGAAAGCTCTTGCAATTGCTTTTAAATAAATAAGTAATTCTCAATGGTTTTACATTGGATTGCTCCCCAACTTAAATTATGCTTAAGTGCTTTGTTGAAATTTGACCTGACAAGGAGAAACTGAAATGTGATCAGCCCTAAAAGTGAAGGGAAAGAAAGGAAAAAGAAAAAAAAAAAAAAATCTGAAGGTCATAAATTACCAACCTACAAAAGTCAAAAGCATTGGTTTCAAGGAAAATTTATGTCATCCTTTTCAACATCAGAACTTCTGTATGGTAACAACTATGCTTTTAAAATATTAGCTATTGAGTAAAACAGTGACTGATACTGGAGATATATTCCTCCTTTCTTTGTATGCTGCTTTAAAATCCTACCAGAGAATCATCTAATTGTTTAATTTGGAAAAGGGAATGTCCTGCTAAAGGCTAAATGCATCTTAGCAAGCAACAATCACTCAGTGAAGAAACAAAACAAAAATCATGCATGCATAAACAAGAGAGAGATATCCTGTCATTTGCAAGGTACAAAAAACTACTGCAGAGTTCACTTAGAGTGGTTTCACCTAGCCTAACATGAAACTAGTGGAACAGAAGGACCACAGAGAAAGTGTAACACAGAGCATTCCACAGTAATGAGACTTTCCCTGTGTCAAATTTGGATTTAAAACACTAAAAGAAAAAATCCATCATACCAAAGAAACAGAACTTTGAGGAATATTTCTGCTGTGTCAGTGGATACAATTAATTATTATATTTTAATATCAAATTGTGTCAAGGTACAATATCTCACCTCTTGAGGAACAACCCATTGGAACATCACAAGAACATTTTATGACATCAAGGGGCATATGCTTTTAATTTTGGTCACAGAGAGAAGGGTCATGCTCCTTAATGGTGAAACATTCTTTTGCCCTCAGCATAACGGTTTGCATACAGCTCTTGTCAGCTCTGCAGTGCATGAACATAGAGCAGAATATTAAAAAGACTCTTCAAGGAGTCCATTACTTCAGTCTGCCTTCTCCACCAGTTGCTTCTATGAGATGCACTTAAGAATGCAGTAATAAAACCGTGCTTTGTGATTTTTATGATACATGGCTTTATTACACAGCTTTTATTTTGTTCTGTTCTAGCTGTTGGAAACAGCTTCATGTAAACCCCTTCTGTAGAGGAAGATTGCCTGAAAAAATAATTAAGAATTAATTTTAAAATTCTATGCTCTGCACCAAAGCTCAAAAGGCTGACATGGCATCCTATTGTTATTTATTTTTTGCCTTATTGTAACAGCTGGAGTGCTACTCATGGACCTATGTGCCACTGAGCTATATAATGCAAAACTACACATCTTCTGATCCTGTTCACATGTGGATTTTATTAGTTTCTCTTGAAAGCTCCCCAGCAAAAGACAGACACAGAGCTACTAGAGAATCCAGTAAAGGGCCACTAAAGCAAATAAGGGACTGGAGCACCTTCATATGAAGAAAGGCTGAGAGAGCTGGGACTGTTTAGCCTACATCAGAAGTATCATTGTGTGCAAATACCTGAAGGGAGAGTGAAAAGAACATGGAGCCAGATTCTCTTTAAGTGGTCGCAAGTGATGCCCAGGACAAAAGCCAGTGAGCCCAAACTGAAACACAGGAGGTTCTCTCTCAGGAAAACATGCTTTTTACTGTGAGGGTGATCGAGCACTGACACAGGTTGCCCAGGGGGGTTGTGCAGTCTCCATCCTCAAAGATATGCAAAAGCCATCTAATCCTGTGCAACCAGCTTGGCCTCCCAGAGGTCCTTTCCAACCACAACCACTCTGTCACTTAGTATATCTATTACATCTAGCTCTGTCAACACATAGGCTAAGGTGGTAAACTGCAGCTAGCAGAGTATTTTCACATGAGTCACATGGCTGTTAGGAAGTGCAAACCTGTGCCCTTCAGTCACAAAGAAACTCAGTACCATTACAATCTGCAGGCCTCTCTGCTCCCCTCATCCAGCTCTACATGTGGTGAAAATATCCCTCAAAAAGCAACATACAGTCTTACATAGAATAAATAGGTGATATAAAGAATTTAAAAAACAAAAAAACAAAAAACAAAACACCACCCACCACCGAAACCTGGATAGCCATTCAAATCTCTGCTCTAGAACAGCTGGCTAATCACATACCGAGGTCATTTTGATTATACAGACTTCATGAGAAGTCAAGCAGCACACTCCTAATTATTTGACAACTACATTATTGTGGCTTTTCCACAGAATTGTCAGGGTTGGAAGGGACCTCAAAGATCATCCAGTTCCAACCCTCCTGCCATGGGCACTAGATCAAGCTGCCCACAGCCCCACCCAGCCTGGCCTTGAAAACCTCCAGGGATGGAGCTTCCCCCACCCTCAGGGGCAACCCATTCCACCCACATGCTGAAGAACTTCTTCCTAACACCCAATCTGAATCTACCCACTTCTAGTTTTGTTCCATTCCCCCTAGTCCTATCACTAACTGACACCCTAAAAAGTCCCTCACCAGCTTTCTTGTATGCCGCCTTCAGATACAATAAGGACTTTCCAGAGCCTTCCTTTCTCCAGACTGAACTACTCCAATTCTCTCAGTCTGTCTCCATAGGAGAGGTGCTTCAGCCATCTGATCACATTCATGGCCCTTCTCTGGACACACTCCAGCACATTCATCTATTTCCTGTAATAGGGTCTCCAGAACTGGATGGGGGACTCCAGGTGGGGTCTCACCAGAGTGGATTAGAGGGGGAGAATCACTTCCCTCAACCTGCTAGCTATGCTTCTCTTGATGCAGCCCAGGATACAGTTGGCTTTCTGGGCTGCAAGTGCACACTGGCAGCTCATGTTGAGCTTCTCATCCACCAGTGCCTCCAAGACCTTTCCTTAAGGGCTGCTTTCCCTTCACAGAATTTTTATTATTCTGTCTGCCTCTTATTTTTGTTTTAATTTATTTAATGTTTTTTTCTTTTCTGTTAATTTTCATGTCACACAATCACCCAATGCTACTCTGAGTACCACAAATTTTCCACTATCTAGAAAGGTAACATTTGTTATGTGCGAGCACTGCCCTGACTTTAATGTTAATGGAAGTTGTATATCCATATACGTTAGGGAAAGAATAGACCTCCCGGATGCTAGAGGAAGTTTGATAAAGTAGCAATGGAATTTTAGCTAAGATCTAGTGATATTATTTCCCCAAAATGCTTACTTTTGGGCAAAGTTATTTGGTTTGAGTGGCTGGGAAGTAAGGTACTGTGTCAAAGGTCTTCATAGGAGAAGTGGGACTGATAGCGGTGGGTGACTAACCTTACAAACCTCACAGAACAGTAACACACTGGACAGGTACAAATCAACTCTAATCAATTTTTTCAGTTAATAATTAATATGCATGGAAAATTGACTTCGCTGCCATTTAATGATACAAATGCAAAAAAAGGACATAAACCCTTTAGTGTCCTAGGTGTTGATCTGAATTAATTTGTTCATTCTTGAAATATAATTGCTCCCTTTATGCTAATATGTTTTTTCACATGGTTGCTATATCATAAATACAATGCATTAGATTATTTTCACTTTCTTGTACTAAATATGCAATTAAAGTACAATTACTCTGCAGTTGTAGAATTTTTAATTTAAACTAGTGACCAGCTGGTGAAAATTGGTGACTGTATGTGAACTCAGTTCTTTGATTTTAAAACAATATATAATTAAGTGCAAATCAGGGTTTGTGTTTTTTTCATTTCTTCTGCTTGCTGTATGTTCAAAATAGATTCAGCTTTGTGGCAAAACACTGTTGTTAGGGTAACCCAGAATAGGACAGAGAAGAAAAGATCTCAAAGGTATTGGAAAAGCTACCAGTTCAAGAGATTTTTCTGTATAGACTCTATTCCAGTGGTGCTGACAACGGATTAAAAATGTCCTGACTTGTGAAATTCCCACAGTGGATGAATACAGCCAATAGTATAATCTATTTCAAAATAATAGATTCCCCATAAAATTATAGCCTGATATTTTTATTCAAGAATTCTTTCTGCCTTAGAAGAGGAAGTGAGAAAAAGCAAGATTGTGAGATGCAATGAATGGCTGAGTAAACGTTCCCTGAATAATAAAGCACTTTTTGAATTTACAGGATCACAACTAGGTATAGCACAAATCTTCTAATCATTAATTATTTGCCAACTACAGAACAGTTTATACATGCAAATTAGGAACATAATTACTATTTAATAAAGTTAGAAAAAAAGCAGTAGTATACTGAATTAAATGTGTTTGGGAACATTTTGTAACACAAGTTTGTAATTTTTTTTTTTACTGAAATATTTTTCTTTGCTTATTACAAACCACACACAAAATTTACATTAAAAAAAAACTCGAGTCTGCAAAGTCAAGCACTTGAAAGTTAGCAACTTGTGTCTCTATGGGTGCTCTTGTAACTTCAATTCTATCTCTTTTCCATTAGGTACAGTAAAAAACAGAACTGAGAGGATGAGGACTGTTGGATGGAAGCCTTTTTTTCATATCATCAAGACTATGTATCAATGCAAATGCTTAATAGGGCAAATTTTAAAGCCAGTGTTTCTTCTCTCCACGGATGATTCATCAGTATGATGGACTCTCTCTTTCAGGTTTTCACCAAAAAATATAAATAAATACAAGTAACAGGAAGAATCTAATAGTAGTGTTATTCTTTTTAACTAGAACTGTTCCATTAACTCTATGGGATTTTATGTATGGTTACAGCCTGAGTACCATCTGGGCATGGTCAGGAATTATGAAGCTTTCTTTTTTTTCCTCAGATACATAGAGAAAATAAATTATTTTTCTTAAAACAATTAATATCTCACCCTGAAAATTGGAATTCCATAGAATAGAATCAATAGAATTATTTCAGTTGACCTCACACCACCATGGCCATTAAACTATGTCCTGTGTTTTGAACACCTACAGGGGTGGTGACTCCACCACCTTGCTTGGCAGCCTATTCCAATAGTGACCACTCTTTCAGTAAAACATCGTTTGCCTGACATCTAATCTAAACCTTCCCTGGTGCAATTTGAGGTCATTTCATCTCATTCCATCACTTGATACTAGGGAGAAGAGACAAACACTACAACCTCCCTTCAGGTATTTATAGAGGGCAATAAGGTCTCCTCTCAGCCTCGTCTTCCCCAGACTAAACAATTCCAGTTCCCTGAGCAGCTACTCATAAGACGTTCTCTAGGCCCCTTCACCAGCTTTGTTGCCCTTCTCTGGACAAGCTCCATCAACTCAATGTCTTTCTTGTAGTGAGGGGCCCAAAAACTGAATACAGTGTTTGAGATGTGGACTCACCAGTGCCAAGTACAGGGGCATGATCTTCCCTAATATTGCAAGCCACTCTATTTATCATACAGGCCAGAATGCTTGGCCACCTGGGCACACTGCTGGCTCATGTTCAAATGGCTGTGAATCAGTACTCCCAGGTCCTTTCTGCAGGGCAGTTTTTCAGCCACTGTCCCACAAGCCTGTAGCATTGCATGGAATTGTTATGACCCAAGTGCAGAAACCAACAACTGGCTTTGTTAAGCCTCATACAATTGACCTTGGCTCATTTACTCAGCTTGTTCAGATCCCTTTGCAGAGTCTTCCTACCTCCAAGCAGATCAACACTTCCACCCAGTTTGATGTCATCTGCAAACTTACTGAGGAAGTATTCAATCTCTTCATGCCAGACTACTGATATTAAAAAAAAAAAAAAGGTGGCTCCAAACCAGAGCCCTGGAGAACACCACTTGTAACCAGCCACCAAATTAATTTAACTTCATTCACCATAACTCTTTGGGCCCAGTCATCCAGACAGTTTATAGCAAAAAGAAGCATCCACCCATCCAAGTCACGTGCAACCAGTTTCTCCAAGAGGATGCTGCAGAAGACAGCATCAAAGGTGTTGCTAAAGTCCAGGTAAACAACATCCACAGCCTTTCCCTCATCCACTAAGTGGACCACTTTGTTGTAGAAAGATATCAGGTTCATCAAGCAAGAACCCTGCCTTTCATGAACCCATGCTGTCTGGGCCCAATATCCTCAAGACAAAGAAAAGCCATCTTAACACCCATAGCACACTTCTATAAACTACTAAAGGTCTGTGGGGAAAAAAAATGGTGTGGAGATTTCTAGGGAGAAAAAAAAGGGTCCCGCAAATACATTTAATGACCAATATGATACAATACAGGGAATGCCACAAGAAATCCTTAAATCAATGCTTTAAGAAAAAGGTCTAAGAACTGGCTTGAAGAAATGCCTAGCTTTGCATTTTCCATGAAGATATGGAGATAAAACAAAAGTTTTGTACCAAGGCAGCTCTTATTTGTATGCAGTATATTTCTATCGATTTTGTCTTTATGCTTATACTCTTACACTGTTCATAAAGAGACCACAGAAAAAAATAATAAAACATGGTCAAAACCCATTTGATTCTTTAGCAAACCTTTCCTAATAAGGCATGGACTTCAAGAGGGCTATGTCAGTCATATTTTCCCATGACATAAATAACTGTTTGGTAGAGAAAAATCTAGTATGAATATCACACTGAAGAAGGGACCATACGACAAGAAACAAACATCTGCCAAAGCATTTATTCAACTCTGAAAGTGGAGTTGGGGTTGAAAAGAAATCTTTTGAAATGATGGAAGGGCACTATTTCCTGGAACTTTCAAAAGCAAATGACTATATTTGCTTTGCCACCAGTGTCTGTTTATTTACTGAACAGCTCAGCTTGCAAGTTCAGAATGTGCTTCAGATCTAATACTACTGCCTTGTTAGTGATACTCAGAAGTGCTTTGCAAATGTTAACAAAGGAAAGGCTCACAGTTTGCTCACAGCTAGAGCATCCTGTAACTTCTTACCTACAGAAGTGAGGAAGGTGGTAAAATGAGCCATAAAGGACCTTTTTACAATAGGGGTCCATATGCATATGCTCTTAATATGTATGGATTTGGATGTTTATGCTAGACAGCTAAGTTACTGAGGTAACAAGCCATCATTTCAAAAGTATGAGAAATTTTATGGTGATTTGACCATATTTCAAGGGTATGCTTGATAAACTATGCTTGTTTCAGCGTCACAGACTGCTATTTGCCTTGGACTAATGACAGAAGGCAAAATCTGAGTGATTTGCGAGCAGTTAGGAAAAAAAGATATTAATGATAGATATATTAATTAATTTACCTTTAGAGAAGACTATATATACATATTGACAGATATTTTTTTAAGTCTTCAGGTATTTCATAAAACTTTGACCCTATGTAACTTTTTATATCAAGACTCAAGAGCTTTAAATGTTTCACTTAAATTTACTTTAGTCACTTTAATATAGAAAGTATTGTTTAAATGTTCCCAAGCCTGTAATAGAGCAATTTAGAATTCTAGATCTTCGGGTCTGTCCTTCAGCAAACATCCCTATCTCATTTTATTAATTAAACAGGATATTTCCTACTACACGTAAATGGCTCAGAAGTCTCCCATGTCTTTGATAACCACCAGACTTTAAAGCTTTTAATTCTTTCATACTTTCATTGCACTGTGACTAATCAGAATTGCATTTGTGATAATTCTTGTGCCTGAGACCTTCCATTAGAAAGACATAAACATGCTGAAAACTGGTTTCTCACATCATATGAAGCAGAATTCTGCATTTCTTGTTTTCCAACCACTCTTAATTATTTCAGCAGAAGATTTTTGATATTGAAGTGAAGACCTAGACAATCAGTGTTTAAAAATGTAAAAGTAAAAGGCTTTTGAAAACTTTCATACACAAATTGCGGATTACATTTGCTCCAAACAATCTTAATGTTTGCACTACAAAAAGAGGTAAAGGAAAAATACTTTAGAGCATGGCATAAGTTTATGAAAATTACAGAGTTCTTAATCTTAAATGTGGCTTTAAGATTAGACAGGCAATGTCTATAATTTCAAAATTTTAGGTAATCCAGTATACGATGCAGAGCTTTTAAATACAAAGAAGCACCTAACAATGTTCCAAGCTGTGCCTCCTTTCTAAGTGCTATTCACTTCTCCAGAGCATCTGCTGCTTTCCCATGATAGTAAGTTAAGTTCATCAACTGAGTCTACCTTCAAAGGAGGATGAGCAAAGAAAGAAATTTTAAGGCATCTAGAAGCATCTGACTGACATGCAGAGTCTGATGTGGAGTGCAACACAGTCTCTTCCTTCAACCACCCTCCTGAAGATCAGCCCAAAAAATTCTGCCCACGATTCAGGGTTGTCTGAAGGAAACTAAGCAACTACAATGAGGAGTAAGGTACAACAATTCCTGTTAATATCATGTAAACCTGTATTTGTACACACCTGCTGCTCTGTGAGAAATAAACCAGAGCTGGAACACATTTTCTGGAGTGGTATGACTCCTTATTCCTCAACGAACGTTCTGGCCCGCCCTTAGAATCCGACCAAGACTAGGATTCATCACAACTAGTGCTCCAACATGGAGCCAGAATATTTTGTGTGTGCGGAAAAATCAAAATTTGTCATCAGGCACAGCAGAAACCTCCTTTCTCTACTTCTCCATTCGGACTTGAGGAGTTTTACACGTTTGCCTAAGAAACAAACACATGTCAAGCACTACACTCTTATGTTACAGAAAATAAAACTGGGATAGATGGAACTTTCTTTAACTGACGAAGAGAAGTACAAGATGACAGGAAAAACATGCTTCCAAATTAGAGCAACTTCTTTTAGCAAAAGAGCATCATCCCCAAAACACTCTCAAACAATAATGGTAACCCCCAGGGAAAAGTTTTAAAGCATACTCAAAATCAAACATTGATTTGTCACCAAAAAGCAGTAGAAAGTGATGTATGAGATTAATTTTTGCAAGTATATCATCAATTTTTATGATAAAACAGTAATTGAAAAGTTCTCTGAAAATAATCCCATGGACAGACCTGTGGTATAGGAAAAAAAAGGTAATTAAGTTGAATACAGTTCCTTCTAAATTAGAGATTTGTGTTCTCCCCACATATGTTTAAAGCAAATAAATAAATAACAACACCCCCAAACATTTAAAGATCAAAAAAGATGAGCATTCTCAGCAGAACTTTACTTAAAGTAATTTCTATGCTTAGTAGGTTCCAGGAAACATCACAAAATAATGACACATTGCAAAAGACAACACTAAGTTCAGACAGCCAGCTTCTTGTCTATGTATTTGATGTAGTTTCTGGACCTGCTGATATTTGCTTCCAAAAAGGGCTGCATGGTACCTCAAAAGACCATCTACACTTCTTTAAATAATGTTTACAAAAAGGTTATTATTTCTCCCTCCCCTCTCCCCTTTTAATTTAGGCTTTTTAACTTCTGTCATGCTGCAGATCATTAGAACCATACATTACAAGAATAAACTCCTATCTTCAATAATTTGTTGCTTTAACAAAATCTCTACACTTTTGAATACCATTTGCTTGAACCTGAGAGTTTACAACATAAACTTAAGTGATACAACTCACTGGGGCAATTATCATACTGTGTATCAGATGAGGACATATGAGTTCCAACAAAGCTAAACCAAATTAATTTGCACTTTCCAATTTACTTCATTATCAGTATTCTCTTCCAAAAGGTAATGCCACTGTGATGCACATACCTAAGCTTTCTCAGTGTTTCTACAACTTAGAAGAAAAATTAAGTTTTAACTTAACATTTTTCATTTACAGGCAACAGTTTTACATTAAAGGAAGACTTAAACATAAACTTTATTTTACTTTCTGTAACAGATAGTAAGTGTAGCAATTCAGACAAGGATATATCTTCTTGAGGTTTTTGTGGTGATCACAACTCCATAGTGGGACTTCAGCGTGGCGGCATAAATGACTGCAAGAAAATTAATTAAATATATGTAATTTTCTTCTCTATTACACCACTTAGTCCACTTAGTTATCTAAACTAAGGAGGTAAAAACAACCTCCTTCCATTTTTCAGATGAGAAAACTGAAGAACAATAAAGTGTCAACATCATGCTTTCAATTGTGAGAAAGCAAAAGCAGAAGGAGGGATGGAAACAGAGTTCTTCCATCTTTGGCTTTATTTGACCTCACTTACCTAAAGAGAAGTCTATTGTTTTTACTTAATGAGAAAGAAAACCCTGTGGTAAGCAGTTTCCTGTGTTTAATATTCTAAAAAATGGGGAGAGTGGGAAAGAATAAACACACTACCTCCCTCACCAGCCTTGCTTTAAAACTAGATCGAGGCTTGAAATTGTCTGGTATATATGTAACAGATTTTAATCTTTATACATATATTTTTTCCCATAAATTGAGTAGGACCGAACTTCAAATTATCCCCACTATAAATCAAGCAGTCTAAACATTTGAAAGGCACTCATTAACATTTGAAATATTTTTCTTCTTCGGATATTTTGGTATGTTATTTTTTCTAGGATTTTGGATGGAGAGTAACGAGCCATTTTGACAAAATAAAATAGAAATGTAAATTATTTCCTTACCTGTAGTTTTATCTTCTCTATGAGGATACCTGCTGCTCTGCTAGTGCAGTACTGATGTGTTTTCTGCCTTTGTCCCAAGCTTCAGAGTTTCCTCTGGTGATTTTTCCCCACTTTCTTACCAACTTCCACTGCTGGCATTTTGAGGTAGTGCACTCACATTTGGCTCCACGTATACTGCCACAGCTGAGGGAATATAAGACAACTAAAAAACAAGTTAAAAAACAGCAGAGCAATATCCAGGCAGAAAAAAAAAAATTAAAAACAATGAATCAGCCATGAACTTTCTCTTTCCATCCATCTAGAATCTCCACATGAAGAAAATAATTTCTCATGTGTGGATAAATTTTAGCCAAGTCATGGGTGTTGACGGAGTAGTGGATACCCATTCAGAGAACATAAAATTATTTTAAGGGAATTTAATTTTAACTTTCTCCAGTACGAGTATCCATCACACCATCACTCCAGTACAGATAAGAAACAGAAGAAAGGTGGCAGATTTGGAGGACTTAAGTCTCAAGTCTTAATAGAACTGAGGAAAAGGAAGATTCAGGGGCTTTTCACCTGCAAAGCTATCATAGATGATCAATTAGAAGGATTTCTTATTGCCCAGGAGAAAATACATATGGTCTGATTCACTAAGAAGTAATCAAAGTTATGTTGGCTGATCCCCAGCTAATACTGAGTCACCTTGATCATCAGAGCAAAAGAAGGGGAAAGGGCAACTAGTGCTGTCAATTTAACAAACGTGAAACACAGAGCAAATCCACCATTCATGCCTGAAATTCCATGTAGATGAAAAAATTTCACTGCCAGTCTTGCATTTTTCACATGCATTGGTCACAAGTTCCTCTGGCATTCTTGGGAGAAGATAGCATAAAATAGTGGTATTCCATCAAATTTTGGCTTTGATGCTTTTCTCTGGCATTTGTTCTGAATGAATGATAAACTGATGCAAGTTACTAGCATCATTCCTGAATTGACTAGAAATGTCTTCTTGCTTATGATGCAGATTTTGAGGAGCAGAAAGTTACAACTGCCTAAAACTCCCCTATACCAAGGACTAGCTTGAGACTGTTTTAGAACTTCATAGTACACAGAAAAGAAAAAATTAACTCTAGAAAATTAAGCAAGAATCTGCTTTGGCATTCAATATAATCTGAACATGACCAGTTGTCTTCATACCTTTTCATTATCTTCTGACAATTATGTGACCCAAGTATGAACAAATAAGAGTAGTTAATCACAATTAGTCACTGATATTCTAAATCTCAAGTAATGAAGGAAAGACGAAAGGGCTCTGAAAAGTCTGTTGCCTTCAAATTTCATGACTGTGCATACTGGTAATGTGCTTTGAGGTCAAGAGAGAGAAAAAGGACTTTGGCAATTTTTTAAATGACTCTCTAAAAAGAAATAGGCTTTGCAAGTAATCAGCTTCAAATTTGCTATGTTGCATTTCATAGGAGAAAGTTTCCTGTTACTTCTTTGTCATTTGAAAATGTTGACTATTATTAATAAGTGGCATTAGAATGATGCCTTGAAAATTATACATTTGCTATGCTCACTTTCTAAGGTCACACTGAAAAGTGACAAGGAGGCAGAAGACAGAGATATCTCAGAATTCTAGAGGAGCTACTTTGATTTTTTTGTGCACTTGCCAGAATTGGTAACAGCACAGGTAGATATAAAGTCTCTTGGCCTTCTCTTCGCAGGGGCATGTTCCTTAGCATAAAGCTTGAGTTCAAGACGAATAAACAAAATATTGTTCTTCTTGTTGGCATCAGGAAGATATTTTCAGGCATTCTCAAAGCGGCAAAGCTGTTTTGAACTTCTTAAAATATGCTGCTCCATTAAAACTGAAATTTGCTCTTCCTACTGAATTGGAGATACATGGTGGTTAGAAACAATCCATTGATTCCTTGAGATTATATTCTTGTTCATAAACCGGAGACACACCTGTGTTCACTTCTGGTTTTAGAGATCTTGCCAATATAATGCTACAGGCCACATCATACAAATAAGACATGGTGAACTTGGTATTTTCTAGCTTCACTCAGAATCTTCTACTTCAGAGCTCCATGACATTCCTCAATGCAGTTATGGAAGGAGATGAATGAGAGAACTGTAAGATCTGAGAAGGAATCCTAATAATGTAGTTCATAATATGTTCATTTTATAGAACATATAAATTCCTTTGTAGTCTTTCCCCCATACTCAGCAATAGGCTCATTTCTAAAGTAAAGATCATGTTCACCAAGGCACATGAAGGAGTCAAGTTACAAAAAGCTTTGGAAAAAAGTCAACAATTTGAAATTCTGCTGAAAAGTAATTTAATGTTGGTCCTCTTCTTCTTTAATTTAGTCCTAGACAACAATCTTTCACTTTTTCTTTCCTGAAATAAATTTTCCCTTCATTTTGAGCAGTTCTTTGACAAGACAGGATTATCTTCATTATTCTTATGGAGAAACCATTCTCACTCTGCTCTGTGAGGGCATCTGAGTAATCTGATTTTAACTGGTTTGAAAGTTGGTCACTGCTTCAACAGTGACTTTGCATAACACTCTGCATAATTGACTTTCTCCACTTGATATTGATTACTATCCAATTCCTTCCTTCCCTACTAGAAGGAAGAAAAGCAGATCTGTGACAGTGCAGTACTTCTGAGTTTTTCTATAAGCATTCCTAATGAGCGAGGAAATACCTCCTGAAAACTGTAAGATTTAGGAGAGCTGAACATAAAAATTTTGTACAGTTGAGAACCACTTTTTCACTCCCTCGTATCGGTTCTGTAACTAAGTGGTGATGCACAGTTCGTGAAGCCTGTGCTTCACCTGTGAAGTGAAGCCTGTGCCATATTCATGGAAAGGGGCAAGAGTTCTTCCTGCAGCTACTTACGCAGTAGGTAATGTGAGGCTTCAGAATACTCCAGAGCCCTCTGAGCTAAAATGTATTGTTTCTCACCTACAGAAATTATACTCAAATGTCCCTAGAGACTGCAAAGGAGGGTGAGATAAAGAATAGGCACCAGTTTTTGAGCATGCCATCATGACTCACATAATACTGGCACTTTAATATCATCTTCCTATATGGCAACTTGTGAGGTGGTAGGAGAAGATCAAGATTTTTTTCCAGGAAAATGACAAAAGGGCTGCTAGATAGTCAGAGAGCCCTTCTTGCTCCTCTGTAAAAGGGCAAGGAGATTGGCATACTGGATTTGCAAATGAGAGTGGAAACATCTTTGATTTCAGTGTCAGGACTTTAGTATTTCCTGGAGAAGTGGAGAAAACCGTAATTTACATACAGCCTTCAGAATTCATTCTTATTTTCCATCACAGAGGCAGAAAATTGTTCTTCAAATGAGATCAGTATCTCAAACATGCCAGCAAAGTGCAAATTGAAGGGGGGGAAGAAAGAAAAGAAAAAAAATTAAAATCACAAGATTAATCTTTTGGGACAAAGGCAGAAAACCTCTTGGCTGGACCAACATATTGGAGGATTCCGACGTAAAGTAATGCTTAAAAAAATCACTGATTAGTTAATTAACAACATGCAACTGAAATCCATTTGGCTTTTTTTTTTTAATATTGGGAAAATATTTTCATTTTATTTCAGAGTAATTCTGTCCATTCTCAGGTTCTGCAGAAGCTAAAATGATGTTTTAGAATGGATGCTAGTTGCAGTCTTACCTGAGCAAGAACCATTCCCTCATAAAAATGTATAAACCACAGTACATATTACTAAAACTCTGTGAGTGTGATGAAGGGATTGTAAAAGATTCCATTCCTCATGATTTTTACAGTGTATCTTACAAAAAAATTAGAGTACCACTTCTGAATAGCTAGAGACAAGACTCTATTCACAAGGAGATACGGCAAGACATTGCAAACAGGTAAGGAAAAATTGCAAACTTTCTAGGCAACAACTGCTAATAAGAAAAATATAGAGGTTACTCTTATTTTAGAAAGAATTTTCTTTTAAGTAACATATTAACAGACTCTTTTCCAAAACAGCTCTACCTATGCATATTGCTTTTAACCCATTCTTCATTCTGCTGCTCACTTTCATTTCATAACATCACTATCCACTGCACTCAAAGTCAGAACAGAACTAAATAAAAACTTAAGACTGAAACTGTCTTGGGAGTTGTTTGGATTATCTTCACTTACCCAAGATGTTTGACCTTTCAGTCCATGACTCTGCTTATAACATCTCATAGCACAGCACTTCTTGCTTTAATCCCAGAACTTGTGTTTTGTGGGTATTTTCACCAGAACTTGTGTTTTGTGGGTATTTTCAAGTACATTTGCTTTTGGGGAAAGGACTGCAACTTCTCTAGATTTCTGTGTCCTCTAATGAACATCATCACCTACTGGTCTAAACTCATGTTAGATGGAGACTTGCAACACAAACCTTCTCATAGGGTAGAATTAGGCATGCAAATTCACATTAAATAAGTAAATTTGGTATACAGCAACTCTTTTAAAGAAAACCAGTGAATTGCATAACCCTGAATATCGCTGAGTCCTTGTACCATGTGTTGCCTGGAATGCTAAATATTTCCATCAAAATGTTCAAGCACACAAAAAAAAAGTTTAGGTGCCACACAAAAATTACTGAGCTTCCATATGAG
This sequence comes from Psilopogon haemacephalus, assembly GCA_013396835.1. Classification (NCBI taxonomy): domain Eukaryota; kingdom Metazoa; phylum Chordata; class Aves; order Piciformes; family Megalaimidae; genus Psilopogon; species Psilopogon haemacephalus. Next base: position 79,604 of record VWZI01003557.1, on the reverse strand, counting down.
AGAACTGTGATGCTGGATCAAAACAATAATTACTGACTAATACACAAAGCAATCCCAGAATATTCCACCCTAGTTCAATCACCAGCCCATTTGCCCCCTGAAACATGTATATATTTCTAGAAAAATGTCAACACACCACTTATTGCTATTTTAATGACAGATTTGATATAGTGGATCTATGAGCTGGCAATAAGAAACATGCTGAGACAGCTGCAAATTCCTCCTGGTGACAGATTAGCCAAAGGCATAGAACAAAATACCATAGCAACAAAGAGGATATCACAAGTGAATCAGTGTTTTCCATGGGTAATATTTTGTTACAGTCTGTGCACTTACGTATATTGTAACCATCTCTTTTTACGAACAACCAGGTATCTTTTTACGAACTACCTTGTAATGATAGGACAAGGGTTAATGGGTTTAAACTGGCAGAGGGGAGATTTAAACAGGATGTTAGGAGGAAGTTCTTCACAGTGAGGGTGGCGAGACACTGGAACGGGTTGCCCAGGGAGGTTGTGTCTGCTCCCTTCCTGGAGGTGTTCAAGGCCAGGCCGGATGAGGTCTTGAGCACCCTGATCTAGTGGGAGGTGTCCCTGCCTATGGCGGGCAGTTGGAACTGGATGATCTTTGAGGTCTCTTCCACCCTAAACCATTCTATGATTCTATGATTCTGTGATCACAAGTTACTCCATATATAGGTATTATTCCTACAAATCTTCATGTGAAATTAAGATAGAAAGTGAGAAGTCTATAGATAGAGGCATTTCCAGTGAGGCAGGGGAACAGAAGAGTTTTACAGTGATCTTATTTCTGAAGTTATTCACATATCCCATTAAATAATATTAGGAAAAGAACTTCCTGTCATTATTTACTACTGACACATCGATTTACAATGTGTTTCACAGTGGTCAAAGCAAAAGGCAAATTGCTTAATGTGACAGGAATCAGTAGTTTTACACTTTAAAAAAAGTCATGTGAGAAACGCATTGCCTTATTTCCTCTGGCTGAGCACAACTACCAATGCATCCTGTCTATCAGAAATATCCTAGAATAACCTATGCAAAAATATTTATCTGACAAATCTCTTATTTTTCTGAATACCTGCTATTACTACTGCTGTTTTTTAAAACCCTGGAGAAGGATGAGGAATAAAGATGTGAATGCAGAGGCTTCCACGAGGGCAATATTTCTTTTCAACTTCAGACAAAACAAACAAACAAACAAAAAAAACCAGTAACACTTGTTCCACTTTTTTCCCTTCTGCTGCTTTAAAAACCTATGCATCTGTTGATCATGCAGAGAAGCACAGAACAAGAACTAATGTAGATGCATTGCTAATACTGATGTCAGGCTCAGTTACAAGAAAAATGTCAATTTCTTTGCATATCCAGGGACGCATTTCAGTTCTCCTGTATTATGCTGCCTCACTCAAGCAGCAGTTAGAGCAGCACTGATAGCAGTTGACTTGTAACTAATGCTGCCTCCTAATACTGGGAATCTCAACAGCCCACTGCAAGGTATTACTATGTAAAGACACCCAACAAAGGTCATTTCATTCCTTGTGCTGAGAGGGCTATGAACAACATGTTTTGTAAATGGAAGCATTAACAACATTACTACTTCTCCTTTCACCAGCTGCAATTGATTGAGAAGCAAGCCAGCATCCCCAAATGAAAAAGAGATAAGGCAAAAACATAGGCAGTAACAGAATTGCACTGATTCAGAGCAGTGGAATGCACATAATGAGCACCCTTTGGCTTCATGTGTGTTTGGATGGTACACTTTCTCCTCTTCCAAGAATTCCATAATGTAAAATTAGATTAAATTGAATATTACAAATGTCTGACTCTAGGCTCTCTCCAAGATTATTTTTGAATGTACATATGGATTTCTCTCCATAGAATCATAGCATCAGCCAGAGTTGGAAAGGACCACAAGGATCATCTAGTTCCAAACGTCCTGCTATGGGCAGGGACACCCTACCCTAGATCAGGCTGGCCAGAGCCTCATCAAGCCTGGCCTTAAACACCATCACAGAAATGTGGTGGGATGACTTACAAAACTGGAGTGCTCTACTCAATGGCTACAGATTCTTCAGGAGAGATAGGCGAGAGAGAAGGAGTGGAGTGGCCCTGTATATCAGGGAGGCACTGGACATCATGGAAGTAGAGATTAAGCATGATCAGGTGGAGTCCCTGTGGGTAAGAATTTGGGGGAAGTCCAAAAAGGCAGACATCCTGATTGGAGTCTGTTATAGACCATCCAACCAGGATTTATTACTCTTCAAGCAGCTGGAGGCTGCCTCAAGATCACTTGCCCTTGTTCTTGTGGGCGACTTCAACTTGCCAGACATTTGCTGGGAATTGAACACTGCAGAGAAGAAGCAGTCTAGAAAGTTCCTAGAGTGCACAGAGGACAGATTCTTATCCCAGCTGTTATGTGAGCCTACCAGGGGTGCAGCCCTGCTCGACCTGCTGCTCACAAACAGAAAAGGGCTGGTGGAGATGTGATGGACAGAGGCTGCCTGGGGTCCACTACCATGAAATAAGAGTTTTCAATACATGGTAAAACCATGAGGGGAATCAACAAAACCTCCACACTGGACTTCCGAAGGGCAGACTTCAGCTTACTTAAGGAACTAACTGGGAAAGTTTATTGGGAAACAGCCCTTAAAAACAAAGGGGTCCAGGAAGGCTGGAACTACTTCAAGAAAGAACTCTTGAAGGCACAGGAATGGGCTGTCCCAATGTGCCGGAAGGTGAGCTGACAATGGAGACAACTGGACTGGATGGGCATGGAGCTCCTAAAGGAATTAGGGAGGAAAAAAGAGGGCATATCACCTTTGGAAAAAAGGAAAGGAATCCCAGGAAGAGTTTAAAGACATTGCTAGGTCTTGTAGGAAAAAAATTAGAGAGGCAAAAGCCCACTTAGAATTTAGACTGGCCACTGCTGTAAAGTGGAACAAAAAATGTTCCTAGAAATACATCAGTGGCAAAAGAAGGGGCAGGGACAACCTCCACTCTTCACTGGATGTGGAGGGGAATATAGTAACAAAAGATGAGGAAAAGGCAGAGGTACTCAACATATTATTTGCCTCAATCTTCAATAATGCGACAGACTGTCTTCAGCACAACTGGCCTCCTAAACAGGCAGAAGGAGTCAGGGCCCTGCAATCCCAGAGGAAGTAGTGAGGGACCTGCTAAGGCACTCAGATCCTCACAAGTCCATGGGACCAGATGGGATCCATCCTAGGGTGATGAGGGAGCTGGCAGATGAGCTGGCCAAGATGCTCTCTATCATCTGTCAGCAGTCCTGGCTCTCTGGAGAGGTCCCTGAAAACTGGAAGCTGGCCAGTGTGGTGCCCATCCACAACAAGGGCCAGAAGGAGAAACTGAGAAATTCCAGACCTGTCAGCATGACCACAGTGCCAGGCAAGGTTATGGAACAGGTCATCTTGAGTGCAATCACACAGCACCTACAGGATGGCCAAGGGATCAGGCCCAGCCAGCATGGGTTTAGGAAGGGCAGGTCCTGCCTGACTAACTTGATCTCCTTTTAAAATCAGGTTAGCTGCCTGGTGAATGCAGGGCAGGCTGTGGATGTAGTCTACCTGGACTTCAGCAAAGCCCTTGACACCGTCTGCCATAACAAGCTTCTGGCAAAGCTGGCAGCTCGTGGCTTGGACAGATCCACTCTGAAATGGGTCAAGAACTGGCTGGAGGGCCAGGCCCCGAGAGTGTTGGTGAATGACGCCNGTCTGTATCAGGAATAGTGTGGGCAGCAGGACAAGGGAGGTTATTCTTCCCCTGTACTCAGCACTGGTCAGGCCACACCTTGAGTACTGTGTTCAGTTCCGGGCCCCTCAATTCAAGAGAGATGTTGAGGTACTGGAACATGTCCAGAGAAGGGAGACAAAGCTGGTGAGGGGCATGGAGCACAGCCCTGTGAGGAGAAGTTGAGGGAGCTGGGGTTGTTTAGCCCAAAGAAGAGGAGGCTGAGGGGTGACCTCATTGCTGTCTACGACTACCTGAAGGGAAGTTGTAGCCACGTGAGGGTTGGTCTCTTCTCCCAGGCAACCAGCAACAGAATGAGGGGACACAGTCTCAAGTTGTGTCAGGGGAGGTATAGGCTGGAGATTATGAAGAAGTTCTTCACAAAGTGATTTGCCATTGGAATGGGCTGCACAGGGAGGTGGTAGAGTCACCATCCCTGGAGGTGTTCAAGAAAAGACTGGATGGAGCACTTAGTGCCATTGGATAGGGCTGGGTTGGACTGGATGATCTTGGAGATGTCTTCCAACCTGGCTTATTCTATTCTATTCTATTCTATTCTATTCTATTCTATTCTATTCTATTCTATTCTATTCTATTCTATTCTATTCTATTCTATTCTATTCTATTTCTATTCTATTCTACCTCCAGCAATGGGGACCCAACCACCCCCCTGGGCAACCCAGGTCAGGCTCTCACTCATGGTGAAGAACTTCGTCCTCACATCCAATCTGAATCTCCCCACCTCCAGCTTTGCTCCATTCCCTCAAATCCTGTCACTACCTGATAGCCTAAAAAGTCCCTCCCTAGCTTTTCTGTAGGCCCCCTTCAGATACCAAAAGGCCACAATAAGGTCACCTCAGAGCCTCCCCTTCTCCAGACTGAACAGACCCAACTCTTTCAGTCTCTCCTCATAGGAGAGGTGCTCCAGCCCTCTGATCATCCTCATGGCCCTTCTCTGTAATAGAGTCCCCTCTTGTAATAGGGGCACCACAACTGGACACAGTACTCCAGGTGGGGTCTCACCAGAGCAGATTAAAGGGGGAGAATCACCTCCCTCGATCTGCTGGCCACACTTCTCCTGATGCAGCCCAGGCTCTGGTCGGCTTTCTGGGCTGCAAGTGCACACTGCTGGCTCATGTTGAGCTTCTTGTCCACCAGCACTCCCAAGTCCCTCTCCTCAGGGTTGCTCTGAGGATCTGCCCTTGGTGAAGCCATGCTGATTGGACCCAATTACCTTTTCACTTTTCTCCTGTCTCAGGAGGAGGAGTGCCTCCAGGAGGATCTGCTCCATGATCTTACCACTCACAGAGGAGAGAGTGACTGGCCTGTAGTTCTCTGGCTCTTCCTTCCTACCCTTTTCAAAAATGGGAGTTATGTTTCCCCTTTTCTAGTCAGTGAGGACTTCACCAGACTTCCATGCGGTTTTTCCAGTTAATGGGGTATATTCCCACCATTGCCATCCTGGCAATATTTCTTTTCTTTTCACAATAGTCCACCTATCTATTATATTGATTTGGAAAGCAGATTTGTATTTGGAATGTAGATAAATATGGATTTATTTTTGGCCCTGTAATATTTCTCTTTTATTTCTTTCTTAGCATTTTATTTCTAATATTGGTTTGGCATATAGTTACATAGCAATATATTAGATATTGATTTATTTCTATTCTGCACTGTACTTTTCCTCACATACTAAAAATAATAGCTGGTTTCCAGAGTGACAATCACAGTTCCTCATTAAAGTGTTGGTGCCCAACTAGTCCAGAACACAGATGTTCGTTCCAAAACACAGCCCATTATGACCTGTCTGAAACCATTTTCACATGTTTATAGGAAAATCTTCACTTTCACCCTCCAGAGATTATCAGAGGTTAAGAATTAATGCCTGCTATGCATTCTACCTCATCTTTTTTATTAATTTGTACTATTAGTACTGGTATTTATAGCTTTGTATCTTCAGAACATCAATCTTTTAAAAACATCTCTCATAATATCTCACATTTGATAGTGCTCCAAGTTCAAAGCTTCCCAAATTGACAAAGAATGAAGAGGGTTTTTTTATCATCTTCCTACTGATATAACATTAAAGAAAGTCACTGAGCAAGCATCTTCCTATTCACCAGTAAGTATCTCAATGCAGGCAATAAGTTAGTGATCTCTGCTTTCCTTTAGAGACCTCCAGAATATAATTAATCTGACTTATCTTAGGACAAAATGAATGGTCCTCTGAAATTGAGTAATTCTTTCCAATCCTAAAAAGATAGCCTAGAGATTAGAATAGTGATCTCACTCCAGAGAGCCTTAACCCAAGCAAAGTCCCATAAATTCCACTCTACACATTTTACTTAGTGTTAAACTATGCCTCATTTTACAAGCAGTTCTACCAAAGCAAACAAAAAACTTAGGGACAAAGTACTATTTCATTAACACACAATGGTTCAATGCTGCACCTGGGGAGGTTTACACTGGACATTAGGAAGCATTGCTTCACTGTGAGGTTGGTCAAAAACTGGAATCAGCTTCCTAGACAGGTGGGCAACACACTAAGCCTGTCAATGTTTAAGAGGCGTTTGGACAATGCTCTTTATAGCATGCTTTAATTCGGTAAGCTTAGAATTGGTCAGGCACCTGCACTTGATGATTGTTGTACATCACTTCCAACTGAAACAGTCTGCTCTATGCTATTTCACATTAAAATTGTCAATGCATATTTCTCTTTATCTTCATAGAATATTAGCCCAGAGACTCTTCTTCATTCCTGGGAACAAGTGCATACTTCTTCAGTCATCTGCAGCTTCAGGATCTAAAGATGAGACCCAGAATGTACCACCTTAACTGTGCTCCTCTGCTCTAGTTTCTGCCAGAAAGACATACAGGTTTATGGGCTGTCCACGAGCCATGACAGGCTCCAAGTTCCAGGGTGGATACTTGGACCCCAGCAGGCACTGCAGCATCCACTTTTATACAGGTTACATGCAGCTTCCAGTGCTCTTACTCAATGTCAGCCTATATTATTAGGGTAACAAAGCAATGCACTGTTCTTAAAAATCTAAGTATGGCATTTGAATTGGCCCTTGAAAATGCAAAGACCTTTGGTGTGGAATATACCCCATAAACTAGAAAAAAAATGTTAAATTCCTTCTCCTCAGCTTTTATCTAACTTCAGAATGTAGTTTTCCAGTTCTTGTAAAGAGCTCCTTTGTTTAATACAAATTCATAACACTTTTAATATCATTGTCAATTGTATACCTGATTTAAATGAACTTTTTTCCTTATTTTGCAAAAAGGAAACACAAGCAAGAAAGCTTTTTGAATTGAAAATAAACACACCAGGAAAAGGCTGTAAGAAGAAAAATTATTCCAAAGGTTTAAAAAAAAAATAAAATTCTTTGGATTTTTCCTTTTTTTAAAAAAAAGAAACAATCTTGCCATCATTTAAAGAAGACAACATGACAAAATTTTGTGCTTATTTATCAGAACATCCAGGCTAGCCACACAGGAAAGAAAATCAATTGTTTCCTCTCAAAACAGTTTCTCAGTCTGGAGGAAAATGCCACAATGTGCCTGGTAAATCTCAGCTATGTACATAATCATGTCATAATTCTCCTATCGTGTTCCTGAACATCCTCTTTTGTTGTGGTATAATGCTCAGAACACAAACAAGCATCCCTTTATATGAGGTAAAAAAAAATACACTGCTTTAGCTAAATTGTCATTGCCTTTTCTGTTCTTCTTCTTCTGCTATATAGAGCCAAAATAGTCAATTCTAAACCAGCACAAATTAATTCAGTACTCAGCATATTCACACACACTTCCTCCTTCCTTTTCCATGGTTAACTCCTGTTAGCCCTCTCTCACTATTTTTCAGACAAACTAGGAAAAGCAGTTTAATCTTTACATAATACTTGTGTGTTGGTTTGAGCTAAGTGGAGAATTTCAGTGAGAAATTAGACTTCTGGCTGAGACAGAGTTAAACACAGTGTGTCACTTCACTGAGTTTCACTGAGAAAGAAAAAAAAAAAAGTTTTTTTTAAGAGCTGCTCTCAAAACAACGAGATCAGCAGTCTGCTTCTGTCTGTGCTGGCTCCAGCCGCTCTCTCCTTTGTCTCTTGGTCTTGGCTGATTGGCTAAAACTACTAATTCCTTCCTATTACTAATCTCTGACCAATCTTCAGCTTATCTGCAGCATCAAGAGGTTGTGAGATAAGGCTGGGGAAGGGGGGAAAGGTGGTAGGGGGGAGTTTGGTTACCCTCTCTTGAGGATTTTGGTCTCCGGGAGGGGTGTGGTGCCTGTATTACTTTTTTACTGTATATATCTGTAAATATCTGTTATATCTTGTAAATATCTGCTTGTATATTGTGCATTGCTGTAAATATAAAGCTTCATTTATTAACTTCCAGTGTTTTCTGAGTTTTAGCCGGGGTTTATAAAAGGTGGGGGGGCAGGTAACTGCAAACCCACTACACCTTGGTTTTGCATGCTGAAGGTAAATAATTGCCACCTGACTCCTCATAACATTTGAATTGTATATACCGTAACATTCAGCTGTTTCTAACTCATTACTTGTGTATTACCTTGTTTGTCCCCTGAACTGGAACAAAATGCAAAATCTTAAGTAGACCACATTTTAAAAATCAGTTCATTTTCTCCAATTCTTCTCTGTCCCAGGTTGGGAACTATTTGGTTAAAAAATCCTCTAGGGTCTAGGAAATTGTTATTCAATCCCATAACTCTGCTATCTCTTTGTAAGCTCATGGCAAGGCCAGCTTGCTTTCCTTTCATCCCCCTCCAGCCTTGCGTCTGGCAGGAGCTGCTTTACTGAGACAAACATGTAGGCATGTTCTGGGGCCTCCACAGGCTTGTGGATGGCAGAGGCATTGGTGGGGGAGGATTGAAGCACTGGGGGTTATAGATTTAGTTTTGGGCTGGGGAAAAATTCAAGGGGTTCACTATGGATTTTCTATCTGCTTTGTAATTTCTTTCTGTATCTCTCTTTCTAAATATATTTCTGTTATCTCTCCAATTCATTTGAGAGCTTCATTCTGTTGGCTCTTTAAAAACCATGACATTCTCTTAGCCTTTTTGCCTGTTGACTGATACAGAATCACAGAATTATTGAGGCTGGAATAAACCTCTGAGATAATCAAGTCCAGCCTAACCTAACACCACCACGTTGACTAGAATATGTCACTAAATGTCACATCCAATCTTGCCTTAAACACCTCCAGGGACAGCAACTCCACCACCCCCCTGGGAAGTCCATTCCAGGGTCTAATTCCCCTTTCCATCAAGCAGTGCTTCCTAACATCCAACCTAAACCTCCCCTGGTGCAATTTCAGGCCATGCCCTCTCCTTTTGTCACAAGATGCCTGGGAGAAGAGCCTGACCTCCACCTTACTACGCCTTCCCTTCAGATAGTTGTAGAGTGTGATAAGGTCTCCCCTGAGCCTCTTCTTCTCCAAGCTAAAGAACCTCAGCTCCCTTAGCCTCTCACCATCAGACTTTCCCTCCAGTCCCTTCCCCAGTCTCATTGCTCTCCTCTGGACCTCCTCCAGCACCTCAATATCTCTCTTGCAGTGAGTGGCTCAGAACTGCACACAGTGCTCAAGGTGAGGCCTCACCAGTGCCAGTACAGGGGCAGAATGACATCCCCAGTGCTGCTGGCCTCACCATTGCTGATACAAGCCAAGATGCCATTGGCCTTCCGTGCCACCTGGGCATACTGCTGGCTCATGTCCCACCAGCACTCCCAGATCCCTCTCTGCCAGGCCACTCATCTACCAGTCCAAAGCAGTGCATGTGTTTACTGTGGCCGAAGGGTAGGACCCTGAACTTGGCCTTGTTAAACCTCATATCATTGGCCTCAGCTCATTGACTCAGCCTGTCCATGTCTCTCTGACATGTCTCCCTACCTTCCATCAGATCCACATTCACCCCCCTCACAATTTGGTGTCACCCACAAATTTACTATTGGTAGACTCGATCCCCTCATCCAAGTCATCAATAAAGATGTTGGACAGAACTGGGTCAAGTACTACTTTCTGGGACACACCACTGGACACTGGACACCAACAGCATTCACAACCACTCTCTCTGCCCAGTCATCCAGGCAGTTTTTAACCCAGCAAAGGGTGCTCCTGTTGAAACCATGGGCTGCCAGCTTTGCCAGGAGGATGCTGTGGGAGACTAAGTCAAAGGCTTAATATGATAAATATTGAGAAGCTGCTATCATAATTTTTTTACAGTAGTTTAAGTATTTTCACAGAGGTGGACAAGCAAGCTACCTCCTTCCTCCACCGATTTTGTCTTTAGCTTAACAGCTCAAAATGTAGAAACACAGGTTCCAAACTACTACACAAATGCTGTTTTTGAACTTGGTAGAAGAGAAGACAGTACTTCAGCAGTAAATTGGGTTCTTTTTTCTCCACATGAAGGAGGCAAACCTAGAGAAAATGTTTGGAGGTGAATACAGACTTCCTTAGGCCTTTCAGGAAAGCATTCACAAGGCTTTTCTGAAATACACTTAAATCACATGAGCTGTTCAATTTACTTTGGGTTTTTTTTTAATGCTTTTACATTTTACATTATAATAATGCATGGGTTATTTCATTTTACAATTAGAAACTTACTATCTATGCCTTCTTAATACTGACTCTCTGTACAATTATTTTCATTTTTCTCAAAGAAAAAAAAAAGGGGGGGACAGGTTGAAACCACAGAACACTGGAATTTTTCCTTCTGTATATAGACTTTGGAGAGAAGAGAGGGTACCTACGAAAAATTGTAGTCACTACATACCAGGGGAAAGTGCTTGCTTTTTGATAATAAACTACTCTCTTAATACAAATAATCATTCACGTTTCCAATTGTGTTGGTTTGAGCTAATTGGAGAATTTGTGTGAAAAATTAGACTGCTGCCTGAGAGTGAGAAATTAAACACTGTGTCCCTTCACCCAGTTTTGACTGAGAGAGAAGCAGGTTGTTTTGAGAATGTTCCCAAAACATCCAGATAAGCCAGTGTGCTTGCGCAGTTCAGTCGGCTCTGGATCGGCGCTGGGCTTCAGCAGCTTCTTTCCTTTGTCTCTCTGCCTTTGAACTAATTCAGAGTAAAATTACTAAAACCATTCATTCCTTCCTGCCACTAATCTTTCTGACCGATCTTCAGCTTATCTGCAGCATCATCAAGCGGTGAGATAAAGCTGGGGGAAGGAGGGAGAGGTGGTACAGGGGGGTTTGGTTTCCCTCTCTTGGGGATTTTGGTCTCCAGGAGGGGTGTGGTGTCTGTATTTCTTTTTTTTTTACTGTATATTTCTGTAAATATCTGTTATATCTTGTAAATATTTGCTTGTATATTTGCATTGCTGTAAATATAAGCTTCATTTATTAACTTCCAGTGTGTTTTCCTGAGTTTTAGCCGGGGTTCTAAAAGGTGGGGGGGCAGGTCACTGCAAACCCACTACACCAATAGAATTTTATTTTTTTTTGAGGAACAGAATGACGTGTCATTTTCTGCTCCATGTATCCTTTATTCTTGCCACCTGATTTTGATGACTTAGACCAACTGTCAAGCAGAAATCTGAATTCAAATATGTCTCAAAACAGCTTTGTGCAGTGTGGGAAATTAAGGAAGAAGGAGCAAGGTACAGTATCCAGACAACTATAAAGCAGAACAAGTAATGGAGGATTTAAGGGATTAGCACTTTCCTCTTACTGGTGTTAAGTTTGCAAGCAGTTTATGGCAGCCATTGTACTGCATCAGTGCATAAGATGGTGAACACAGAAAATGAGTGAATTTTACACAGCATCTTCTCTGAAGAGGTGTGAAATGAGTCCTAAGAACTGCCAGCATTCATGGAGAATAAGAAAAGTCTAACTTCTCAAAGAGTCAGACCTATGAGTGTGCAACAGAGGCATAAGCCCTTGAGGACAAGAGCCTTGGGCTAGGAATCTGGGCTCAGATTCCTAACATTGGGCAGAACTTAATGAATGCAGAAAAACCTATCTTCTGACAACATGCTAGAAAAAAATTGCCTCGAGATGATTCTAATTGATACCTCCCCCTTTTGTGACTTTTTTTTCCCCTAGAGAAACAAAATCAAAGCCCACATTTTTACTTAGTACTTGTTAAATACTTACAAGAAGCATAAAATGGCATGCATTTTTTAACAGTAATAATGCTATGTAGTACTAGCAGCCAGGATAAACTTCAAAACACAAATTTTACATGCACACAGATTTTACATGCATGTAATCATATTTCCCTAGTTCAAGAGGGACAGGCACTTTATGGAGAGGGTACGGAAAAGGGTTAAAAAGATGATTAGAGGACTAGAACATCTCTCTTATGGTGATAAACTGAGAGAATTTGGTCCTTTAAATCTGGGAAAGTGAAGACTGAGGGGGGATCTCATAGAAGCTTATAAATACTTTAAAAGGCTGGATGTGAGGAGGATGGGAAGAGTCTTTTTTCAGTGGTGCCCAGTGACAGGACAAGGGGTAACAGGCATAAACTTGAACAAAAGAAGTTCCATCTAAACATGAGAAAGAACTTCTTCAATTTTAGTGTGACAGAGCACTGGAACATGTCCAGAGAGGTGGCAGAGTCTCCATCTCTGGAGATATTCAAAACCCACCTGGACATGTTCCTGTGTGACCTTCTTTAGGTGAAACCTGGCTTGGCGTAGGGCCTAGACTCAATGACCTCCAAAAGTACCTTCCAACACCATGCCATTCTGTGATTCTGCATAAAAAGTTAAGTAAGGGCAGTGTTCAAGTAAGGTTAGCTTCATAAGAAAGACATTTAAAAGAAGATTCAGGAGAGGAATTGTATATCAAACATTTAGGAAGCACCATTCCTTCAAAGAATGTAAAAATGTTTTGAAGACTTATACATACAGAAACTGAGACATGTACATTTGCCTGTGGAGCAGAAGCAGAATTATTCAAATATATAGTGTACGCTACATTTCACTAGAACCAAGCCATACTGGTATTTTACATTTCACTGCAACCAAGGTTTCAGTCAAATGGCATAGACACTCACACACCTGCATAGAGTAAACACCAAAGTAGCAAATTATGGCTTGGCACTCAGAACAATTGCTAAGTACTTACAAGCAAAACCAGTTATCAGTATGTGTGGTGGGTGTAGGTGTTTATGCATGCATGTCTTCATGTTGACGAAGAACTTTCTTGACCTACAGAGATACAGTGATGTTGTTTTAGGAAGCTTGTGCACTTAATGCTTATCTGCAGAATTTTTAACTCCTCTGTTTCTTTTAGTCACTGGAGAGAGGACAAAGGACTAATGACAGCATGTTTACTTTGTTTTCAAGCATTGCATACGATGAAGGTACACGGTGTTTCTATTAATGTAATTTTGAACCAACAATATAAAAAGTGTTCAAATGGAGAGAAGGAACTCATTGAAACTGTCAAATTTTCTTAGAAAATCCCAGTCATAGGACACAGAAAGAACCAGATGATCATACTGGAATGACACATCAAATGCTTACCATACTCAGCAGTTTCCACATAGCAACATGGCAGTTCCATGGTATTGATAACAATACACATTTGCTATCATGTTAATGAAGATTTTAGCAAAGAGCATAGACTTTGTGAAACTGGTTTCAAGGAGAAATGCATATCAGATTATAATACACTTGATCATTACTGTTAGTTCAACAAGGGACCAACTCTACTACCTCTTGTGCTTACCTGAAAAGGTCTGACACACTGCTTACCACATTCAAGAAATTGTAAAGAATGCTGAGAAAAGTGTCCAGGATGAGGAAGTCTTCCCATACTTCTTCAGCCTTGTCAACTGAAGTCATCTGTGTGCACTTTTAAAAAAATTTTGTTTTTTTTAACTTGTTGGTAACATATCAGGTTGGTATCATACCTACCCTAGTTGTTTTCACTTTGTTCCCAGAGGAACAGCTCCACCCTTTACGATCTGGAAGAACTTTACACTCCTCCCCTTCAAGACATGGCTGCATGTGGCACCACCACTTCTGCTCCACTATTGAAGCTACAAGATAGGAAAACACACTTACATGTTGCTGCAATGGACAGTTTAACAGGTCACTATTTCACAGTATTACATTATTTTCCAGGGAAATGTTAGAAATAGACTGACTGACAGCTAGTTTGTGATTTTCAGCCAGCTTTGAACCTTTACTAGAAATTAAGTCTCAATTTGTGCTTCAAAACCAACCTCTTTACCAGGGTTTGTTTTGGGTTTGTTTTTTTCCTAATCTGTTAGTTAGGAACTAATTTCACTACATTTTTTCCCAGGCCTCATTTCTTCTTGCCCAGTCAGATTTTGAAGTTTTAAGTAGAATCTCATCATTTGGGTTAGTATATTTTGCCTGATCTACCACATAGTCTAGCATAGCCTGATTAAATTTATTCCCCTAAGATGATATATTTATAGCATCTCTGACAGCCAACAACATATCAACAGTAAAGAGATCATTCAGAGGGTGAATCCATCCTGCTCCTCTTTCAGAGATGTAAAAAATCACACAGAGTTTTCCCAACTAAAACATATGAGCCTGTGCCAGATATAAGTAAAACTAATAATTCACTGTGAATACAAAAAATAGTGTTGGTCTAAAAAATATTTTAAAAGAGCTAGAACTGTGTTCTGTTTGTTTCTTCTTTTATGATAAACATAAATATATAAACACTGCATCAGATTAAAATTATATGCTCATGTAGATTTTGCATAAACACTTTTAACTGAGTGAATTTCACACAGCTCTGAGGGCACTCAGATCAAATTTAGCCTCTCAAGAGGTCTCTTTCACCAGCATCTAGCAATTTTGCTTAGCAAATAATTCATTTTTCCCATCTTCCTCCCATTCACCTTGGGCATGTCCTTTAAAACACAGAAGCTTATTTTAGATAGTCAATGGTAATGGAGTGGTTCTCTTTGATGACGTTAAGGCAGCAGAACCCCCCAAGGAACATGCAACAAAAGGAAACAACAGAATTAGTCGCACCATCAACACAAGAAGGAGCTGCCCGTGTGGTACCTGCTACCTGCCCGGGGAAGCAGGAGCACTTCACCGTCTGTGATCTTTCTTCTATCTTGTTCTTATTGCAGCATCTGTGGAGTGCCACCACTTCACAGGTCCCAGTTTTAACATGGTGAGCTGTGAAAATAAGATGAGCAATCTGATAAGATTGTGAGGTAGCATCATACTGTTTGGGTTTGGGTTTTTAATTAGAAAGGCTTTAAACTTGGCTCTGTAAGGCAATCTGGCAAGTATGAAACTTGAATTACAATGGTACCAACACTAGAATATAAAGCTGATTTCTTTTTGAAATGTAGCATATCTATCTCAGATAGGAAACTTTGCTAAAGAGGAACAACTGGAGAAGGTTCCATACAGAACCTTTCCAGCAAAGTGGGAAGTGGAAATGTTAGGAAACTAGCCCAGAAACTATATTAATTACTGGACTCCTATAAATAGATGTTCATCCCTACCAGGACATTTTATTTCTGTTTCTTAAGAGAGAAACTATGAAATGGAAGCGTATCGATGTTTAAATACTCATACATACATGTGTTTTCAGAATCTATGTATCCAAACTTCATGTGCAGGCCAGATGCACTTTCTCAAAACCTTCCTATAGATGGACAGAGAAGAACTGGCAGGATACGGGGACAACTCTCAAATAAAATCTAGAAATAAAATCCACTAAGGAATAACATTTTAAATCTTTCTACCTGGCACTGCAAAGTATGGGAACATGGGAAACAAAAAGTTTTAAATTTGGAAGGCCACAGGACAATCTTCATTATCCCACATCCACTGCCCAGCATGCATGCTGCTCTAACTGATCACCAGAATCGTGCTACTGCAGGACCAATTTGGTAAGAGGAGAGCTACCAAACTACACCTCTTAGTTCAGCAGCCAGTTATCAAAGGACATGGAACTCAGAAAAAAAATTATTTTAACTGAACTTTCAGTGTTTACTGATACAAGATGAGATATTTCTGGGGACAGTTCATTTCCATCACAAAGAAAAGAAAGAGAAATCTGAACTTTTCATTGATATTGTCCTATAACCTTATACAAGAAGGAATGTTGTTTATGCAAATCAATATGTTTCAATGGTACCCCTAAGTCCAGTATTTCTGCTGCTATTTAACTTTTTAACGCTTTATGCAAAGCCTAAGTGTTGAATGCTACAGCTACCTTTTACATCTCTAATGGCAAACAAAAAACAAGAGCTTCCACAAGGAGAAGGTTCTACTAACAGGCTTTCAGGAGCCCAGCATTGATCTGTGGGTCCAACCAGTTGTTATTTCACAGTATCAGCTCCCAAAAGGCCTGAGAAAGGAAAATTAATTTGATGTAGTCTATGTACCCAAAGAATATGCCTAGAGGCAAAAAACAAAAGCAGCAATTAGACTCTGGCTCCTCATCAACAAAACATAAACTACTAAACATTTCATTCAGGCAGAACAAAGTCCATTGAACTGCCTGTCATGTTTGTCATTGCTCCCTGAATGTCAGGTTAGATTATACTCCACCACAACATCATGTTGCACTACAGCTGGAATGATGTAGCACAATGCAAACAATTAACCCAGAATCACGCAGCAATGTGCTGAAAAGTTACATATAAATAAGAAATGTAGGAGGAAAAAAAAGTATATTTAAAAAATGTCTTTCTTTGTTTTTTAACTAATAATTTTTCATTCAAGAGAGTATGGGGAAAGTGATTCATACTATTTGCCTGAACTTTGCAGTCTGATACTTTCCTGTATTTGATGATCAGCAAATACTTTCACACCTTTTGGCAATGGGCTGTAAAAAATACTTTCCATTGTTTTCCAAACAATTTCACTGCTACATATGCCAATAAAACAATTTAAGTAAACACTTTTTTTTTTTCTCAATAAATTATAACGTGGAGGCTTTTATTTGTGAATATGGCAGGAAAAATTGTTCTAGGATATATTTGTAACGTATAATATATAGTAGAACAAACACATACTATTTTTATAAGTTCACATTAATTTTTATTTTGATAGGCAATTACACATCATATACCCAAACATGTTAACAGAAATTCAATAATTTGTATTTTATGGAAAGTACACCAAAAACTCAGGCAGTGAATCCATAAAAGAACATAAACTTCATACCACTTAATTTTTCACTATATTAGTTTTCAATCCTTATTTGTACTCTTACGTGTATTTTGTCTCCTTGCTCTCTTATTTAATACCTTTTCACTGCTCTATCAGGTCTGGAATAATGACATAATATAACTGCTAGAGAAAATGGAGTACAATGTGCACCAACAGAGATCTGGAATGGGAGTCAGTTAAAAGAGTTGCTGCAAAACTCTGTGAGGGAAATGTTGAAACAAAAGTTTTGAAAGACTTCTTTGGAAGCAATTTGGAGAAAAAAAAACAGGCATTTTAAGAGTTTCATAGAAAAAGAGTGCAATTAAATTATGGTCACTTACTTTCATGTACAATATAGAAAAACATATCAAAGGGTGAAAAGATAAGTGAAAAATATGAGCGATTTTTAATAAAGCTGCTTTGAAATTTTCTAGGTATAAAGCTGAAACAACCTAGAAAAGTATACAAAGATATGTTAAACACTGAAAATCTAGGCCAACCATCCTCTAGCTTCTATTCACCACCTAGAATGTGCAAAGAATATTCTTTTAAAGGAAACGTGGAGATTTCAGCTCCTTATGCTATCAAGTAATTAAGTTCCAGTGCAGTAAGTACAGTATCTGTCACATTCATGTGAAATAAAAGCCTTTGTAAATTAGATAAAGAATTTTCCATAACCTAATACAAATTAACTTCATTAAGCCACTGAACCATTCCACCATTCCAAAGGAGGGTCGTACTTCAGAAGGTTCACATTTTGGTTTTGTATCCTTTTTCTCCTAGCACAGACTTCAAAGTACACTGCTTGCTTTGCAGAAAATGTTTGAGAAACTGAATGTCACTTCTGTAATCCTGAAGAAATTCATTATTCAAAACCACTGCACACACTCAATCTCTGCTAATGCAAGTAATCCTTCCTGAAATCAATGTGAAGCAGGCCTGCAGAACAACTCAGAGATATCTATGTGTACAGATTGTGAAGTTTTTCCTGATGATTATGCATAACATAATATGCGGATATATTACGTTCCAGATGATGTAACACTGTATTATGAGCTTAACTAGGAAAAGAGGCATAACCTTATCTCACTCATTAACAGTACATCCTGTAATTAACCTGCCAATTTCACAGCATTTTTTCATGTAGTGAAATCACCAGCAGCTATCTCATAAATTAGTGTGATACTAGTTCAAGAATATCTTCAGTGTTGTGGTTTCAAGCGGGACAGATTGCTCTCTTACCTCTTCTAAAAGGGCAAAAGAAAACCACTCACACAAAGGATAGGAAAATTGAAAACTTTAAATGGAGAGGCAGTTCATATACTAAAGTTCTATAGTGGTATAGTGCAAAGCATAGCAAAGCATAGAAAATACACAAATTCATATTTGACCTTGGCGCAGTCCTTCAGCCTGGACTTACAACAATCTCATTAGGCCAAAACCTTCCAGAACCTTCCCCCAACCAGACCTCAATTCCCCAGGTCTCAAATGCTTCCCTTCCCTTTCCCTACACCTCCTTACCCAGGCCCAAATGACACTAAAAATTTGCTTTGCCAAGGCCAAGCCAGACTGCCAGCCTCCCCCACACCAAACCAAATAAGGGAGCCTGTGCTGCTAGGAAGAGAGAAGGGGAGGAGGAGGGAAGGTACTGACTCTGCAGCCAGTTTTTATAGGGATGCAGTATTTATGGGGAAAAACACCAAGATTACACTTTCCGGTACACCTCCTAGACCTTTCTAGTTTCTGGGAGTTCTATAACTGCAGTGCTCTTAAAGGCACATATGGTCACCAGTGTTCACAATTGTGTTCCCCTAAAAAAAAATATAAAGCTACACAATCATTATTCCTCATTTTACATAAAATTGAATGTACTTAAAGACTGTATTCAAAAATAAATGGCGAAGACCTTTAAATCCATGTTAATTCTAGTATTTCTGGTTCCTTGAGAGTAAGTTTAAATTTCCTTCAGTTAAAGGACAGTCATATTCACAAAACGTTAAGTTATGGCCCTTACTCCTCTACTTCTGTGCAAAGTTTGTAACAGGCAAGAAAGCAACAAGATTATTATTTGGCAACTCGCAAATACGAATATAGGTATTTAGTGCAGACACAGTGTTACACACAGAACTAGCATTAAATATAGGAAACTCTTCCGAATTCCACTTTTCATTGCAAACTCTTACTTCCTTGCCTAGCCACATAAACATTCCCTTTTTATTCCGACACTAAGTTGCTCAGTCATTTCAATCTTTCCTGAAAGTTTCACGGGTCATGTCTTAACACATATACAGGCCATAAGCAAAGAGGAAGAAATCATGTTGCTACGGGCTAGGCGAGATAGTCACAGGCTTTTCAGGTCCTCAGCTTTCCTACCATTGCAGTAGCCACATAAAAAAAGGGGTGGGAACCAAAGAAAAACACCCCAAACATTAAAAAGGCTCCATTATGTAATCTCTGCAAAGGCACTGGCAGAGCTGGGTGATACAGCTAAACTCATCTAATGACTAACAGCTACTGGAAGAAAAAGAAGATAGTGTCCCTTTCCCCACATTCTATTCCCTTGCTTGTATAAACACTGTCATTTGATAGTGATGACAGTAAGCCAGGGATTTATACTGGCAGAAAAATATCCCCTGTTTCTGTAGGGATAGTTCTCTACCAGTTTAGCACCTACAGCTGGGTGCAGAGGCTTTAGTGAGAAGCATTTTTGGCCATATAGAAGCAGCAGCAGCAGGCAGCCACCGATACACAATTACTTCTTTCTGCAAAAACCAGGCTTAGAAGCACTGCAGCTCTGCATTAGTAGGTGAAATCAATGTACTTTATTTTATTCTATTTCAGGTAGTTCTTCTTAGTTCAGAAAGACTAGGTAAAGTGTGCAAAACTTTGTTTGCTTGTGGCTATGTGGGTTTTAAAGCTTCTCAAAAAAAGCAAAGCTTTAGTTGAAACAAGAAACAACAGATCACCAATAAGGGGAAAAAAGAAAATGCCTCTTAGCAAGGAGTTCCAATCCACATTATAAAATCCATATTGGCCTTTTTTCATCTTGAATATAATCAGAAAGATGTCCTGTACTGAAATACTATAATGCCCAGCCACACAGAATCACAGAATTAACCAGGTTGGAAAAGACCTCTAAGATCACTGAGTCCAACGTATCACCAAACCCTTCTAATTAACTAAACCATGGCACTAAGTGCCTCACTCAGACTCCTCTTAAACACCTCCAGGGATGATGACTCCACCACCTCCCCAGGCAGACAATTCCAATAGGCAATCACTCTTTCCATGAAGAATTTCTTCCTAACATCCAGCCTAAACCTGCCATTGCACAGTTTGAGATTGTGTCCTCTTGTTCTGTCACTGGGTGCCTGGGTGAAGAGACCAATCCCCATCTGGCTACAACCACCTTTCAGGTAGTTGTAGAGAGCAATAAGGTCTCCCCTGAGCCTCCTCTTCTCCAGGCTTAAAAACCCCAGCTCTCTCAGCTGCTCCTTGTAGGGCTGTGCTCCAGTCCCCTCACCAGCACTGCTGCCCTTCTCTGGACACGTTCAAGCACCTCAATATCTTTCTTAAATTGAGGGGCCCAGAACTGGACACAGTACTCAAGGTGTGGCCTAACCAGCAGCCCTTATTTGTGTAAATTATATCCACAAAAGTAATTGCATTAAGCACGACAATGGAACTACCTTTTTAAATAACCATCTGCAAGAAAAACACATATTATTTCAGAAGATTATCAATCTGCTTCATCAGTTTCCCTGACTGATTAGTCACTATTCTATATCACGATACTCAAACAAGTATGAGAGGGGCTTACTGATATCAGAAAAATAAAATTAGTGGTTATAAGGTACCATTTTCTAGATTAGCCTCTATATCACTTTCCTGTTCCTAAGTGACCAAGAAAAAAAAGGATATTCTTGTTCACCTAGTCTGTTTGCTTTGTTCATAGTGATTGACAGGGAAAACAAATGTAGGTTATCTTTCTGCTACACTTCAACAATTTCAATATGTCATATCAGTCTCGGTGTGTCACTGTAGATAGGAAGGATACAAATAAACTTGCAAAATCTCTCACACACAGAAACACACACTCACACAGAGTATTGTTGCATCAGTAAGTGCTAGTAGCTGTCACATCTAAGCAATCAAAATTGTATGGAAGCACAACTAAGCCAGGATTTCCATCTAAGCTTTCTCTGTTTAAACATCAGACAAGGTCCAGTTCCTTTATTTCAGTATTTTTTCAATATTTTCTGTTATATCCACCTAGTACACCTAGAGGGTAAAACTTAAATTTATTTTACTCATATTCACTCAGCAGTGTTTGTGATGTTGCTACAGTTGTGTTATCTGAGAACATAAGCAATGTGAATCATATAATGCATTGGGTTGGAAGGGACCTTTAAATGTCACCTAATCTAAGTCCCCTGTAGTAAGCAGGGGCAATACAATCTAAATCTGCCCTTCTCTAGTCTGAAATAATTTTTCCCTGTCCTAGTGCTTCATGCCTTTGTAAACAGTCCCTACCCAGCTTTCTCACAGGCCTCTTTTAGGGTACTCAAAGGCCACTGTAAGGTCTTCATGGAACCTTCTCTTTTCAGGTTGAACAATGCCAACTCTCAGCCTTTATAGGAAAGATTCTCTGTCCTCTGATCATTTTGTGGCCCTCCTCTGGACCCTCTTCAGCAAGTCCATGTCTTCCTTATGTTTAGGGCCCCGGAGCTGGACACAGTAGTACAGGTGAGGTCTCACCACAGCAGAGTAGCATCAGAATCACCTCTCTCAATCATCTTTTTATGCAGCCCAGAATGCGATTTGCCTTCTGGGTTACAAGTGCACATTGGTGGTTTGTGTCCAGCTTTTCATCCACCAGCACCCCCAAGTCCTTTTCCACACAGCTGCTCTCTATCACATGATTCTCTGGGCTGTACAGATAATGAGATTTTTTTGTTAAAGATAAATCTTTATGTTGGTTTTGGTGAAGCTTTTTGTTAAAATCCTTAATTTGACTGTTCATTAGTGTAATCAGGAAAAAAGAAGAAAAGACCTTGGGCACACGAGCTCAAATTTGCTTGTGTAAACGAAAAAGTGTGTTTTGCACTTTCATATCAACTCAGGAAAAGCAGATGCATATCCCATGCCAGTCATAACTTCATTGCTTCTGGCATGAGCCAGTAATAGCCAAAGAAGCAGTGGTAGATACATGTTGAAAGAAACCTTACTGAACATGACTTTTAAAGATCATACTCAAAACCTCTGAAAATCAACAGTTTTGATTTGATCAGTGGTTTTGAATCAGAATTTCAATGATAGAACTAAAACTTTCTATTTTCCCAAAAGGTGGCATCTGGGTTTGCAACCGAGATAGTAACTCTGATGACTGTGTATGTAGCATCTGTTACAGTGATTGAGCAAATCATGACATATAGTTTAGACGCGGCACTGAGAAGTATGATGAATTAAATTTATTAAATATTTTGCTCCATCATTAGAGCTGTCATGTTATTCTCCTTGAACAATTCAGTTACTGAAAGTACAGTATGTAGTTTTGTAATCTAGACAAATTTGGTTACACATTTGGAACACAAAAGTAGGCATCCTCAAAGCAGGTGGGGAAGACGGGAGGGGGTGGGGATGGGGTTTATACATTTTGGGAGTTTTGGTTGGGTTTTTAAAACTATTTTTTATATTACTATGACAAACTTAAGGGTTTGTTTTGTTGGGTTTTTTTAGTTCAACAAATTCCCAAAACAAAGTATTTAATTTTGAAAAAAAAAAACACTTGCTTTTAATTTTTTTTTTCTTCCATTTTCAATGAGTGAACTGAAAAATCAATTACAGACACAGCTGTGATTCCTGTGTCCTCAGTGGTGACAATGAGGCATGTCAAAGTTGTGGTGCATCTCAGGAAAGGCACTCATGCTGCTTTGCTTTCCAGATGACACAGAGGGCTCTGCTGTAGAATCAGCAGGGGAAAAAACCACAATTTTGTGTTGTCTTATTCTACACTATCATTACATTTCACATGGCTACTTAAAAACCTATTTAACTGTCTATCCCATTGATGCCACACACATTTAAGATATTCAAATAGTTCAAAGTAGTGTACAACTTAAAACAAATGCTGAATTTTACTTCTAAAGAGAGTGTTTGTGTAGTGAGAAGCTGCTAGTTCTCTCAGTGATGCCTTTTCCAAATGCCTAGAATTGAGGACATGCTAAATAACTCTCACCTTAGAATGGCCCTTGATTAAACATGAAGCCCTTGAGGGGTCCAGAGAAAACCTAGAATGCTAACGAGCACCATAAGAGCACTCTGACCTACTCAGTGCAGCACAATCCACTGGAAGCGATCAGCCCCTGGGCCTTGTAGGAAACCATGCATCAATACAAGAAACTGCCTCTCTAGAATGATTGCAAACTATGGGAACTATTGCAGATAGTGCTCTAGAAACTGTTATCAGATAAAGAGGGAAGAGAATTTAGAGATCACATAAATTTTGCCAGCCAAAATTTTGGGGAAATATGTGAGTTGTGGGGTGCTCAGTGGAAGGACAAGGGGCAAGGAATGGGAGATGGTCAGGGTGGATTGAGGAGGAACAAGCGTGGGTGAATAAAGGAGACAGTGTAAGAGAAGCTGTCGACGTATAAACAGCAACTGAACAATACACTTGCCTGGCTGAGCCTTGTGTTCAAATACTACACTCTCGTTAAATACCTTTTTTTTTTCTTGGACGGGGAGGGAGTGAACTGTCCTCTGTGAGTGGGTATGTATGAATGCTAGGGAGGTTTAAGCCAAACTAGTTGGTGATAGATTAAGAGATCTGGTTACCTGCAACTGGGCAAGGGATCACAAATCTCATGAGCTTGTGAATCCAGTGAAAGCAACTGGCAATACAGCATCACCTTGGACCAGCTACCTCTCAGGCAGAGTGTCTAAGACCAGCTATTAGAGTGATTCATTTTGTGTGTGTGTGTATACATACATATATATATATAATTTTTATATATAATTTTTATATATACATATATCTGCCTGCACTAGCAGACTTCAATTCTGATCAGTCAGGAAAGGATAAGAGGACTGGGCCATCTGCTGCATGATTGCATTAGTGTTGGTGTCAGGAAAAGCATTTTGTTCTGTCTACACTGATCTGTGTGGCTGGATCTGTGTCTACTGTGGAGTCTCCACCTCTGGAGATATTCAGTACCCACCTGGATGTGATACAGTGTGATCTGCTACAGGTGGTTCTGCTCTGGCAGGGAGGGTTGGACTAGATGATCTTTCAAGGTCACTTCCAGCCCCTAACGCTCTGTGACTCTGTGCATGTCTCTGTGTGTCTACGCATTCATCTGTAAGTGTCTAAGAAGAACCCATCCTCAGCCTCACCACTGTCAGAGCTTAGGGATAGGGAGCAGGAGCTCCACGTCGATTCAGCTACTGTATTCATCAACCTCTAAGAGATGTGAGATCAGCAGATCAATAGCTGTTGAGAGGCATACACCAAAACACTGCCATGAGTCAAGCAGAAGTCAATCAGAAGAACAGCCTATCCTATGCCAGAGGATAATGCAGACCTATTTTTTGCTTGATTTGAGTAATGCTGTGATATGGACAACAATATCTTCTAATTCTTACAAATACACTTTACTGAGGAAGCTTTGAGTGTTAACTGCATTCACATTTCCATGCCTTGCACCTCAGCTCCAGCTATTAAAACTCAATTGGTCACCTGGAGCACCAAAAAAGTCCAGATAGAGCATATGTTGTGCTCTACTTATACCACTGGATAATTGGTTTAACTTGCTTCTCATCTCTCTTTTACTCTGATGTCTCTTGCACCTTGGATTGTCAGGTGAGTTGGTGCCTCATATTACAAACCATATGGGTCTGTGTTAATCCAGTAATGCAAAAGCATACCAGTGACAAGCAGCATCCCTCAGGGGTCAGTGCTGGGCCCAGTGCTGTTTAACATCTTTGTCAGTGACATGGACAGAGGAATCAAATGCTCCATCAACAAGTTTGCAGATGACACCAAGCTGTGTGGCACAGTCAACTTGCTAGAGGGCAGGGATCCATCCAGAGGGACCTGCACAGGCTGCAGAGGTGGGCCCAGGCCAACCTCATGAAATTCAACAAAGCCAAGGGCAAGGTCCTGCCCCTGGGTCAGCTCAATCCCAAACACAAATCCAGGCTGGGTGGCAAATGGAGAGCAGCCCTGAGGAAAAGAACCTGGGGGTCTGGGTGGATGAAAAGCTCAACATGAGCCGACATTGTGCACATGCAGCCCAGACAGCAACTGTGTCCTGGGCTTCATCAAGAACAGTGTTGCCAGCAGGGCAAAGGAGGTGATTCTCCCCCTTTATTCTGCTCTTGTCAGACCCCACCTGGAGTACTGTGTGCAGTTCTGGAGCCCCCAACACAAGAAGGACATGGAACTGTTGGAGTGAGTCCAGAGGAGGGCCACAAAGATATCAGAGGGCTGCAGCAGCTCGGCTATGAGGACAGGTTGAGAGAGTTGGGGCTCTTCAGCCTGGAGAAGAGAAGGCTTCGAGGAGACCTTATAGAAGCCTTCCAGTATCTGAAAGGGGCCTACAGAAGAGCTGGGGAGGGACTATTCACAAGGTCTTGTAATAACAGGACGAGGTGTAATGGGTTTAAACTGGCAGAGGGGAGATTTAAACAGGATGTTAGGAGGAAGTTCTTTACAGTGAGGGTGGTGAGACACTGCAACAAGTTGCCTAGGGAGGCTGTGGATGCTCCCTTCCCTGGAGGTGTTCAAGGCCAGGCTGGATGAGGCCTTGAGCAACCTGTTCTAAGTGGGAGGTGTCCCTGCCTATGGTGGGGGGTTGGAACTGTATGATCTTTGAGATCCCTTTCAACCTTAACCATTCTATGACCTGGTTCTTTATGTTTTTCTAGCAGAACATCTATATTAATGAATGTATATTAATATTATTTCTATTATAAAGTAAGACAGGTCCTGACTAGCATTTAGCTCTATGATGGTGGATGTAAGAGTGGTCAGGCATTGGTTTAGGTTGCCCAGGGAGGTTGTGGCATCACCATCCCTGAACGTGTTCAAGAAACATGTGGACATGGCTCTTTGGGACATGTTTTAGTGGCCATGATGGAATCTCTGAAAGTGTTTAAGAACAGGCTGGATGAGGCTTTGAGCAGCCTGATCTGGCAGGAGGTGTTCCTGCCCGTGACAGGAGGGATGGAGGCAGATGATCTTTAGAGTCGCTTCCAACTCAAGCCATTCCATGATTCTATGAACTGTTAAAAAAAAAAAAAAGCAGATCGCTTAGATTATTTTTGTGGTGCTACCTGTAAACAGAACATACACAAAATATCCTGCTAACTTCAGCCTCTCCCAGACATCTTGGATTCAAAGTGGTGTCTTTTATTCTGAGAGAACCACTTCAAAACAACAGAAGTAATTCTTGATAAGTGTTTATGCTGCAGAGACTAGCCCAGCTTCTCTTGTTGGGTTGCCTCTGCCATGCAATTAACCCAGCCAGTTCACTGAAGGATGGTAGGCAGAGTTCATACAACCACACTATGCAGACAGCATCCCTGGTAACCTTTCAAAACCAAGGTAGTGAATGATTTGCTGCAGTCACATTGCCAAATGCCAAAGAAAAATCTCATCCATCAGTTTGTCTGCCAGCCACCAGTTAAAACCATCTGTGTGGGAAGATTTTCTCCCTTTTGGAAAAAAATCAAGGAAAACTACACTGTAAATGACTCTGAGATCAAGCTTCAGATATTCCCATAGCAAAACAATGCACTGAAATGGACGGAAGGGTTGAGTTATCCCCATTAAGGGAGAAAAAAAAACATACTGGAATAATACAGCAAGCTGGCACAATCTCAGTTGGTTGCACAATCTTAAACATAAAAACACAGATGGAGTATTTAATGTAGGATCTCTTGGACATCAAGAGCTTGCAGCCATCTGACTTTATCCTGCCCTTTATCCTGAGGCTAATTTTATTCCATCAATCCTTTGGCAAGCATAAGGCAGTCTTACTCAAATAAGCTTATCTTCTCTTCCACAGAAGTCAGAACCTTTGTATGGCAATGTCTCAAAAATGACACCTTTGCAGCCAACTTTTAGTAAAAGATGGGAATTCAAAACCACAACTAATTATCAGGTAGCCTGAAGGATAATCTTCTCAGTTTCATATCACAGAATCACAGAATCAATCAGCTTGGAAAAGACCTTCAAGATCATCAAGTCCAAGCTATCACCCAACACTATCTAATCAATTAAATCACAGTACCAGTCTCTTTTTAAACACTTCCAGGGACTCCATCACCTCCCGTGAAGTCTATTCCAATGCAAATCACTCTTTCCATGAAAAACTTCTTCCTAACATCCAGCCTAAACCTCCTCTGGCACAGCTTGAGACTGTCCCCTGGTTCTGTCATTGATTGCCTCGGAGAAGAAACCAACTCCCACCTGTCCACAATCTCCTTTCAGGTAGTTGTGGAGAGCAAGAAGATCCACTCTGAGCCTCTTCTCCAGGCTAAACAACTCCAGCTCCCTCAGCTGCTCCTCACAGGGCTTTTGCTCCAGATGCCTCACCAGCCTTTTTGCCCTTCTCTGGACCCCCTCTCAGCCTAAAAGATTGTCCTCCTTAGAGCCTGCTTTCTGTTTTGAAATCAGATAATCACTAGGTTCATGAAACCACAGCAGGTTAAGAGGCAAGATCACAAGCAGCGATCGTTTGGAGTCTTCCAGGTCATTGTATGTTCTCCCACTAGAAGAGGCTTCTGCTTGTTCTCCCAGTCCTCACTAGCTCAGTTCCCTGGCTGCAGCCAGCTTGACAGGTCATTCACCATCTACCACCACAGGTGCTAGGATGCAACCATGTGCAGTGCAGACATTTCATTTGCTGAGCAGGAGAGCAGACAGGGGAGGAGGATGATAGTAGCAAATTCTGTATGCTTCCCTATGGGTCTGAAATAAAGCCTCCTTGCTTTTTGCAGGCTAGACACTGCCTGTGTTTCTTTCTCTAGCATCTGCAGGCTGACATCATCCACAAGATGAGCCTGTGTAGAGCTGGCAGAGAAACACCCAGGGCGAGGTGCAGTTTATAAATACAAGGAGAAGCCAAAAGCCCCAGGATCTCTGAGGTTGTTATCAAACATGTTAAGCAAATGATACATTAAAGTGTGTAGATACTTTTGAAATTAACAGGCTGAGGCTTGAGATTACTAATTATATGATTTCATAGAGAAAAAAGACCAATCCAGCTCTCAGACACTCAAAAGAACATTTGGCACAAAGACTTTTTATTCTCTCCTACTCTCTCTGTGGGCCTTCTGCCAAATACCTCGACTCAGCAAGAAGCAGTAGCACATGCCTCAGAGCAGCTTTCAGCAGCTGACAGAATACAAAAAATCCTCACATTCTTTCCTCTCTCAAGGCTTCAGAAGATTGTAGTTTAGAGAGTTGATGAGGAATATGTTTCCCCTGTTTCCTTAGATTACTCTCATCATTTATTTTCTTTTCTCACCAGCTGACCCAAATGGTCTCAGAGCATATCACACTACACTAGATGACAAATTAATATGTACTTAAGGACACATTAAAAAAATTAAAAAGGGGGGGGGAGGGCTTGGGGGGGTTTCTACCTCCACCTATTTAAGTGATCCTCTCCCACAGAAGCCTCACCTGAAGCAATGTCTTAAGGGAAGTACGGTGTATGAGAGCTTCTATGAAACAGGATTAATGTAACAAGGTGAAGAGGTAAATTCAATACCTCTTTTGAACAGCCTGCTTTCAGGCTTCTCACGCTTATTAGAAAATAGGTCAAGCACCTCAGTGGACACTAGCTGCCTCTGCAGAGACAGTAAGGACAGGAAGCCAAGAGGACAATCATGGTTTCCCCAAAGAAAAGATGCAGCTGGATCCCTGTGCTCTATTTCCAACTCTAGCTCCTGATGTGTGAGCCTGTCTCCACAGTTAAGGATTTTATATATTAAAGTGCAGAAACTTATTTAGTTAATAGATCTTGGTGAGAAGAAATTTGATTCACATGTAAGAAACTGAATTACACCATGAGTTCCATTTCAAAGCCTTTGTGTGTTATTCTGCTTTTTGCTTTTGAGAAAAAATATGCTTAATGTCCCTTGTTCATCTCATGCTAGGATTCTTCAGTATTAAAAAAAGGCAATGGTCACCTATATTGATTTTAAATGTTTTTAATAAATTCACCCTCGCCCCCCCCGAAAAAAAAAAAAAAGAAAAAAANCCCCCCCAAAAAAAAAAAAAAGAGTAAAGAGAAAGCAATGACTCTCAAATTAAGAAACACAGAGATGTTTTTTCTAAGGATGAATACAAACATTGTTTGTTTAATATCGGTATTGAAAAAGTATTAAGATGATCAAAACTAGAATATACACTACAACAGAAGCAGTCTGGATCTTTAGTGATGACATGATAGAAATCAGTCAGCAAGGTCAAGGTAGATTTCTGTGAGCTGCTCTGCCAATTCAGGATTCTCACTATGCAGAATTTTCCAAACATAATATTCTTAACACTGAGTCATTCTGTATCCATCCTCTATAAAGAAAAGTAACTTTGTACACCTATGCATCCATTCATCCAGAAAGGATATTGAAATACACACTGCAAAATTCTGAAATTTTTTTTTCTTACATTCATATCTGTGTGCAACTTCATCACATAAATGTGATTAAATTTAACGTAAGTTATCCTTTTTTTAAAAAATTATTTTTCATAATACCACATTGCAAAAACTCTCCAGGTTGGCTGATTTGCTAGTTGCTTTTTTCCAGATACAGTTTTGGAATGTTTTTTTTTTTTCCTTTAGGCTTTGTTTTGTGGTTTCCATGAATGAGCAGAATGATAGCTCTGTAGTAGTTTAAATGTCTTTAATTCTGTACTATAGTTTAATAACACATAGCTTTTTATTGTGCAGCTCTGTAATACATTTTTACTTTCACAGAATCACAGAATAGAGAATGTTAGGGGTTGGAAGGACCTTGAAAGATCTAGTCCAACCCCTCTGCCAGAGCACAATCACCTATACCAGATCACACAAGGATGCATCCAGGCAGGTATTGAGTATTTCCAGAGAGGGAGACTCCACAACCCCACACCAGGCAGCATGTTCCAATGTTTCGTCACCCTCACAGTAAAAAACCTTTTTCCTCATGTTTCCATGGAACTTCCTATGCCCCATCTTCCAGCCATCACCCTTTGTCCTGTCATTGGGCATCACTGAACAGAGCCTGACTCCATCCTCTTGGCACTCACCCTTTTACATATTTTTAAACACTCATAAGGTCACCTCTCAGTCTCCTCATCTCCAAACTAAAGAGCCCCAGCTCCCTCAGTATCTCCTTGTAACAGATGTTCCATTTCCTCAGTCATCTTTGTGGCTCTGTGCTGGACTCTCTCAAGCAGTTCCCTGATGTCCTTCTTGAACTGAGGCACCCAGAACTGGACACAATATTCCAGATGCAGCCTCACCAGGGCAGAGTAGAGGGAGAGGAGAACCTCTCTCAACCTACTAACCACAGCCCTTCTAATACATTCTAATACACCCCAGAATGGCATTGGACTTCTTGGTTATCAGAGCACATTGCTGGCTCTTGGTTAACCTTCCATCCACTAGGACACTCAGATCCTTTTGCCCTTCACTGCTCTCCAACAGGTCAGGCCCCAACTTACACTTATCTGCAGGGTTGCCCTTTCTCAGGAGCAAGATTCTACGCTTGCCCCTGTTGAATTTAATTTCATTTCTCCCTGTCCAACTATCCAGCCTGTCTCAGTCTTACTGACTGGAGGCAGAACTCTCCAGTGTGTCAGCCACTCCACCCAGCCATGTGTCATCAGCAAACTTGATGACAGTGCACTCTGTGCCCTTGTCCAGGTTGTTGATGAATGTATCAAACAGAACTGGCCCCAGTACTGACCCACTGGATGCAGGCCAGTAAGAAGACTCCATTCCATTGACCACAACTCTCTGAGTTATTTCCTTCAGTCAGTTCACAATCCACGTAACTACCCAATCACCCAGACCACACTGTCTCAATTTAGCTGCAAGGATGCTGTAGGAGACAGTGTCAAATGCTTTACTGACAATTAAACCAAACTGTCAAATACACCTTGAAATATTCCTCCCACAAACTGCAGCACATATATTCACACTTGCCTTTCTGAAAATGAGATCAGTCATGGTTGTTTTTTTTCTTTTTCCTTTTCCACCCCTGTCTTCTATGAGTTCCCCACAGTGCTTTAGACTCCCCCACATATGTTAAGAGAAACTCTGTAGGATGTCCCAGCCTACAGTTCACCATCTACAAGTAAGATCTTAAGTTTCAGCTTGCTCCTGTAGAGCCCCAGGCAAGTTCTTTGAAGTGCAGAGTCAGGGGAAGGAACTTAACTCAGGCCCCTAGAAAGAAACTGCTAACAAGGCACATGTCTAGTCCTACGAAATCCCATTTTTTAGAGTGATCTCCCCTGCTACAACCTTCTCACTACATTATTGATTCCATATAAATAGCAAGTCCCTAAGCCGTGGGCATGATGAATCAATAAGTATCTAGACAGAGTCTATGAATTGAAACTGGATGGCCTGGGAAGAGGCTGGCTATTCTTCAAGACAGAGAAAAAGAACGTGCATTTCAACAAGCAAAATGAAAGAGAAACTGCCAGGAGGACCATTTCGGAGCTGTGCAATACTTTTGCTCTGGGATTCCCCGAAGATAGCACTGTCTTCCTGCTGAACGGGTATCTTTTCAAGATGCTTCTAGCAGACTCTGTGGCACTTGCTCCTGAAGAAACTCTCATTAATAGAAGCTATTGATATGAAACACACCACTCTCATTGCTAACCAAAGACAGAACCTGAAAAAAAAATCACAGTTCCCAGAACTCCAGAAACATGCTTTGTGAAAACTGTCAGGTAATGAAAGCATCTGAAGTAATTAATTCCTTCAAGAGAAGCCTATCTGAAGGGAAAAAAAAAAAAAAAGGTATAGGGGAAAAAACAATATTGAAAAGTGTAATTATTCAGCCACTACTTTGGACAATGACAACATGTGTTTCACATGTGGTATTTTACCCTACATCATACATGTTCACAGAAGCTCACACAGTTCATCCAGGGATGTAAGAGGTCATGCCAGGCAAGCTCATGATCATTACTGTTCATCCATTAAACAAGCTAGGCACCTTGTGTGTCTAGACGACTACTGAGATGAAAATGCAGGATGGAGCAGAGCTCACTGAGCAGCTCTTGGCTATGAACTTTGCAGCATCATACAAAGCACACCTGGGAAAGGATGCAAGTAAACCATTCATAATTTTACACAAATCAATTGACTTAATTTTGCTGGTCAAATCTTCTTCATTGAGTAAGAGGCTCATAGACCAGCGACGGAATCATGTTTCCTACCATCATGGAGAAGGAAGGCTACAGGGCTTTCAAGCTGAAAGGGGTTGTGAAGGGGCCACTGTTGAAGGCAAGCTTCCCAGCTCTCATCAAGTCCAGTTCCCACAGCTCCTCTTCTGCTATGTTACCCAACACCCAGATCCATCCTTCCCCAACAAAAAAAAGCTGTAGCAATAAACCCTCAGTGACTCAGAATGAGGAACCCTCCGAAGTGTGTCAGTGCCACAGACCACTCATACCAAAGACAGAGCAGCCACAGCTCTCACCTCTTTTTTACCACTGTGAAAAAGGGGGACTTTCAGGGAGCAATGCAAATTAATAAACTAACTAACTAAAAAATTTGCACCTGTAAGGAAGCATTTTATATATATAAGCAAATTATCATCTGCACATAATACAATAGCATCCATATGCTAGCTATATACACTTTTATGGCTGCATATTCTTTGACCTTTTTGCTAATTCGGTGTAGCATTTTCCTTACAAACTCAACAAGTTCATCTCTCAGCTCTCTCTGAAGAGTGAATTTTAGTTAAATAACCATCAGATTGAGAAGCAGTTGTTATCTGTGAGCTAGTTTGAATATACTCTTCTTTAAAGTCCCAAGTGAGAAGCTGGATGCCTTGCACAATATAGAGCAGTGCAGTGTATTCATCTTCCAGTGCCCAAACCCATGTCAAAACAGATGAGTGACCACTGACAAATATCCACATGGCTGTGCCTCTTTTCAAGTTTAAATTATATTATTATGGAGAAACAAGCAAATATCCACAATTCTTGGGATCATCTACAGACTCAACAACAAATATTTTTACTACTTTAGTTTTAAAATGCACACCAGAAAAAAAAAAAAAAAAAAAAAAGAGCATTAAATAACTGCCCAGGTCTGCAGCACTGACATTTTGTGAAGGGAGCCAAACATAATCTTCTTTAGCATGTGGAAGACTTTCATAAAACAAGAATTGCCTTCCCCTTCTATTGCTCACCTTAGAAGGTGAAGAGCAAGGGGACACACTGTAGGATTTGACAAAATGCCATTCATGAGATACCTTGTCTATCGCATGCACAAATCTAGAGGGAACTTTACCTTCACAGGGCTCACAAGTCAGAGAAATCTTGAGCATAATCCTAGTGCATATCCTCCAAGTGTAGCTGTAGTTAGCAGAGTGTTATAAAACAAAATAAAAAGATGGGGAAATCAGAAACTGAAGATGCAGTAGAGTAATCCAGCCTTTCCTAACTTCAGTGGTACAGCCTTGCTTTAACACCTAATTGTTCATGTTAAAGTGCTATGCTGCCTAGCAGTTATAACTGGGCAATTACAAATTCTAAGGACCAAGACTCACAATAAAAAAGTAAATATGGACATTGTGAATTTATTTTTACTTCACATACATTTACTCTGATACTTGTAGTTTGTGACTGCTCTTCACTTGGATTTTTACTTCAGCAAATATGCTGTGCAAGATGGATAATACCTCATTATTTCTGATCCTCTGTCTCACCTCTTCAAGGGAGTGCCATGTTCACCCACATTTCCTGTCCTGTACAGTCGATTTTAGAGTCTAGTAACACACATATTACAGGAATAAATTGTCAGCTGGAAGTACAAAAATCAAATTTTAGCAGTGCATGCATGGCTTGGAGCTCCAGAAGTAAGGTACAGCAGCATCTGAATGTGGAAAATGGAGAGACTTGCTGGAGTTTTGTCCCTGCTTATTTTTTCCCAAGTATTATACTGTGTAGCAGTTTAAGAGCTAATGCTCTTTTTTTTTAAATTATAAACAAGAGAGTAATTTTCTGGACATTCTTTTAAATATAGAGTCAATGAGCAGAGTATTGGTTGTAGAAAGAAAATAATTATAAAGTCCATATCATTCACTGGCTTGTAATTGGTATAAAAAGCCTATTGGCTTTTCTCTCTTTGTTCCCTTTGCCTTCTAGCTACCACCTCCTCCACTGCTCCTCAGCGCATGACTGAATACTAACCTTGACTGTCCTCATAATATGTTAGATGTTGCTATCTTTTTTCTATCTGGTGGGAGAGAAGATGGTGGTGTTGGCCCCTTCTGGGCTTTCTTTGTGCGGATGTGTGGTGGTTTGGGAGTTAACTGCACACACACTCCCACCCCCCCACCCCCACTTTTGAAATCACCCAGACTAGACTCAGCTGGCTGGAAGTTAATGAATGAAGCTTTATATTCACAGCTCAGCACAATATACAAGCAGATATTTACAATACATTACAAATATTTATAGGTAATTTAAAGGTAATACAGAAGCACAATGCCCCTTCCAAGAATCAGAGTCCCCAAGAGGGGTTCCCAACCACCCTTCCACCATCTCCCACCATCTCCCACCCACCAATCTTATCCCAGAATCTGTCTTATGTACCAGGTCATCAGAGAAGACCAGCCAGGGGGGTCAGAAGCAGGAATTGATTAGTTGGTGTAAAAGGTTAAGCCCTTCTGGAGGGTGTTACCTGGAACAGGATCCTGACTCCTCCCTGGGGGTGCTCTGACCTTCCCCCAGGTGTCGTGTTTAGCCCTCTCCCACTTCCTGCTGAGACTACTATAAATGGCGGCGTGAAGTTCCTGTTTCTTCCTCTTAGCCTCTGCTTCCTCATGAGCCCAGCACCCTGTTTCCCTGCTGTTGCTATTTCACCAAATGCTCTCCAGCAAACACATGGGGGGAGAGCAACCATTTTTTGGAACTCTATAATTCACTGCATCCACCACCAATTACCAACTTCACCGCTTGGATTCAACTTCCATCCACTCCCATCTACGGGTTGTATTTTTATATCTTGTATTTTGTTCCCTTTCCTCCTATCCTCTGTAATTCTCCTCACCCTATACCTAGATCTTGTGGGGGTTTTGTTCCCTTTTTCACCTATCCTCTGTAATTCTCCTTACCTTCTATTTATTGTTAAGGGTTTTATTTTAACTTCCAAATTGAATTAAGTATTTATTGAGCTTTTGAGCTCGGGGGGGACTGGCTTAAAACTAATACAACTGAGTTACACAGATTCAGTTAGAAGGCAAGGAAGGGGAGAGACCAACAGCCAGAGCTCAGACCCCAGCGGCTCTCTCTTATCTATATTTGTGTTCTTAGTTTTGTATCTGTCAGCAAACCTTTGAGTGAAGTAGATATCAGCAATGTTTTCCTTTCTCAGCATATAATCTAATTTCTCTTATTAAAACATTCCAATTAACCTCAAACCAGCACAAGATGGGAGGACTGGATTTCTGTATTATGTCTAAATTGTATGTAATAGTAAATATATGTAAATATATTGTATATATAAGCTTGTAAAATTCGCTTACTGTAAAATACAGCTTTACCTTACTTCTAAGAGCTGGTCTGGTAAATTTTATTTGAGGGGCAGCTTCTCAAACCCACCACAATATGCATACATGCATAGACAGTCATAAGAAAGTGTCTCTACCTAGAAGGATCCAAAACTTTAACACAGCAGTGCATCTTTTTTTTTTTTTTTCATATCAGTTTTATGACTCTTTCTACCAACATTTATTATATTAGTATGTCTTTGTTTTAAGAGCAGACAGATGCTCTTTAACCCTTCTCTAAGGAGCTAAAGAAAAAAAAAGCTCTCGCAGAATTGAAGGGAAATGCAGAATAGTACTCAAAAATTGAGATATATATATAAAATACAGAATACATAAATGTGTAATACATAGTACATACCAAGAAAACCTCCCCCTCAACCAGGCCTTAATGCCCAGACCTCAATGCTCTTTTCTCCCCTGCCTCATGCCTCCCCATATTAGGCCCAACCAGGCCAGAACTGTGTAGGAAAACAGCCCAAGGTCACAGATAAGCTGAAACTCCTCCCCTACACCAGAGATAAGAGCTTGCACGTTCCCAGGAGAAAAGGGAACGAGCTGGCCATACAGCCAGAGGAGTTATGGCATAGAATAACAACTTACAATTCCCTGCATTATGTCTAGCCCTTTGGAGGACGTCTGCCTCTATGCTTAGACTTCCCATTCTTAAACCCACAACATAGTATGAGAATGAAGGTGAGGTTTCTACACTTCTCTACAAAAGCAGACGCTTCTACTGGTTGTCTATGGCTTTGGCATTAGTCTAAGCTGGACGTCCCTTCACAATCAGCGCAGAGCTGGAGAAGGAAGCACCCACAGGAGGTAACACTCAAATTTTAGTGTGCGGATTAGATGCCTCCCTAAGGGAAAGAGCTACATCAGCAGAAGCATTACTTGGTCTCTGGTTAGTCATTTCTCTTGGGAAATTACCCTCGTGAAAACTTTGACATTACCACAATCCTGAAACAGGCTTAACAGAAGGTCAGGGGTCTACAACCATGCCTGTTTTAGCACAGATAATATATGTGTATAACTAAACCAAGTTACAACATATTTATTGATTTTTCCTCCACTGTAAAGCTGACCTCTAAGATTTCAGACATTTGTCAGGACTCAGCAAAAGAGTGACTTTCAGGAGCTTTCATAATGTCACTGGTTATGGTAGACAGATTTTTAAATTTCTCTTTAAACAGTGAGCTTTCTCCTTAAAACAAACATTTTTTTAAAAGGCCAAAACAAAACAAAAAACAAAGAAAGAAACTTATAGGACTCATATAGACTTTCTGCATTTAAAACAAACAAATAAATGTCTTCAATCTATTTCTCATTACAGAAAATTCACTCTACTACAGGGACACAAAAACAGCATGAAATTTATAAATTGCACTCTATAGCTGTAAAATAACATTTTTCTCCAGGCTGTCTCATGTGTCCCATCTGTCTCCTCCTTAATTATTCATTTTTGCTACACATGAATCTAAGAGATTTTTCCATGAAATAAAATATGAAATAAATGCCAAACATAAAAGCTTTCTTTAAAACAATTGAAATTGTAACCCTGAAATTATCATTGTTATGAAAAATTGACTGATACTTCATAGTTTAACACTTATCTCGTACTCCTACTATCTCCAAAGACATAATTTGGATTTTTGTCATAGTTTTAGTGTGTGTCATAATGCTGTTTAAGTGTAGGCTGTTTCATTTCTAGCACCCAGCAGAACAGGGCAATTTATAATCACATATACAGATCTGTTCAGACAATATAACAGATTAATTTTATTAAAGCTTTTCTGGCAGCTGAAATCAGTCTGAGAAGTGAGACATTTTACACTTGCAGTTTGGATTGTGGGGAGGTTTTGTTTGTTTGTGGGGGATGTTTTGTGGGTGTGTGGGGTTTTTGTTTTGTTTTGAAGTTTTTTTGTGTTTTTTTTTACCTTATCAGTGTTTACTATGATAGTTTTATGTGATCTATTCACACAACTAGAATATGTCCAGGTTAAAAAAACTGAAGCAAGAACTAAACTTGACAATGGTATTTGTTCAACAGGCTAGCACTGTTTATTTTAAAAAGACAAAAACAGAACAAAGGTAAAATGTTACCCACGATTAAATAAACAACATGAACTGCAAAACAAATAAGAGTATGATTTCTATATGCCATTCAGACTATTCCAGTTTTGCTCTGACTTTCAGCTATAAAACTCAAGTTCTAAATGCTTGAACCATGAATATAAAATGTTGGTAATCTATTTATGGAGCTCTGAAGCCAAAATAATTAAAATATTTTTGCTTTGCTATTTCCAAAAATAGCTGATTGGTTTTGAACATAGTCTGGACTGCAACTAAAGAAGATGGCATTTATATAGGCAATAACATGAAGAGGTTCTTATATGCTGTTTGATTTTTTTAATAACATTTTTAAATTCCACCACTTCATTTTTTTTTTCTTTTTCTCTAATATGAAGGTTTTACTTTCAATTTGTGAAACACACTACTACCTAACTCCTCTCTGGTACCTAAGCTCCTAGGTCCCTTTCCTCTACATAAGCTATTTGTCAGAGTAAAGCCAAGAAAATGTAATGACAATAATGTTGTCACAGAGGGTGAAAAATACATAATGTCCTTAAATTCCTTAGCTGAAAACACTTCTAATGATACAGGGCAAAAAGTGAAAAGTAAAGAAAGGCATGAAATAAGACCTAGCCCTGTCCTCACACTGGTTTAATAGGGATCCTCCTAACACCCCACAGTTTAGCTGTTTACATCCCATTTCATCCCATTTGCTTCCCTAACATTAGGCAGAGGGCCAGACGGTACTTAATTCCTGCAATTCCCAAAGAGCAGTTTCCCGGACTGGTGTCACAGAAGCCTTTGCGATCTAAACTATGCTGTGAACATGAGAGGCATAAGTAGGATGCAGGGTTAATTATTTTTCTCAGATATTTCAAGAGCATGATCTGCAGGATACCCTTTGTCTTCTGCAACTCAGCCTTCTAGTATACTATGCATTGCTACGGTGAGGGACAAAATAAGCAAAAATATGGATTATTTACTTATTCCAAATTAGATTTTCTGATTTTTCCATGTTCTGAAAAGGTAAACTTAGGCATGTAAACAGTATTTTTAGGCTCCTAGGGTGTTTTTGAACCAAAACTACAAGGAGATGAGAGATTTACACAGCATTCATATGCACAGCATGCAGCAGTGTAACAAGATGGCACAGTATTACTCATCCTCCTTCCTTATTTAAACTTACATCTTCTCTCAGATACAGTTATATTTGCTCTTAATATCTCTGGCAGATGTTCTGGGGTGAATGATGCAATTAAGAATTCAAAATTCCCATTTCTTCCAGATGCTTGTTTTCTCAGTATTCACTCACTGGAAATATATTTACTTTCCACTCTATGGTATCTAGCAGTTAGCACACCTTCTGGGTTCCATTTCACAAAATTTCCATAGCTAAACTGACACATGCCAATACATCTTAGATGGAAGTTTAGCACATGTAATCTTTTTCCTTTTNTTTTTCTCACTAGTAAATTTACATAAGATAACAAAACTGAGTAAAGCATTTCACTTTTAGTTTGTTTTTTTTTTTTTGGTTGTTCATAGGTGAACAATGAACTTTCTACTATCTCTTTTTTAAACCTAACTTTGTATTTATTTAGCCTTCTAGATCACTGAAGGAATATAATGATGGCTTCAGTCTTTACTACGATGCATCTTTTTCATTGAGATGGAATTACAGGTTTAACTAGTTCTGAGCTCCCCAGTTCAAGAGGAACAGGGATATACTTGAGAGAGTCCAGCAGAGGTCTACAAGGATAAGGAAGGAACTGGAGCACTGAAGGAAAGGCTCAGAGACCTGGGGCTGTTTAGTCTATAAATATCTGAGGGCTGGGTGTCAGGAAGAAAGGGGCAGCCTCTACTCACTTGTGTCCTGTGATAGGACAAGGGGCAATGGATGTAGAGAACTTTTTTACTGTAAGGGTGACAGAGCACTGGAACAGCCTCCCCAGAGAGGCTGTGGAGTCTCCTTCTCTGGAGACTTTCAAGCCCTGTCTGGATGTGTCCCTGTGTGACCTGCACTGGATTCTATGTTCCTGCTCTGGCAGGGAGGCTGGACTCAAAGATGTCTGGAGGGACTTTCCAACCCCTAACATCCTATGATCCCTGCACCTCTTTCATCATAGACCTACATAGTTTGGGGTTGAGATTTTGGATCAAGAACATTCCTGACCTTCCCAGCAAGTTAGTCAGTCTCCTACAAGCCCTAGCTCTCCTGTCATGCAGTATCCTGGAATACAAACTCAGCCAAAGCAATTCTAATAACTTGCTCCTAAAAATATACTGGCACAATACACCCAGGATTTGTGTTGGTCTTAACATTTTCTTGGGCATATCCTTTCCGCAGCTCTGCCTTCACCCAGTACAACCCATGCATTCATCTTTATTCTTCAGTCATTCAAGGACATTTGATATTGAAGCCAGAAGTATTTTGCCAAAAAAAGAATTCTGTTTGCTGCATTTACTTGAGAACAATTTGAGTACAAGAGTTATACAAATCCATGGGGAAAAAAAAGAACAAGACAGACTTGGCAGCTCCTGCCTCAGCCTCCTCATCACTACAGACAGAATTCTTGCTCAGCCTGCTATAAGTGAGCTGCACAAAGCAGACTGCTCTTTTATGATTTTCCAGCTTTCTGTCATCTAAATCCCCCCACGCTAGCCATGGCTATGCTTCCATCTATTTGGTCAAGTGGGTTTTTCTTGGCCACAGTTAAATGGTACTTTCACACTTTAATGGGAAGGTCAGAATTTCCATATCATTGCTCTGCAAATTTTAAGAATACTTCCTGATTTCCTATGTACTTTAGCTCAACAAGGAGAAACAAAACACCAAATTTAGGTTTTACAATTAAACATTTTTTAACACAACAGAATATTTGCAAAATTATATCCGGGTCTAAATTAATTTGTCATAGACCAAATTTCATTGCCTTCTTATCAGCAATATAAAACTCAATTTGAACAGCAGAAATAAAATAAGATCTTAACAAGCTTACTCAGATATTATCACCCTGATACAAGAGAAGAATTATTAGGTAGATACAAGAACAATATCCAAAC
This sequence comes from Psilopogon haemacephalus, assembly GCA_013396835.1. Taxonomy (NCBI): domain Eukaryota; kingdom Metazoa; phylum Chordata; class Aves; order Piciformes; family Megalaimidae; genus Psilopogon; species Psilopogon haemacephalus. The sequence continues at coordinate 38,751 of VWZI01003557.1, read as the reverse complement.
TCCTACTATGAGATTTTCCAAAAGCTCCAGAAGGTTTCCAATAGGTTGAAAACTTTTTTGGTTTATGAATTTGGAGAAGTATTCACACTTAGAATGAGAGCTTAAATTACCACTTTGTGAAAGGAATGAGCTCCAAATGTGTTTCTGAGCACCTAAGACAGATGTCTAAAACTGAACGTTGTGGAAAATTTCCTGAGTTTTCAGTTATGTTTGAAAAGCACTTAGTAATTTGTGAAGCTCCTATAAATAATTGATAAGCTTTTAAAACACTAAAATAATCCACATAAGCTATTTCATTACTGATGACCTTGCATTTTTCTCTTTTATCCAAGTCTCTCAAAACTCTGTGTGCATACGCATGCATATATGCATGCGTACAGACTAGGCTCTGCTGCTTTGGAGCTGTTGGTTTGTGCAACTTGGGCCCAGATTAATTCCCTGATATGCTGAAAATATGAAACTCTCTTACAAATATCTACTCCAGTGAACGACAGTCCCAGTGAGCCTTAAAATAGTAAATTCCCCTCAGCCCTGAAAAGAGCAGAACTAACTTTTTTGTCTTTTTGTTTGGGATGAAACTGTAAGTTGCTATCCAAAAACACATAAGGGATTTTTCTGCTGCTAGTCCCCAGAAGAGCTCACTGTTTCTTAACATTTCCTTGGCTATTGTATGACTAAAGAACAGCTGCTGTAAAATACGACATTGTACAAGCAATCACTTAACACCGCTATAAAGTCAGTGAAGAGTGTCAAGGCAGAAGTTCATAGTCTTTAGACATCAGCAGCAGAAAATTAATGAAAGATTAACATATGTCTGAATCATGTAGAAATAATCTCTCCATGGGATGTGATTTTCCAGGCACAAGCTTCCCAGACAGCATATATGAAATCCCTTGAGCTGGATAACAGGGATGTGTAGTAGATACCAGCATATACATGGGGCGGTCATCATTGCATGCAAGGAATGTGTGGTGGATTCATAGAATGTATACTCAGAAAGCATGAGAAACAGTGCAGAAAACCCTAGCACCAGCACTGAGACATATTGTTTCTATAACTGAAACTTTGAATATAGAATTGGTTCTAATACTGCCAATAAAGTAATTTTACATAGCTTGGTACTGTTAAGGATCAAACTCTAATTATAATGCAATAATGACCCATTATATTTGACCTGTAAAAATGAGACAATCTTAACATGCTGAATTTGGAGAAAATCTAATGTAAGGAAAATTGTCAATTATTCAAACTTTCTTTTCAATTATGTTCTTGTTTAATAGTCCCCGACATTAATACAATTTTATAAGCATTTCTCTGCGTAAAAAGGAAAAAAATCAAAGCTGTTATATCAGTAGATAAAAATCTGCTTGGTTTCTCCACAAATAAAAGCTAATTGCAGGGTCTTGGAAATAAACTTTGCACAAGTCATGACCTTCCAATATACCTAAAGATAATCCTACCGCCTGAGCTCCACAGCCAAGAGAAGACTCAGAGACAGCTGTTCTACAATGCATGTTGAATTCCAAGGATGGAAACCTCAACTAGAAGGCACATTTAGAGCTTTCTTGCACTTAAGGAGCCATACTTCTGGAGTAATTGAGTAGACTCTTGTTATCAGCATTAACCATTTATCTAAACAGACAGAGAATAGCATTTCCTCAACATATCTATTTGCATAGACTCCCTCTGTTGTTTACCATTAAAATTTTGTAACCATTTTCCCATTTAAGATTCTTGCTATCTGTCTGTACTGGAAGGATTCTCTTTAAAGACAATTTAACCAAGGTAGTCAATGAGTTAAAAAGTTTCCAGAAAGGGAAAGGGGAATGGGCAAGGGCAACCCCACTGTCTCTCCATGGCACAGCAGCCTGCTTCACAGTGTATGACAAGAGTCTCCAGGTCTCTTCCTTCCTGACCACAGCTGCATCTAACATCCCTTACTTTCATTTTCTACCCTGAGGGAAAGTTTATTTAAGACACTCTCTATGATAGGATGTACAGTTAGGTAAACTAACAATTCAGAATATATCCATAAGCCCAGAAAATAATGCTCACAAGAAAATACTACTATATCTTTAAGCTAACAAAAATATAATACTGTATGTTACATTAATTGGCAGTTAAGTTAATGAAACAAAGAAAACTCTGATCAAGAATTTGATCAAGGGAGATCAAAGATCCAAGACAGTGGCACTATTAAACCAAGAATAATTTAGTAAAGATGACTATCTGGGGAGTTAGCAATTTCTTTCATACAATTTTTATGGGATTAGTTAAAACTGTGGTGTGCAAATACAAGCACTTTGTGTTCCTAGGTGTAAGAATAAAGGCATTTAGCAGAATGCATTACTTAGCATATATAACAAATCAACTGGACTGATGTCAAACTAAGAATATAAAACTGGAAAAGCACATATGATACCAGAATTAAGGAAATGCCAACATGTACTCATGATAGTAAGAAGTAACAACACGGTAAGGGTACTATTGGTGTTTCTTCCAGTCCTAATGTCTTACAATATTTTCCTAACAAAAGAACAACAAACAAACAAACAAAGAACAAACACAGACAAAAACCAAAGAGCTTAATCTTACAAACAAGAAATTAGCTAAAAGAACAGCTGATTGATGGGCCAGCTATCCAAGGGAAGATAACATTACTAATAAATGGAAAAGCTTAAAATGTTAAAACTTTTGACATTTCTAAGAGTAAAATTAATTATTTAACTTCTACAACAATATCATCTTTTGTGCAACCCTCTACTTTCCACCACAACACAAAATATGAATGTATTTAAGAAAAAAATCCTGGATACTCACTGATGGAAATTTAATAAAAATCTGTCATTGTGATCACAAGATCACGCCCAAAATAAAGAACTGCTAAGCATTTCCTTTTTACTTGCTTTAGAAAACATCAAGAAACCATTGCCAAATGTAAGCAGAGATATTTTTGAGTGGCCAGTATAGAGGAAAATGCATGATATCTCATGACCCTCCAACTTTTTTTCTCTATGGCTGCCTCAATTACAGCCATGTTTAGTCACCAGTAAGGCAGTGGGAACGGCGGCAAAAAATTAAGGCAGCCGTTCACTGTAATGGAGTTGGAAGCACAAAGAAGAAATAACCATGACACTGCTACTGCCATGATTTCTGTACCCATGTTCCAATGAACCGTCAGAACTATTGGCATGTTGGCAATCAGAGAAAAATATTTCTCTTTAGACTCTGGCTGAAGGCCAAGGAATGTTATCTACAGAATTCTAATAGATATTGCATTAACATTTTAGATTGCATTAACAGATACTGATATGAAAGTGTTTGACTGACTCCTCTACATTATCTTCAAGCAAATGGCAATTTTGGGATCAAGTTCTGATCCCGATATAACTGAAACTTTCAATTAATGGCCAAGTGAGATAAGAACATCTAATATATTTCTTCTACATGTCTGCTAGAATAACTATCCTCTTCCTTTGTTTCTATATTTAAACATTAATTACACTCAGAATTAAGTTAGTGAAAGCTGCACACCAAGCATTCTAATTCCAGAGAATCTATTACTGTGACAAGCTTCCACAAGAGACATTTAGCAAATAGGACCAAAGATTTTGATGAAGCAGGACAAGCAGTTCAGCAACAGACAAGTGGATGCTTCCATCTAATGTTCTGACCAACCCCCACATTTTCCAACCTCAGCTGATAGCTCCTAAGGCATCCACACACATCTCTTCATGCCTGCAACTTCCCTCATCTAAATGTTAGACAGTATTCTCCTGCATAATTTCAGTGAAAAAACATGGAAATATGATCAACAATTCTTACATCCTTTAACAGGACCACACACCCAGAAGGCATCCATAGAATTTACCCTCTCCACATGTACACGCACTTCAAAAACCCACAAACCAAGGGAAAAATGGTACTGCTGCAGTTTAACCTTTATGTCAGAGCTCATATCATTGAACTGGGACATCTATGTTGTTCTGTGCTTTCTTCAGCTCAGAGGTTCAAACCACATTATCTTATGTCTCCAAAGAATGCCAATACTTCCAAGAAGACTTCTTCTGGAAGAACACAAAGAACTAGAGGGAGCACATGGCTATCTAGTGCTTAGTTAGCTGGAAGAAGGGATGTCTTTTATCTAATTTCTGTCCTCTGTACTAAGGGTACTAACACTAACATCACGATGAGGGCACTTCTACAAAAAGATGAAGTACTTCAAAGGTCTAAAATGTATTGGTTAGAGATATTATTCTCTAAACACTAAGACTCTAAATATTAGGAATGTAGACTTCAGACATCAGAATAAAAGGCAACCCTCTAATCATCCTGAATAACGTCACCTAAACAGCATTACTTAACTGCAATGTATTGTAGGTATCGACACAAGCTTCTGAACATTGTTATGAGCAACCTGTAGTCTTAATACAGTAAGAAAGCATGAGTAAGGGACTAGCCTTTCTGAATGTCTGTATGTATCACAGTGTGGCTGTCGTCACTAGAACTACTTAACATATATTCTGCAATATATAACGGCCCAAAACTTTTTATATTATTTTTCGTATAAAACGTATTTTAAAACATGAAAATCAGTGGTCCTGAGTAAAGCTGAACAGAGGTGAAAGACCTTGTAAACAAATTCCTTTTTCCAAGTCTGCCCTCAGACAGAATCCCTCAGCACAATCACAGCTGGCTTCTTAAGTGTCTTTGTTTCCATCACCTCGAAAGGCTAGTTGTTCATCTCTTCATCAGTTTTCTCGGCTGCCCTCCAATCTGTTCCTGCAGTAGGCTTCCTGCAAGCTGGTTTCTCTCCTTTTCTACCTGACCACCCATGCACTTCAGAGGTTTTCTCCCAGCCCACTCAAGACAGTCTCATTTGGTCTATAGCAAGCAGTGAGCACAAGAAAAAACATGTCTTCCGCTCTGCAGATTCAGATTTAAACATACAGAAAACAGACAATCAGGAAGGTAAATAAGCAAAGAATATCATCAGTGCTCAGAACTATCACAAACTTAGGGATGTTCTTTACTAAACTTCAAGGTACATTTACCCACATTGGTAATACACAATACTTGTGAGAATAAAGTTTTGTTCTAGGAATCCAGGCAGTGCAAGCCAGTACTGGACTTTATATACTGACATCTGAATATGGAATCACCTATTTTATACATAAGGCTACCTATAGATGATTCAATGAGTATCAGTCAGTGGATAACTGTAAGGAGGAAGTGTGTCCAGGAGAAAATCAACTGCAAGGATCACAGTATGAATGGTATCTTTAAGGCACAATTCACAATGCTTTAAGTTCTGTAAGCACTGCACAAGACTCACCAGCATGTCTTGAGTACTTTTGCACTGCCCTATTAATAAAAAAGAACAACGAATACAATATAAATCACCTATTAAGTCATCTAAACAGCTGTCTTAACTCTCCAGTTAATTTCACCCTTTGTGCATGAAACAGCCATGAAGGCACTGAGACAACGCACACAAGCCATTACCATGGCTTTTAACAAAGTGCTCTTCAGAACAAGTCAGTTCCACAGTCGTGGGGATCAGGCAGAGCCAGGAGCCTGTCACATGCTCATTTAGTGCAGTGTTAGCATTACTGCACTTGCTGAGAGCCAGGCTGAATGCTAGAAGCCAAAAGGACAAAGTCATGTTACCTCAGCTGTCTGCAAGGCACTCACTCTCTGGAACCAAGGATACTACTGCTCATACTGGCCTACAGTATCATATTTGATTACATTTGTCCAATATTATGAGATTTCTTCCACTAAAAAAAATATTACATTCTCAAAGATATACACTCTCTTCAAGGTTTGCCATCTTTTGATTCTTTTTCCTGAGAGAAAACATGGCATATCTAGATGTAAGACTTAAAAGCTTCTCCAGAGCAAACAGAAATGATGAGTTATGCAAAGAAAATAAGATCCTCAAGGACAATGATGACAATCAAACTGAATTTCTAAACTCTGTCACACAAAGAATTTCAGACACCTCCTTACACCTTCCAGGACTGTTCTGCACATTTCATTTGTATTCTCCCACAAAACAAAAGGACAGAGACACAGTGAACAGGGAAGACTAATAAGGTCTAGCCATGGATAAACACATCAATCCAACTTGAAAGTGCACCACTGCTACCACTGAGCAGCTTCACACAGACATAGCCATTTCCAAACTCTGTGTGGCACAGGCTGCATCCTACATCACAAGACTGGTGCTAGGCCATGTTTCTAGCCAAATAAGGCAGCTGATACGGGCAGGTTCATCCAGAAAGGGTAATCTAACTAGCAGCTCTAGAGGATCCTTCATTCTAGAGGATCGTTTCATTCAGCTGGACTACAGAACATGTACACCTTTCCAAGGAGAAACAAAGATTCATTTTCTCCTTCTGAATAGCAAGATATTATCTCAGACTTCTAATTTAGTGTAAATTCAGACAAGTAGGAACAGTGATCCTCCTTCACAAATGATAAAAGGGTTTAGTTTAACTATATGCTATACATCAAATGAACAAATTCAGCTGCTGAGAAATTTTTAAAAGAAATTAAATTACCATTCTGTTTCAGCTAATAGTCAAAAAACACTCAACCTATCTACCTGCAGTGTTTTCAGGTTTTATAGCAAATTCCTTCCAGGAAGCAAACATTCATCATTGTAGGTAGCTTTTTATTTTGTCTGGGGCTTAAAAAATTAATACAAAGTTTACTGGTTTGTATTTTGAGGAATAGTAAACTATACTCAGATTCAAAAGCACTTTTATTTAGATTGCTTTATTGAGTTTTCAATGCTAAAAACACACACACACACACTTTAGTCAACTCACAAAAAGACTTAAAAACTCTAAATTTTGGCTTTTTTTTTAGTTTTAGAATCATAGAATGTTTAGGTTGGAAGTGACATCAAAGATCATCTAGTTCCAACCCCCACCATAGACTGGGACACATCCCACTAGAACAGGTCGCTCAAGGCCTCATGTGTTGGTTTGAGCTAATTGGAGAATTTGAGTGAATTAAACATAGCGTGTCACTTCACCCAGTTTCACTGAGAGAGAAGAAAGAAGATTGTTTTGAGAATGTTCCCAAAACATCCAGATAAGCCAGTGTGCTTGCGCAGTCAGTCGGCTCTGGGTCTGCGCAGGCTTCAGCAGCTTCTTTCCTTTGTCTCTCTGCCTTTGAACTAATTCAGAGTAAAATCACTAAAACCATTCATTCCTTCCTGCCACTAATCTTTCTGACTGATCTTCAGCTTATCTGCAGCATCATCAAGTGGTGAGATAAAGCTGGGGGAAGGAGGAACAGGTGGTAGGGGGGTTTGGTTTCCCTCTCTTGGGGATTTTGGTCTCCAGGAGGGGTGTGGTGTCTGTATTTTTTTTTTTTTTTTATTTTTTTTTTACTGTACATTTCTGTAAATATCTGTTATATCTTGTAAATATTTGCTTGTATATTTGCATTGCTGTAAATATAAAGCTTCATTTATTAACTTCCAGTGTGTTTTTCTGAGTTTTAGCCGGGGTTCTAAAAGGTGGGGAGGCAGGTCACTGCAAACCCACTACACCTCATCCAACCTGGCTTTTAACACCTCCAGGGAAGGAGCATCCACAATCTCCCAGTATCTCACCATCCTCACTGTAAAGAACTTCTTCCTTACATCAAGTTTAAATCTCCCTTCTTCCAGTTTAAACCCATTACCCCTCATCCTGTCATTACAAGGCCTTGTGAATAGTCCTTCCCCAGCCTTCCTGTAGGCCCCCTTCAGGTAGAAACTGTGTAGAAACTGTCTCCTAGTAGCTTCTCATGCACGAAGGAGAACTTGTAAAGGGCTATCAGTATATTTCTTTTTCAAAAGGGCCCATCCATCACTTGAAACCTTAAACATGGAGTGTGCTAAATGCTCACCAAATCAATTCCTTTTCCCTATGACAGAAATTGTAAACAGGTGGCGATGCTGAACTGATGCCTGCCTGCCATATCTGTCAGTTAACACGATATGTTTGCACAGGTTTCTTTGCTTTCCATGGGCTAGAAATGAGTAGGAGGATCAAAATCCGTCTCATAATAAAATACTTTTATGGATTATTTTTTCAGCCACCCTCAAGGTATATCAGTTTTGAGACTCAACTTTGACAACATCTTTTTGGAGATTGATATACTACTCTGTACTTGTCTTCTCATACACAGATACTGCAGCACAAATAGATTTGGCACTGCAGGTTGATTCACATGTGTATGTGTCCTGGTACAGCACAAATCATCATAGTATTAGGATCCCCAGCAAAATAAGGAAGAAAGAATAGAGTTCCTTTTGCTTTTCCAAAGACAGGATAAATAGACATCCAGGAACTGCACAGGAGAACTCAAAATCATG
>VWZI01003557.1:20300-30346 GCA_013396835.1 Psilopogon haemacephalus | reverse complement strand
AAAAAAAAAAAAAAAAAAAAAGAGTGAACTTTGTGTTTTGTTTTAAATACTGTGAATGTTTATTTTAGCTCTTAGACTTGCTGTTCAAACTGATGAAACTTCCAGCCAAGATAAAGGCAGCAAGGGAGCTTTTTCTTTTCAAGAAAAAGAAGGATGGGCTTGATGTCCATGCACCTGATACTAAAAAGTTCTAGTTTGAAATCCTGGGTTGTAACTCAGGTTCCCCATGCCCTGCCTCAGTCTCTGTTTTTCTTGCTGCTCATTTAGGATTTCTCATTTGTGTCATACTCTTAAAATAAGTACAAGCCTAGAGACAGCCTGTCAAAAGTCAGATGTTTACATCCCTGATGAATTCTGTCTGGAGAGAAGAATGCTCATTAAACAGTTTTTCACACATTGATGATCTTTCCTGCTTTTTGTTTTTTCTGTTCTTTTCCAATAGTCTTCAGAAAAAGAGATGGGTTTAAGAGTTGGTGCAACTGATGCAAAATATAACTAAGTCAATAGGAAAGTAAAGATTTTTTTTTTTAATGTAGATTATTGATCACTGAAATTGTAAGGGTTCCTTCAACATCATTAGTGTTTGTTGTGTCAATAGGTTAATAAGGATTTCCATAAATTAAGATTAATTATGCTGGGAATAATTATAACTAAAGAAATTAATATTTCTCAGTATTCAGAATCTCCGTGCAAAGGTGAACAGTGTCAGGTTTTCTTAAAATGTTGCTTAGCTCCATTTCTGCTATAAGAGTTGAGGTGGGGGCAAGATTTTCTTGGGCAGCTTGGTGAGAAGCTAAACTCCCAGTTTCTCTGAAATCAATGGTAGCTAAGCAGCATAGCTCTGATTTGTGGGTTTTAAAATAGTCCCCTGTATATAGTGAATACAGTTGATTTTGCAGATCTACTGCATCACAGAATTATAGAACCACAGAATCAATCAGGTTGGAAGAGACCTTCAAGATCATCAAGTCCAGCCTATCATCCAACATTATCTAATCAACTAAATCATAGCACCAAGTGCCACATCCAGTCTCTTTCTAAACACTTTCCAGGGACAGTGACTCCACCACTTCTCTGGGCAGTCCATTCCAATGGCCAATTTCTTTTTCTGCAAAGAACTTTCTAAGTTTCACAAGCAAAAATCCTTTTTGAATATTTTTCTATTTCCAAAAGAATCTGAACATGTATAATAGTTGCTTTTCTAAATTAAACACTTGAGTCGTGCTGCCTCTCCTTATTGTTCCCTACAAGACTTCATCCATTCTGCTTAAAGAGGTGAAAATTACTACTTAAAGAAAAAGAGCTAAAGTTTTTTTGTTAACGTGCAGGAATGTGAAGACATGTCTGTAGCTAATAACCTGTTTCTTCAGGGACCTAAAAACATCAAATTCAAAACTCTGAAGCTATTTCTGCTCTAAGAGTGGGGCTCAAACACAAAGTGATGTCCAGATAATTAAGGGCATAGCTCTGCTGGGCTTTCTCTTGTATTAATATATCTGGAAAGCTATAATTGGTGGAGTATCATTTGATTCTCAATTGTGGAGCCCTAATTCCCAAAATAGTCATTGGAACCATAATTCGTTTTCATTAAATACCTGTTAACAGGTTTTATTCTTTTTTTTTTTTTTTAAACATATTAAGCATGCTTTGGCAAAGTTTGAATTGTACTGAGAGAAATACAGCTTGATGAGTTTTTGTGGATGGAATCAAAATGATCTGGAGATGTGCTTTTTGTTTTTTTTAAAGATAGATGATCAAAGAGAAAAGAACTCTGAACCCAGTCTAGGATGTCTTGGCTCTTTTCCAATGGACAACTAAACTTGCAAACCACAGCAGAAATCCATATTCTTGTTCAGAGGAGGAACAAAGGCTGAGCAAAATATGACAGTCCACTTTGGAGGACTGCAGGACCACATAAGAATCTGTTTTGTCTGCAACCAAATAACAACTCTCAAAAGATTTTGTGGAAAGTGCCTCTGCATCCTGAATTCCTTAATCAGGGAGGTATTTTGAAGAAAGATGTCTTCACACAGCAGAAAAATATCTAGCTGCTAGATATATAAAATATCTGCTCATTAAATCTTGTCAGAAGGAACACAATAAAATGTACATCAATATAGAGTGAGGAACTGCCTGGTGGTATTGGTATCCTTCTCCAGTATTTAACTCCTGAGTTCTTAGTAAAGATCATGTCCCAAACTCTACTTTGCTCAAGTTACTGGAGTTTATTCTGATCTTGAATAAGACAATAAACACCTCACAGACATCATATGAAGATATGGGAAGTGTGGCTGTAGGGCTGTCCAGCAGACAGGGACCTGGGGGTTCTACTGGACAAGCAGCTGAATATGAGCAAGCAGTGTGCCCAGGTGGCCAAGAAAGTCAATGGCAGCTTGGCTGGGATTAAAGATGCTGTGTTCAGCAGCAGTAAGGAGGTGATTGTCCGCTTGGACTCCACTCTGATGAGGCCACACCTTGAGTTTTGTGTTCAGTTCTGGGCACCTTCAATACAAGAAGGATGTGGAGGTGCTGGAGTGAGTGCAGAAAGGGCAACAAAGATAGGGAAGGACCTGGAGAATAACTCGAGGAGCAACTGAAGGAGCTGGGTCTGTTTGGCTTGAAAAAGAGAAGGCTGAGAGGAGACCTCATTGCTGTCTACAGTTACATGAAAGGACATTGCGGAGAGGTTGGTGCTGGTCTCTTCTCACAGGTAGTTAGGGACAGAATAAGAGGGAATAACCTCAAGCTGTGACTGGGTAGGTTTAGACTGGACATTAGGAAAAAAATTACAGGGAAAGAGTGGTCAGGCATTGGAATGGGCTGCCCATGGAGCTGGTTGACTCACCAACCCTGGACGTGTTTAAGGGTGATTTGGATGTGGTGCTTGCGGATATGGCTTAGGGGTGCACCTTGTAGAGTAGGGTTATAGGTTGGACTTGGTGATCCTGAAGGTCTTTTCAGTGATCCTGAAGGTCTTTTCAGTGATCACTGAAGGTGTTTCAGTGATTCTGTGATATACTGCAGATCATGGTTCAAGTTACATCCACCTATAAAAATTATAGAAATCCAGAAAGCTTGTTCTCTGCATTAGGGGGTTACAGAAACATATGAACATATATACCCAAAAAATATTTTTACAACTTTCATTAAAATGTGACAGCTTCTGATGGTACATATACATTTTGGGAAAACAAACCTCACATTGACAAGCTACTAAAATTTCTGGCTCAGTGCTAAGAATTAAGCATAGATGAGAGACAACACTGCAAAGAAACTGTTTTTCTGGTGATTACACAATCATATTCAGCACACAGTATCCAGGAAGTTAACCTTTACGACAACTGCATGCAGTAGCATCATACACGTTTCTAAAAATAATTTCTTTCCAACATTAATTTCCAGGGAATTAATTTGTAGCACACATACATACTATCTTAGATAGGTGTTTTTATAAGACAAGTAGTATTCATTATTTGACTTTTTTACTTTTCAAGTTTTTGGTTTTTTCCATCTTTTCAACTGTAGCATCATTACAAAACAACTTTAAAATCAGAAAATACTGAAAATAGGTCTGAAATACTTAAATTCTCCATAAATTAATAAAAGTCTATTAATTTAAAAGTCTCCTCCTTTGGATCTCATTAATGAATCAATACCAGGACACATAAATACACATAAGTTTAAAAAGTCACATTGACTGGACACTGTTAACAGATGTCCCAGGCATAAGGGTAAAGCAGAGCAAAACTTCTTACCTTTATGATGATTTGCCCCAGATGCTAATTTCCCCCACAGCGTTACAACAAATATTATTATTAGCAGTTTTCCCTTTGTTGCTTTCTGCAAATATCTCTTATTCATCCTGAAAACAAAAATACACAAAAGTAAGTATTTATCTTAAGACTCAGGGGAAAAAATAACCACACAATCAGAAAAAACAAACAATATTTTTTGTCTTCATTAAAGGAGATGTCAATTTTTCTAAGTGTCTTGTTTAAGTCTTAAATTCTGCTTAGCTCTAAATGAAGTACATCACACAGAGCATCAGTATAACCTCTTTCCCTGATCTGCCAGCATTCTTCTGCACTGGTCACTACCAGAAAAAATCAACATCTCCACTCATTGCATCCTCTCAAGGCACCATCAGTGTTCATAACACAGCAGACTCCAGAAGTGGCAAGAAAGATTAATTTACGCAGCTATCATAGAATCATAGAATCAGACACGGTTGGAAGGGACCACAAGGATCATTTAGTTCCAATGCCCTGATCTTGATTAACAGAGCAGTTCCACTAGTTTATTTGGGGCCAGTCACAGCCAGTGAGGTCCTGTCTGGGTCCTGAAGTTTTTGGATTCTGTTCACAGGCCATAAGGAGGTAACAGAATTGAACAGACCCCCAGCACACATACCTATCCTCCCATAGAGAAATCATGTTAGGAAGACATGAGCAGTTTGGAAACACGGACTCAGGGCAGATGAACTAGCCTCTCTTCTTTGAATAATGAAAAGGGCTGATTTACTGCACCAAGAGAAATGGCACATAGCTACCCTCATCTTGCTCGTGATGTTTTCACTGTTACGGCAAGATTTGATTTTAATGAGAGATGACTCAGCACCAGCATCATAACAGGTGCAATGTGAGAATCCAGGAATGAAAGAGTTAGTTCATATTCTGTTCAGAGGTAGCTGGGAAAGAGCGTACGCTGAGGTACCACATGACTTATTTCTTAGTAACCTCCTCCAAAGACAAAACACTGTTCCACCTGCCAAAAAGAGAAGTTCAGGAATGCACTCTATAGCACTTAAAGACTACAGTTGTGCAGAGTGGCAAGCAGTATAATAATGAAACCTACTCTCACTTTTCATTCTCTGTAGAAGAGCCCTAGGGAGCAGGGCGTGATGGTCATGTTTCTGCTGGTAGGTCAATAGGACACTGATGCTTATTTCAAATCACTTATACTAGAAAAGCTACAAATGTAATTGCTTGAATCAAATTATTGTGATTTGTAATGCCTGAAACTAGAATGATTTTGTGAGCAGAAAATCCTGTGCAGCTCCAGTATGGCTGCACATTCGTCTCCTATTATATTCATAAGAAACTCAAAGGAATTTAAGAGCACCTCTTGTTTTGTTTGTGTGCAACACTATCTTCAGCAACCACAAGTCTGTGAAAGGCGGACTGTTCTAATATAGAATTAACCAGTAGTCTGTTCTAAGCCCCAAATCTCCTTCCATTGCTTCAAAGCAATCTCTTTCCTCTGAGCAAACTGCTTTCAAAGAGAACACCACAGGCTGAAAAAGCAACCCCACACACAACCTGCAATTCCACTCGTGATTTCCACACTTGTGACCAGACCAGTTCCCACCAGTTCTGATGAGATATTGTTAAGCACTGGTTGAGTTTCCACACCAGGCTGTGCGTAAACAAACACTAGCACCCAAATTAAAACAATTTTTTTTAAGCACAAATCCAGTGCAAACAGAACTCAACGGCCTTTGACAGAAGTCACACATCCACACTATGTTTCCCAGAAGTTCAGGTATCACATTTATCACAGAGAAGCAAGAAGAAAAAAAAAAAAGAACAAAGAAGTAAGCACAAACACAGGTTGGGCAGAAACTGCCTGGAGAGAAGCCCTGAAGAGAGGGACTTGGGGGTGTTGGTGGATGAGAAGCTCAACATGAGCCAGCAGTGTGCACTTACAGCCCAGAAAGCCAACCAGATCCTGGGCTGCATCAGAAGTGTGACCAGCAGGTCGAGGGAGGTGATTCGCCCCCTGTGCTCCACCCTCGTGAGACTCCACCTGCATCCAGTTCTGGAGTCCCTGTTACAAGAGGGATGTGGACAAGCTGAAGTGTGTCCAGAGAAGGCCCATGAGGATGATCAGAGGGCTGGAGCACTCTCCTGTGAGGACAGACTAAAAGAGTTGGGGCTGTTCAGTTTGGAGAAGGGGAGGCTCCCAGGTGACCTTCTTGTGGCCTTCCAGTATCTGAAGGGGGCCTACAAAAAGCTGGAGAGGGACTTTTTTAGGCTATCAGGTAGTGACACGACTAGGGGGAATGGAGCAAAGCTGGAGGTGGGGAGATACAGATTGGATGTGAGAAGTTCTTCACCATGAGAGTGGTGAGAGCCTGGAATGGGTTGCCCAGGAAGGTGGTTGGTGCTCCATCCCTGGAGGTGTTTAAGGCCAGGCTGGATGAGGCTCTGGCCAGCCTGATCTAGTATAGAGTGTCTGCTCATGGCAGGGGGGTTGATGATCCTTGTGGTCCCTTCCAACCCTGACTGATTCTATGATTCTATGAGTCTATGAAATGCTGTCTCTAGAATGGTAGATGTGTCTCTGAAAGCCTGAAAGATTAATAATCACAGTGCAGGTCACAGTGTGCTGTGAAGCACACCAAGTTCTGCCTTCCTGCACTGATTCCAGTCCCTTTGGAGTATAAACTGCATACTCATTATCAGTTCTAGGTTCATGAAACACTCAAAGCTAAAGGGCAATATATTATTTGTCACCGTAAAAAAGAACACCAGGAAAAAAAAAATCACATTCAGCGTACGCTCTTTCCCAGCTACCTCTGAACAGAATATGAACTAACTCTTTCATTCCTGGATTCTCACATTGCACCTGTTATGATGCTGGTGCTGAGTCATCTCTCATTAAAATCAAATCTTTCTTCTTCACCCAACACAGCTCAAAACCCATTGGGACTTGCACCAGTAAGAAAAGTTGAATCTAATATGGTCCTGCTGATGCCAGATTCACTTGCTGTGCTGCAAGGCTGGCAGCAAACACACAGTAGAAAAAGCAAACAAAAAGAAAAATAGTAGCAGCAGGGTGGAAGAGGGAAAACCAACCTATCTACCTGTGAACAGCAGCCCCTCAGGGTAGGTGGCACAGCAAAGATACAAACCTCTGCCAACAGCCCAGCATACCAAAGAGGGGAAAGCCAGCAATGAATACTGAAGACACTTCAGCAAGGTAAAGGAAGGGTTTCAGCTCTGACAGAAAATCTGGGCTCAATGCCACTGCTAGGCTTTCCAATTATGAGGGGGGGAAAGCCCACCATTTCTGTTACACAAGCCTATTACACTATTCTGCATTACTAATTTTGGTGTTCACCTTTAGATGGACTAAATTCGTAACTTTGTCTTAGAGTAGTTCTATAATAGGGAAAATTAAGAGAAAAGTCAGTGCAAGCATCAGTTCTAACTTGGGACTGATAGTTCTGAGGCCAACAGCAGAAGTACCAAAAAAGTCTCAGTGGATAAAGCTTCTGTAGCATACAGAAGTTCAAATAAGAAAAATCTAGAAAATTATGTTGAGTTTCAGTTAATCAAGTTTCAAACTAATTATGGTGTGTGAATGCGAACCTGCAGTTGTGTGAATCAGCCACCCAGAACAGTCAGCCCAAGGCCAGATGAGTAGCTTCATGAACACAAACAATGTACACTTCTTGCAAGCAGTCCTGCCACATAAACAGAGGGCATACTGTACCAATACAATCTTAGAAATAAAAAATGGAGGAGGGTTTATAGCTCAAGAAACTCAGGGGGTTGGGATGGATGCACCTGCTTAGCAAAGCAGGCAAGCAACTGAGTAACAAGGAGTAGCCATGAGATATGCCCAGTATCAGAGTGCATACATTATCACTTGGGCTGAGAGACTCTGGTTCTGATTCTTTTGTGAATTCACAAAATAGCTTATGACATAGCACTCAGAAGACACAGGAACTAGATAGCATTTGACCTCAGCTCTGAAACAAACTATTCATCCCTTGATACCCCAATCCATGCCAAGTAAGAGCATCCAGGAAATAAAATTCAGTCCATTACCATACTGTTACTACATTTACAACAGACTGTGTTAAATAGAATAAATGAGCTCTGAAATGAGGTCTACTTTTACTAGAGGTGATGCAGAGCTTCACCCACTACAGCTATTAACCTGAATGGTTTTCTCTATGAGACATTTTCCTCTTACCTTTACTCTCCCTTTCACAGAACCTCTCTTTCATTGTGATCCTTATGACCTCCAGTGACACCACATAAGACAAAGGTTATCAAAACTGAGAACATTCATGCTATAGGAGATGCCCATATTTGAAAATCAATTTAGCACAAAACGCTATGTGAAAATTATACAAACTTAATCCGTAACAAAATTTTCTTTCCATTTCTAACCCCAAACATTAGAAATTAACCCAAGGAATTCTCATCACTTTCACACAAAAGAGGCCACAAAAGGCTGCCAGGTTTAAGATAATTTTTCACTGTTCTTTGAGGCAAGGCAGGGGTGGGGGGGAAAGAAAGAGATAGCTCCATCTGCAGTGGTTCCAGCGGCACATTCAATATAAAAGAAAAAGTGGTCACTCATGTAATTCAAGACAGGCCGGTGGTTGAGTGCAAGATGGCTCTGTTGTAACCAGCTCTTCACCGACACCGTAACACAGTGAATAAATTATTAAGACTTGTTACTCTTGCTCCATATATTTCCTTTTCTCTCAAATGCACACCACAAGACCAGACATCACCAGTCTGGTATCATGGACTCAAGAATAGCCTCTTTTAGTGATTAGTGACCAAAAAAGGTTAAAAATGGCAGGATTTTTTTCCCTCAGGATGAAACCTCATTTGATGCTACAGAGAAGCTTCAGAAACTACTGTTTCAGGAGAAATCTTTCTCCCTAGCTTCTATGGTTTAGCAGAAGCAAACTGAATACACTAATAGGTTGCACATGCTCTCCACCTCACTGTCAGGCCCCTCCAAGCAGCACGTCTGGCCCTATTTGACTGTACTGAAGTATCCATGAGCTCTTGAGCTTCTGCTTTCTTCTTTCTTTGCTTCTCAGCTTGAGATCAGCCACTTTTCAAAAGTTCAGAAATAGAGAATCACATGGAAATTACCTTACAATTGTATGGCCAGTGTTAAAATGTTTTGCTTTCCTATTTTAAGTGAAGTATAACCTCCTTCAGGCCCAGGAGCAATGCATTCCAAAAAGGAGGAAGGCAGGTAAGAATGCAAGGAGACCTGCATGGATGAATGGAGAACTCCTGGACACACTTAGACACAAGAGGAAAGCCTACAGGGAGTGGAAGAAAGGACAGGGAACCTGGGATCAATACAAAGATATTGTTCGTGGAAGCAGAGATCAAGTCAGGAAAGCCAAACCACAGCTGGAGTTGAATCTGGCTGGGGACATTAAGGGGAACAAGAAGAGTTTCTTCAGGTATATCAGTGAGAAAAGGAGGACTAGGGAGAACGCGAGACCCCTTCAGAAGGGAAATGGAGAGCTGGCGACAGGGGACATGGATAAGGCTGAGGTGCTCAATGACTTCTTTGCCTCAGTCTTCAGCAGCAAGTGCTCCAGCCACGATGTCCAAACTCCAGAGGGCAAAAGTAAGGTCTGGGGAAGTGAAGACCTGCCCACTGTAATTGAAGATCATGTTCGAGAGCACCTAAGGAACCTGAACGTGCACAAGTCCATGGGGCCTGATGAGATCCACCCACGGGTCCTGAAGGAACTGGCAGATGAAGTTGCCAAACCGTTGTCCATTGTATTTGAAAGGTCATGGCAGACTGGTGAAGTTCCTGCTGACTGGAAAAAGGCAAATATAATACCTATCTTCAAGAAGGGAAAAAAGGATGACCCTGGGAACTACAGACCAGTCAGCCTCACCTCTGTGCCTGGCAAGATCATGGAGCAGATCCTCCTCAAGGTTCTGCTAAGGCAGATGGAGAACAAAGCAGAGGTGCCTGATGCCAACCAGCACAGCTTCACCAAGGGCAAATCATGCCTAACAAATTTGGTGGCTTTCTATGATAAAGTCACAGCAGCGGTGGACAAGGGAAGGGCAACTGATGTCATCTACCTGGACCTGAGTAAGGTTTTTGATTCTGTCCCACATGACACCCTGGTCACCAAGCGGGAAAAACACAGACTTGATGGGTGGACAACTCACTGGATAAGGAATTGGCTGGATGGTCGCACACAGAGAGTGGTGATCAAGGGCACAATGTCCACCTGGAGACCAGTGACAAGTGGC
>VWZI01003557.1:0-19491 GCA_013396835.1 Psilopogon haemacephalus | reverse complement strand
GGGGGGAAGGAAGAAACAAAAAGAAAATAAAACTAAGGAAACACTTGCTTTCATTCTTCCCTTAGGAGCATATACACCAAATTTTCATCTGTTTACCAGAAGTAACAGCATTCTTCTCTTGCTCCTTTTTTTACTTTTCATTATGAACATCAGCTTCTGTGAAGCTGTTCAAAATTCATTCATTCCTGCTTTACATATGTAGAAACTTTCAGTGTCTGAAAGATCCATTTGTTTTCTGCAAACACATCCTGTGAATCCAAGTGTTCATAAAGAGACGTGTAAGTCTGTTTCTCAACTCTACCTTGATGAAATGTTTGAGACAAAAACCCAACAGAAAATTAGCCCAACATTCTCTTGCTTTTTACAAACACTTCAGTCACTACTTCAGAGACACCCTAAGTGAGGAGCAGAAATCACTTCTGACCCCAAGTCTCTTATACAGAAATAATGTGGCCATTTAAATTATGTTCTGTGCTGTGCTGAATCTTACATTATTTATTAGTTGCCTTAGTTTCTACATCCCATGCAACTTAGGTATTTGCCATTTTATTTAGCCTTTCCTGTGTAAGCTAATGCAGATTTTTAAAATGCACCTGTGGTGGATAAGGTCACTTTGTAAAAGTAACACCAATGTGACCCCTCATGTGTTTGCATATATATAAATTCCCTCTATGACATTCCTGTCATGTTTGCTCAGTGAACAAGTAATTTGCCGCTCTCATTACTTGAGGTACAAGGTAGTTTGTGAAAATCAATCTTCTTTCTGCTTCATACATCACAGCCTGTTACAGACACAAAGTGCATTCTGATTCTGAAATGAAGCCGGGGGAAAAACGGAGACCTGTTCTCATAAGCTGCTTTCTTTGATCTGGATGGGCAAGAAAAGGGAGAGAACTGGCATTTAGTCTAGCAAAGCACACAAATCTTACATAGGAGCTACATGGAAAATCTCTGTATACAAAGCAAAAGGGATGGGTTTTGTTGGGGTTTCTTCCCAAAAGTTGTTGTTTATCAACATGAATCTTTCCATAGCAGATTAAGTCATGCTAGAGAGCTTAGCCCTGCTATTGAGAAGTATTTGGAAATAGATACAGCACTGTGGGGAGATCAATGCAGTAAAGTTGTTACTGTTCGTTTCAGCTGAAGTGTACCAGAGCAAGCAGATTGAAGAATTTTTTGGTTTAATGCCATAAGGAAGACTTTTGAAAGACAACTGTGCTAATACTTAAGATACTGAGGCAAATGCATTCTTCTTCCCAAAAGTACTTACGTATATGTTAAACACACATTTGCTCACGCTTCTTTTATTTAAATTTATGCACATCCTTTCCCAAACAGAGCTGTATGTACGTGAGTTCTTAAAAAAATATTACTGAGTTTCTGTAATAAGAGATAGCTTCAAGAACATATAATTTCATATATCTGGAAAAGTTATGGAATATATGAAATTGTTTTCTTTACATATTGCAATTAGTTTCCCAGTGGCAGGAAACTAGAGACAGATGCACATACAGGTAATTACATTTGCTGACAGTTTCTCATAGCACTTGGATGTGAAATTTACATATATATTGTTGTTTCCAGAATCAGATAAGCACAGATGCTTAAATTACCAAAGACATAAAATGCTTTAGCCACCTAGCTGTCTGCTACCTCACAGCTAGAAACCCTGAGAGGTGACAGGAAAAGCTTTTTTATTCCAAAAGGGCACGGATGGTTGTGATGATATTGTCTTGAAACCTCAGATGATACTGATGAGTGGCCTCCCCTTTAAACTACTATCAATGTTAATCTCCCCTGCTTCCAGATTAACACCAGTTCTTTGTAGACACAATTGATTGTAATTTTCACCTTCATTAATTTTCAGATGCAATACCTGACTGAAAGCAATAAAGAAAGCAAAGTTAAAGTAAACAAGAAATGCATTGTCCTCCTAGCCAGCTTCAACTCAAACAATACAGGAGGATAGTATTTAACGGTGAAATTTTTTTTTGTTGTTTATTTAGGATCATCAAAAGAGTGTTCACACAATGAATGTTAATACTGACACATAAGTAAGTACACAGAAAGAAAATGTCATCATTTTTTGTGGGTTTCAATTCTGTACTTCTATGAATTAATGAAAATACAAAACTAGTAGTAATGATATAGCATTAGGTCTGCACATGTCATTCATTATCTTTAAGTGCTAACAATCGAATGTTACAGAATATTTAAACATCCAATATATTCTGACTCCTTTAAGCTACCCAATGATGTCTTACAGCCTTCAGAAATAAGCTCCTACAGTTAAGTGAGTATTAGAAAGTACTCAGGCTCAAATTCACATAATTTTCTGTGATATTATTATGCCAATTTAAATTCTCAGTCTTTAAGTCGTAGGGGGTACTATATTCACTTTATCATCATGGCAGTGGTATTTGCTTGTATCTTACATGCTATCATCTTGCAGATGGTTATTTAAATTTTCTTTTGTCATATCTCATTAACCAATAAAACGTTTAACTAGAAGAGTGAAATAAAAAGGTAACACTTCAATAGGCTTTGAACAAAATGT
Organism: Psilopogon haemacephalus; assembly: GCA_013396835.1. NCBI lineage: Eukaryota > Metazoa > Chordata > Aves > Piciformes > Megalaimidae > Psilopogon > Psilopogon haemacephalus. The sequence continues at coordinate 16,934 of VWZI01003557.1, read as the reverse complement.
CTTACTGAGACCTGAATCACTAAATATACTGTGATTTCATAACGGCCACTGCAGTGGCAAAGATAAGCCTCCAAACCTATCAAGGCAGAGAAAGCATCAAATATTAGTGGAGAATGGCAACTGAAGTGCCCATGTTTAAAAGCAAGGATAAAAATCATCTGGGCAAGCATAAGCCTATTAGTCTGACCTTTTCAGTTTGCAAGGGCTTAGAACAGACTTTGAAGAAAAAGATAAATTAAACATAGAAAAGTAAATAGAACACAGGATAAAATGTAGCAGGGTTACCAAGAGTAGATTGTGCCAGACTAACCTGACAGCTTTTTTGACAAGATAACTGATTTTACAAAGAAATGAAGTAGATATAATTTGTCTAGGTTTAGGTAAAGCATTCTCTACAGTGTCACTCCAGAACTTACACAGTAAACCAAAGATTCTGTGGATTACTACAAGAACTGAAAGGTGGTGGATTCAGGTGTGATAACAGCAGGCAGAACTGAAGGTGAGTATCACAGATTAATGGCATTTGTGCTGCTTAATTGAAATAACGTGTAAAAAACAACTAGTTCATTTCAGTTGGTCACCAAGAGCACATCAGTAACAATATGGGATTAGAAAGCTGTGGGAAAAAAAGGCAAATCCTATAAATTACAAATTTTATTAAACCACCATTCAGAACTACCTACACAATTCCAGCCAACCATCTTCATGGAAGAAAAAATGAACCCACAAACCACACATGGATAGCCTTACATTGTGCTCACAGAAATGAAGACTCTACTGCATGAGGAATTTGAGAGAGTTCGATTTGCGAAGCAAAGCAAAATCTGAAGGGAAACAGAATTCAAGGAAAGGAAATAAACACAGAGAGGGCAAGGAGCATGCCCATAAGAAATGGGTTAGATGACAGCTTGCCAGCAAGCAGGATCAGGACACTGAGCTTAGTGATTCAGGAAGTTTCTTCCAGTCTTGTCTCTGCATCAACATCGTGGTTCCTTTATTTGGTACATTAGTTTAGGATGTCAAGTGCTAGATTTTTCATGAAGAAGACTATAACAAGTTCTTTCCAAGTGCATTAGTGTAGTGTTTCTTTCCAGGTCATTTCATTCTCCTCAAAAAAAAAAAAAAAAATCAAATGCAGGAGTCACAGCGTTTCTCTCTGTGTGAAAAACTGATACTGCTCACCAGTGAGCTGAACTCACACTGTCTTCCATGCAAAAATTGGCCATGCTGCTGATTAAAATGAATACACTTCTTTTTTTTTTTATATATAATCACCATCTCTGTCTCATAAATTTTAAAGATGACCCAAACAGTCATAGTACTGTATTGGTAGACTCTTTCAGTATTTTTTCACTAACCTTAGTGAATTAAAGTTATACTGCTAAGCATGAGTGACTATTCCATGACTAAGACTACATCATTATTTTTTAAAGTCACTTTTTTTTTTCCTGTCACTCTTGCTTGAAATTGAAAATCTTTCTATTGTCATTCTAAGAGCAACATCATGGAAACATAAAAATGGCAAGTATTGCAACTGTCAAGATATGAAGGAACCTCATTTTCCACAAGAGTCCAAATGTAGAAAGCAAAACCTATCCACTTCCAAAAAATAATTAAGCATTTAAAGAGAAAAACAGAAGAGACAATACCATTAATATTTTAAGAGTGCCGAACAACAGGACAAGGAACAATGGGTGGAAGTTGAGGCATAGGAAGTTCCATGGAAACACGAGAAGCAGGGTTTTTCACTGCGAGGGTGACAAAACACTGGAAAAGGTTGCCCAGGTGGCCTGTGGAGTCTCCCTCTCTGGAGATATTGAAGACTCGCCTCCATGTGTTCCTGCATGAACTGGTATAGGTGATCCTGCTCTGGCAGAGGGATTGGACTGGATGATCTTTCAAGGTCCTTTCCAGCCCCTAATCACGGAATCACAGAATTAACCAGGTTGGAAAAGGCCTCTAGGATCATTGAGTCCAACCTATCGCCTAACTACAGCACTAAATGCCTCATCCAGCCTCCTGTTGAACACCTCCAGGGATGGTGACTCCACCATCTCCCCAGGCAGCCCATTCCAATGGGCAGTCACTCTTTCATGTAGAACTTCTTCCTAACGTCCAGCCTAAACCTGCCCTGCCACACTTTGAGACTGTGTCTTCTTGTTCTGACCAACCCCTGCCTGTCTACAACCTCTTTTCAGGTAGTTGTAGAGAGCAATAAGGTCTGCCCTGAGCCTCCTATTCTCCAGGCTGAACAACCCCAGCTCCCTCAGTTGCTCCTCATAGGGCTGTGGTCCAGCCCCCTCGTCAGCCTTGTTGACCTCTGCACACATTCAAGCACCTCGAAATCTTTCTTAAATTGAGGGGCCCAGAACTGGACAGAGTACTTAAGATGTGGCCTGACCAGTGCCAAATACAGAGGAAGAATAACCTCTCTGTTCCTGCTGGCCACACTATTCCTGATACAGGCCAGGATGCCACTGGCCTTGGCCACCTGGGCACACTGCTGCCTCATGTTCAGGCACTGTCAACCAGCACTTCCAGGTCCCTCTCTGCCTGACTGCTCTCCAGCCACTTTGGCCCCAGCCTGTAACACTGCATGGGGTTATTGTGGCCAAAGTGTAGAACCTGGCACTTGGACTTGTTAAAACTCATGGTGTTGGACTGCATGCATCAGTCCAGCCTGTCCAGATCCCTCTGCAGAGCCCTCCTACCCTCTAACAGATTGACACTTGCTCCCAACTTGGTGTTGGCTGCAAACTTACTGATGGTGGACTCAATCCCTTCATCCAGATCATCAATAAAGATATTAAACAGGTCTGGGCCCAGCACTAATCCTTGGGGCATTCACACTCCCTGATTGTTCTCAGTCTCTCTACCTCCTCTCTCAGTTCAACCACCTGCCTGAGCAGGTAGTTTATTTGATCACACTATACACAAGCAGTGTCTCTGACTCCTAGTTCAAGCACCAGGCTCAGGCACTCGCTGCAGTCAGAAACCTACACAGCTGCATGTTTGTGCAGAAGTGTAGTCTGAGTTCACACACTCTTTTGCCCTATGCCTCCTGGCCATGTTGTGACCATGATCTTCTCTCCACCTGGTATGGAACCAACCACTGTCTGCTGCTTCCCGCTCACCCTGCTCTGTCACTCCTACACACACCTTCTGTGATTCTGTGAGAAATATATGCTATTCTCAAATCCATTTGAAGTGACTACCATCTAAAACATAATGTATTTCAAGCAATACTGGAAGACTAACTTTGGGATTCTTACATGGGTGTAAGAATGAAGTGTTATGGTTGTATTACATGTTCTTGCCACACCTGAAATTAAATGTGTTCACAGGAACTGTTCAGATTCTACTGCTCCCTTCCTGGAGGTCTTCAAGGCCAGGTTGGATGAGGCCTTGAGTGACCTGTTCTAGTGGCAGGTGTCCCTGCCTATTGTGGAGTGTTGGAACTGGATGATCTTTGAGGTCCCTTCCAGCCTAAACCATTCTATGATTCTATACCACATAACTTCCCAACTTAAGTTTAATTTTTTTTCAAATAATTCTTCTGGCAAGTAACAGTGTGACAGACCTATGAAGAAGAACAGGGAAACAAGGCCCAAAACAAGTGCCCCTCTGCTATGTTCACAACAATTACCTCTGCCAACAGGCATAGTAGCACTTCTGACAAATAATCAGTCTGAGACCAATCTATATTTTTATATCTGACTCCTGCACATTTTGGGCCACATTTGAAGTCAAGGGTTGTTCAAATTACATAAAAAATATGAAACTTGCTTCTGCAATAACCAAAATAGCTCTAATTGCTGACATAACACAATAGAAAAGCAAGAGGGTTGTCAACTGCGAATAAACCTATTTGAAACACAGTTGGAACACATTCCTCCTATCTTTTAATACCTTTTAGTAAGTCCTGACACATGCTCTTTCTTCACAACCACCACAGACACCACTTCCAGGGGAAAGACAAGAGTGAGTTCAAAGTTCATAAAATCAGTTAATGGTCTGAGTTGAAAGGAACCTTAAAGACCATCTATTTCCAATCCCCTGGTAGGGGCACCTCCTACTAGACCAGGTTACTCAAGGCCCCATCCATTCTATCTTTGAACACATCCAGAGTTTAAGCCTCCACGATGTCTCTAGGCAAAGTTAGACCAAGTTCTTCCAAAATAAGGATCTGGTACATAATATCAATCGCTGTTCCTGAGCTAGTGTGTAGGAAAAGACTTCTTGCACTCTGGAAGGTGCTACAGAATGGAAATCAGTCTGCACAAAACCCCTTCAGCTTCTAGATGGGAAGTAGAACATGAAGTCCAGCAGCTAAATAAGCTACAGAGCCTTGTACTCAGCAGAGGTATGCCCATGTAGGCACACAAGGAAATTCTGAATATTTAAGTTACTGACAGGAAAGTACAGCAGCTTATCTGTCTATGCAGAGGGCTTTATCAAATGGTTCTGGGCCCTAGCATGCTATCTAACCTGTCATATAGATTACAATCACAGAATCGTAGAACTGTTTCACTTGAAAAAGGCCTCTAAGATCATTGAGCCCAACTGTTATCTAACTCTACAAAGTCTTGTGTTAAGCCTTTAGCACCACACATACGTCTTTTTAAACACCTCCAGGGAGCCTATTCAAACACCTCTCTATGGAACTGATTCCAACATTTGATAATCTTTTCAGTGAAGAATTTTCTTCTAACTAAACCTCCCCTAGTGCAACTTGAGCCTATTTCCTCCTGTTATTCAGGAGAAGAGACCGACAGCCTCCTCACTATTATCTCCTTTCAGGTAGTTGCAGAGAATCATAAGATCTCCCCTCAGCCTCTTTTTCTCCAGACTTAACAACTCCAGTTTGCTCATATGCTTCTGGTAAGACCTTCACCACCTTTGTTGAACCTCTCTGGACCTGCTCCAGGACCTCAACATTTTTATCATAGTGAAAAGTCTAAAAGTGAACACAGTACTCGCAGTGTGGCTTCACAAATGCTGAGTACTGGATCAACCACTTCCCTAGTCTTGCTTGTCACACTATTCCTGATACAGGCCAGGATGCTGTTAGTCTTCTCCGCCACCTGAGGACACTGCTGACTCATGTTCACACGGCTGTTGATCAACATCCCCAGAACTTTCTTTGCCAGGCAGCTTTCCAGCCCCTGTAGTATTGCAGGGGGTTGTTGTGACCCAAATGCAGGATCCAGCACCTGGCTTTATTCATTTCATACAACCGGCCTCGTGCCATCGATTCAGTCATCTGCACGCTTACTGAGGCTGCATTCAATTCTCTCACCCACACCATGGATAAAGATTTATTAAAGAAAATTTCCTCCAGTTTCTAGTTCCTCATCAGTGTTATGAAACAGTAAGAATTTATTAACAACCAGCTCATACTGGAGAAAAGAAAAACAAAACAGAGTATTCCTGTGATGGCTTGCTAGGAATGGATTCAAGTCAGGTCAAGGATTTGCTTAGTGATGGCTGAAGTATCTAAATTGCACCCACTCTTCCTTGAAAAACTAAATCAATTTCCCAATCCCTTTTCAAAGGCCTTGTTTCGAAGGGTATAGGCAGACCGTATAATCCTGAGTTTCATCTCAGCAAGCATACCTCCAGTAACTCACTCACTTTGGCATGCACTATGCCAGCCTTGCAATGGCATCTTGATATGGAAGGAACTTACTAATAACCAGCTATAACCTGCACTTCCTTGAAGTCTACACACAGCTTCCTGCTGCATGATATGTAGCTTGGGATTTGCAGGTAGAGCACAGTAGGAGAATGAATGACAAAAATTACCAAACAGTGGTTTGTTCCTCTCACATCCTGGATCAGACAGGTACAAGATGCTTTTATATTAGCATTTTAATTTGGAGATGGACTTCACTTCTCCATCCAATTTTTTAGTTGTCTCCATTTACTATCATCTTGATCACATCATGGAATGGTTCTGGAGGTCACAAAGTAAGTCCCTTTTAGATTAAAATAAATCGGACATGAGCTTGAGAATGCAATCTTGCATAACAAACTGCAACAGTTTAAGGATGTTCAGTTCAGGGAACAATCGCTAGCTGAAAACAACTTTATTCTCCACTAAATGAATATAATGTGAACACAGTGACCTGAGGAACAATAGTTTGGTTCTACAAAATCAGTTTGTAGGTATAAACTATTTGCTAACGTAGATGCAGCCCTGCAATCTCATGAGGAAAGAGATAATTATCATCATTATTTTATACTTGGATAAGATGCCCTTTTAGTTGTGATTAATCTGAAAAGCAATTTGAGAACATCAGGAAACCTCAACGGCATATTGAAAGAGATGTGTCACTCAGGAGGCCCTCAAACAAGTTCTGATCTGCATTTTAGGGCCATTATTCCTACTGTGACACCACAGAAAAGGGAAGCACAGCTTGGATGCTAAAAAACAGGGAACAGCTACCTGCAGCACACCCCCCTAATTTAGATCATAAAGTACATAATAAATTACTTCAAATTACTCAGTGAATTGTTCCTTTTTGTGAAACAGTAAAACCGTTTTCTCTCAATGCAGAAAATTAAAGGTAAGGGATTTGCTGTCTTTTTTCACACTGATTACTACCTAATCTACAAGCAAATCTCCTGTAGGAAGTACAACTCATTGTAAAACTGTCAAACTGGATGCTTTATTGGCTCAATACCTGCCAATTGATTGTTCTTCCCTGCCTCCAGTAGCCAAGCTACAGCTTTAAAGATGTGTAGGTTGATCCTTTTAGGTAAACAACAGAAAATTACCAGTTAAAAGGAAAAAGTCTAAGAAATTACAGACTTGAGGTGGGACAGCAATGACCTACCCTACCCACTTCCCTATGTTCCCTGGCCCCAGAGGGAAGGTACCAGCATCATGTTGCACTGGCAGACATAAATTCAGGACTGAGCCTAAGTACATTCCAGCTGACTTTATCTCAAAAAATAGAGGTCATATTCAAAACTAAACTAAACTAATTTTATTCCAGTCTAGCAATGTAAAGTGTCCTTAAATTAGATATTTATTAGAGTAAATTAAATCTGACTCATGTGGGTTTTTTTGTCCACTAATACAGACCTGGCTGAGCAAATCCTCCAATGTTACCATATTTAAGAACAGGATTAACTGTTTCTAGAGCATCTGCATTTGCATTCTTATGCAGCTCAGTGGAACAAAACAATTATTTACTTTCCTTTGTATTTTATTATTAAAGAGGGTTATGCCATTATATTTTCATAACAATTGCATTAACAGTATCAGTATTAGACACTGTGATGTTCAGGATTCCATGACTCTTGTATCAGAAGAAGAGGATACAGCCAGTGTTTGTAGTATTTATGATTAAAAAGAGCTTTTATTTTAACTTCTTTGCTTTATAATAATGAATTGAAACTGCCTAGGAACTAAGCCAAGTAATGCCTATTCTGCTGTCTGTAGCACTCTAAATTTGGTAGCATACAAAAGCAGTACAGTCCACCACAATTCTTTTAGTGCTGTCCTAGAAAGGCTTTGAATGTCTCTCATTCTAAGAAAGTATTATTCTCTAAATGGTCAAGACTTAAATGAGTTTTAGATAAGAAGCATTAGCTGTAACGACGCAGAAAGCACCATAAATGAAAGACACCAGAAAATTACCTAGAATTCTAAATATAAACAGCAAGATAGAATGGTTTAGAATGTTGTTTCTGTGAAATCATTACTTAATTTTAATAACAGAGCATTATAATTTACTAGAGCATGGGTATAATACTGCACACATATTACTTACTAACAAAAAACAGATAGAATATTGCAATACCATTTCAGTCACAATTACAGATTTGCACTGCCATCACCATCAAAAGAAATGGTTATGTGTTTGCCAGTCCTGCAGAAAACAGTATGTATGATACCACAAGCAGCAGTTCATTATATGTTAATTTTGTACAATCACTGCAGCTTTCAAAGCCTGAAGAAAAACAAGTAACAGTCTAAGCTGACATGTGGATTTCCTCCTGCATCAGTTAATTCTATTTCATTCTAACAGCTCTATGCCTTGCATTTTCCATCTTCCTTGCCAGTAAAAGGTGACAATTATTCTTACCACACTAATGCAGGAAAGGTTTGCTGTTTCTATATCCCTCCTTGCATAATTTGTAATTGTGACTGCTAACAAATTGCTTCCATTTCAGTAGCCTGTTTTGCACAATGAAGCAAGCACAGCTCCTCCAGTGTTTTCTTGATGCCTTTGATATTCAATGTTTCTCTGACAGCTCCCGGAGTCCAATAATTAGGTAAGAAGTGCAGGTTTAATTATATTTTTTTGTTACAGTGAAAATGTGATCCCTAAAGGCAATAAAAGGATCCATTTTTATATATGTCTTGAGAACCTGAGAAAGATGAACCTAAACTTTTTGACAACTGGATTTAGAAAGCATTGCTAAATTTTTGCTTTGGAAACAATCATGGGGATTATGTATTTATTTTATGCCTCTTTGTCCAGAATACCCACAGAAGCTGTATGGAAATTTACTCTGAATGGATACATTAATTATGATAAATTCACTTACATCATTGTTGTTCATGTCTAGTTAATATAAATGCCCAGATGAAAGTATGAAGTACCTGCACAAAACAAGTCACAAATTTTGGAAAGGATAATGTCCTCTTCATGTTCCTATACAAGTTTTGAATTTTCAAGGAGAAAAATGAAATTTCAAGGACAAGATGAGTTATATGTCTACTGAAATAAAAAAGGCTGCCTAAATTATGATAATTACTTACCATAGAAATTTGTATCTTTAACAAAGATTCATTAAGATAAATTGAACTAGAAGTGTATTAAATAAGCTTGCTTTTCTTGTTTTCTTTTGTTTTTTTTATTTTGCTTTGTCAGGTTTTTTTAAGGTAATAGCAGGTGCCTCTTCCAGTTATAGCTGTAATCAGAGCAATGCAGACTCTGTTTTCATTGTCAAACCAAAATGGTGCTAAGACTCAGTCTCCTGCAAATAGCAGGAAAAAGGATGAATTCTCATGAACATCATTCTGTAAAAAAAAGAACAGCCATGCATCTGTAAAGTTATTGTCTTTGGGTACTTCCAGTGGCAGCTGAATTGCTCTTGTATATCCAGCCCAATATATTGCATTTGACAGTAGCAATTCATGCTTCTCTGGTAGAACAAAGAGGATCAGAATCTAGTCATTACAAAATAAGTTTTTTAAAGGCATATATATGCCTTTTTTTCCACATCAAATAAGACCAGTCTCATTTTCCAATCCTATGTTTTCATTGTACTTCATTTAAAATAAAAATTACTTGGTGAACCTAAGTAGTATGGCCTGATGCAAAAGTTTAGCAGTCTTCATGAACTATTCATCATCTCATTAACTGCAAGATATACAAATGTTGTGGTAGGCCTGATAAGACAAAATAGGCCTAAACATGTCCTGGCTTGTCCAGATATGTTTCTCTGCTCTCCCTCCTGTTGTGGGGGGAAGCAACCACAGGAAAGAGGTCAAAGAACCTGAAGCCACTGAGTCTAAGGACCCTGGCTTGCCCAGATTTGTTTTGCTCCTGTTTACATCCTGTAGTAAACACCTGGCTTGTGCCTGCCTTGTGCAAGGTCTGTGTTTTTCCCAAATTTGGGTAAAGCAAGCCCATGGCTTCACCTAATACGGTGAAGCTTGGATAACTGCCATTCTGATTGGCTATTCTGTGTCCAAAGGCCAATTAGTCTTGGGCTGTATAGGTAAAAGGAGATGAGCAGGTAACACAACGTGCTCTGCCGTTGTATTTGTGCTTGCCTACTGATGCCTGCCACCATTGTTCTCTGCTTCTGGCAGTGTTATGCTTCACTGCCTTATTGCATCCTGAGCTGCCTGGAAACTGCCTGCCTTAAGCTTACCAGGAACAGGCTTTAAATGTCTCCATGTGATAGACCTGCACAGCCAGCATGACATCCATGCTGTGACTGCACATTGCAAGACATCCTGCCTACACCTGAAAGTCTCCTGCCAGACAAGAAGTCCTGGAGGTACACAGATCATCCTGAAAAATCAGGACCAAGTCAGAGATCATCTGCCTCCTTCCCCCAGTATCCTGTAAAGCCTGGGAAGAATCAGAAGTCTCAGCAGCTGAGAAGACACCAACAGAACCCCATGCAAGTGTCTGGGTACTGTCTGAAGTTGTAGCTAGCCCCATGAATAGGGAAATAATATTTTGTGAGTAAATACTTAAAGCTTCTTCTAATTTACTAACCTTCTCTTCCAGTTCAATTAATGCTTATATATTTTTGCTAGTTATTTGTAGATCTATCTTATCCTTTATGTGATGCTTTCCATAACCATTGCAAGAGAACCTGATTATTATTAAAATTAGTGGCCAGGGTGATGAGAGTTCAGAACATTGAAAATTAATTTAAAATATTAACTTTTCAATAATAATATCTCACATCAATTAAATACCCCTCGATTACAGCAAATCACAATGGAATCTAGTGGGAAAGCAACTCACACAAACTGTATTGCTCCCATAAATATAAACCACTATATATTTGCAATGTACTGTCAGCCAGATTAAACTGATCAAATATCAATTCTTTGTCCAGCTATAATGAAAATCTTTCACATAAGGCAGAAAATAAATGGGACATTTCTCATTATTTCTGCAGTTCAGACAGTATGAGAAGGAGCCTCCAGACAAAAAAAAAGTTCTGCTCTGAGTCTCAGTAAAACTCCTTGGGTGGTTTGGAGTTTGGTTTTGGAGATTTTTTTGGTTGTTTGGGTTTTTTTTTTTTTTGCTATTTTTTGCCTCTTCCTCTAAATATGATAATTTAAAAATACTATTTAAAAATGAAAATGCTACATTTTATTATTGTTGTCTTCTAGCTTGAGTGATATCAATAGGTATCTGTTAATTAATGATCTGAAAAGCAGGAGATACAAACAACATGAGTTCACATTAAAACCTGAGATTAGAGATTCACAATGCTTTAGCAAAGTTCAAATCTAGAAGAGAAATTTTGTACAAACTAATTTTTAAAAACACTCTCTTCTTTTCAGCTTGTGAAATGTGTTAAAAAAGGAATGGAATTTATTTATTTATTTATAGCAGTAAGAAAATTTTGTAGCTTACTTGCTGAGAAAACACAGTAACATTGACAAAAAAATATGTAGAAATGTTCAGTCACTTAGTTGTGAAAAGGCAAAGAAAAATCAAACTAAATATACAAAATGAAGGACAGGGCAACAGAACCTTTAATTTGATAATACTGCATATATCATTCATCCACGATACGGAAAATCCATGTTCAGGTCCTTGAAGGTAGATGAGTGAATATGAACCTTCATTTTCCAGAAAAATGTCTCAATTACTATGCAGTTGTGCATGATATTCTCATAGTCTCTAGTTAATTCATCTCCTAGAAACCAATATATATTTCACTTCATAGGTGAATGTTCCACGAACCAGACTACAGTCACTCTTTGTCTGCATGTTTGATAGCAAACAGAAAAAGCATCAAGTGGTAATGTTTGGAGCAAGCCATTCATGCTTTCACTGCACAATCAGATCTCTCAAGGTAAAATGAGATCTAAACACTGATGACATGACTCAGGAATTTTGTAGTCAGATTTTCCTTTACATTTTTGAGGACTAAGACTAGGCCTTTGTTTTGCTATATACTGTATATAAAAGAAGTAAGCTGTTTCTCTTTTTTTCGTTGAATATTTTGTTCAATGCTAACACGTACACACAAAAAACCCCACCAAAACACCCACCAAAACAAAAAAGTCATACACAACAGGAAAAAGTAGTTCTACAAGAGTAAAACAGAAAAATACTTTCTTTTAGGTTTTATTAAATAAAAATTTTATGAAAATAAAATGATATCTTGTGCTTCCACAGAGCCTCACCTTTTCTGCCCTTTCTCCTGTATATATATACCTGTATATATGTATCATAGATACACACACATACACATATGTTCACATTGCAATGGTAGGGAGTAATTAATTAATTTCGAGATGGTATTTTTTCAAAATTAATATTGTTTATTAATTTTCAATATTCAGAAATCTTGCCACTCGACCACTGATTTTAACAATAACCAGGTTCTTCTGCATAAATATATAACTAGATCTAGAAATAATAACTAGCAAATATATATAAACATTAATTGAAGTGGAAGAGAAGGTTCTTGTGCTCAATATACCACTTTCCCTCTAGATGGATTCAGGAAGCTCCTTTCTGCTTATGGCAGAAGGCAATTGATAAATTAGAAGAAGCTTTAAGTATTTACTCACGAAGTATTATTTCCAGACAGGGCTAGCTACAGCTTAAGACAGTACCCAAGCGCTTTCAGAGAATTCTGTTGATGTCTTGTTGGTCAATGAGGCTTCCAATTCTTCTCAGGCTTCACAAGATGCTGAGGAAAGGGTCAGAAGATCTCTAACCTGTTCCTGGCTCCCTGGACAATCTGGGTACCTCCAGGACTTCCCATCTTGGCAAGGGACTCTCAGGTGTAAGGAGGATGCCTTGCAACATGCAAGGATGGATGTCATGCTGGCTATGCACGCCTATCATGTGAAGACAATTATTGCCTGTTCCTGGTAAATTCAAAGAAGGCAATTTCCAGGCTGCTCAGCAGGGTTGACTTACAGCAAAGCATAATACCATCAAGTATGGCAGCAGGCAAGCAAGCAGCAAGCACAGATACAACGGCAAGGCACATCGTGTTACCTGCTCATCTCTTTTTGTCAGTGCCTGAGACTAATGGGCCTTTGGACACAGAATGGCCAATAATAATGGCACTTAGCCAAGCTTCACCATATTAGGTGAAGCCATAGGCAAACCCTGCACAAGGCAGGCACAAGCCAAGTGCATGTACTTTGTTTACCACAGGATGCAAAGAGGAGCAAAACAGGTCTGGGCAAACTAGGGACCTTAGACTCAGCGGCTCCAGGTTCTTTTGTCCTTTTTCCCACAGTTGCCTCTTCCCAAGACAGAGAGGGAGAGCAAAAAAAAACCACATCTGGGCAAGCAAGTACATGTATAAGCATATTTTGACCTATCAGGCCTACCATGACACACATGTACATATATACACTGCCCTGGGTGTATAGTGGTCACTGCCTTCATGAGCACAATATCCTTTAGACTTTGGCAAATGGAGTTAGAATATTCTAACTAGACATAATGACTGTTCAGTCCCATGGAAACAGTGTACTACAGATAGGGAGAAAGTGCAAATCAGAGGGTAGAATGGAAGCAGACAAGAAGCCTCAACAAGGCAGTGTAACTGGTGAGGCAAGTAGATAGGCCCTCAACAACCTGAAACTGTCTCAGTATTTCCACATTTTATTTTCAGCCCATTGCAGCTAAATCCTTGAGTCTTAAGATTATCTAATCATGAAAAATTAAGCTTTTATAACCCCTAAAATAGTATTTTACAATGCAGGTGAAACTAATCTTAAAGGCTATTTATGAAAACTACATTATTTGAAATCTACACAAACAAAGTGAGTTTCAGTTAGCTTGAAGTCATATTTGATTGTCTTGACATGACATACTGCAAAATACGGATTTTAAGAGGCAAGTTTTAGAAATGAAAACCAGGTTTACTTCATGTTCAGCTTTTGGTCACAGTCTGTTCTTGAACTGTAACAGCTTTGTAAGTTCTCTGGTTGAAGTCGTTCCAGTTTGAGAAGACGATTATATATTTATTGGGACAGAAAAGACCTGTATGAAAGATCTGAAGCTGAATGATCTGAGTGAGGTAGCCATCACACTAAAAGTCGTTCCCTAACTCAAAGATCATTTTATAAACAGGCAGTGTACTAGCACCATGAAGACCTATCGCAGGAGACTGATATCAGAAGACACTCTGCTCTGCTGGTTATGACACTGACCTCAGGTTAAAGTCTCAGTTCTACACTGTCTTGTGCAAAACAGAAAACTATATGCTGCAGTCATTAAGAAAATGATGGAATCATGCAAAAGTGAACTTGAATCAAGTAGAACAGAAAACTAGTCTTGCGTAATTGCAGAAAACCCTTCAGTTTGTATGGAGCAACAAAGGAGCTTTATGACAAAACTGTCTTGCAGGATTCTTTGGCTGTCCTAATTTTATGCATCCTACTTTCTTTCCTCAGCACTTCTGGGGACAAATATATTGTCTACAGAAAATCATGGCTATGGCCATTGTAGCTGTGCATATGGGAAGGAAGAAGGTGAGACATGAACACACAATTTAGTGGTGAAAGAAGCCACTGTCATCCCTCAGAGCACAATCCAAAGAATAAGTTTCAGCTCCTAATTTTTGACTGATCCACCCCAAACACCAGGTGATGTTACATACATATTAATGTAGGGAAATCTCACTTGCAGTTTTCTCTATTTTTGCATAACTCTAGAATACCTGTAGAACTATGAAGTAGTTTGCTACAGCTAAGCAAATTTCAGAGATATTTAAAAGTCAGTGCACCATATACTTCAAGTACTCAGGTGTTACAGCTATACAGTAAAAAGAAAAAGAAAGAAAGAAAAATAGCCCTTAAGTACATGTTCAGTAATGCACACCAAGAAATCAAAGTATCAGGATGATTAGAAATTATTCAAATTGACATTCCCAGAAGTAATATATTTCTATCACTAGAAGTATCAGTAGAACGCAACTGCCTACGTCACAGTTCATCAGAAAAAGAATCATCTAGATACAATTAATCAAAAAAAGACACCACACAAAACTGCCATTATAATCCAAGAATCAAAGAAATCATTCATCTCGCCATTTATGAGCCTATGATGTCGCTGATATGATGTGCAATGCTGATTTAAAATCTGCTCAACGTCTCTTAAAACTCTGAGTCTTCATAAATACTCAGTGTGATTACACAGAAATATTTAAGTGTATAATGGCTGTTACTTTTTTTTTTAAAGTGAGATAAACTAGATTTCATATTCCTCTAGCATTTTTTTTCCAGTAGCATGAGGAAAAAAATCTATACTTCCCTCCTCCTTTTCTTTTTTTAAGAAAGACTTTCCAGAAATTATCAAAGTGAGCCAAATGTTTAGACTTAATAAAAATACATTTGAGCCATTCATATCTACCTATCCTCTTAAATGTAATTCAATACAATGTGAAATGGCTCAGAATTTACTAACATCGTAACAAGGAAAGAACATTGATCCTGCTTTCACCAGAGCAATTTACAGTGTATACAGGTCATAGAACCAAAGAGACCTTTCTTTATGGCCCCCAAAAAAATATCATTAACCAGATAGTCTGCTTGTATCAGTTAAGGTCTTATAATGTGCATGTCTCATGACCACGCCATGCAGAATTCTGGTATCTCTCACATTAAAATTTTGACTACATAGATAGCCTTGGTTTAACACAGTCTGCTCCCAAAAGCTTCCTCACTCACATAAAGATAGGAGGGAAAGTAAGACAAAAAAACCCTCTGGGTTGAGAAAAGGACTTTAATGAGATGCTACACTACACAGTTACCTTAGCAAAAGCAGAAGCAGCAGCAGAAGCCAGCAATAAAATGGTTCCACCCACATACACACACCCTAGCACACAGCAGCCAGTCCAGCAGAAAAGACCAACACGCCAAAAACAGAAATCAGAAGCAGAGACCAGAAACTGGAAGCCTCTCATGTTCCAATTTGAACTTCAAGTCTGTTGTGGCAGGCCTGAATAGGACAAAATAGGCTTGAACATGTCCTGGCTTGCCCAGATATGTTTCTCTGCTCTCCCTCCTGTTGTGGGGGGAAGCAACCACAGGAAAGAGGTCAAAGAACCTGAAGCCACTGAGTCTAAGAACCCTGGCTTGCCCAGACTTGTTTTGCTCCTGTTTACATCCTGTAGTAAACACCTGGCTTGTGCCTGCCTTGTGCAAGGTCTGTGTTTTTCCCAAATTTGGGTAAAGCAAGCCCATGGCTTCACCTAATATGGTGAAGCTTGGATAACTGCCATTCTATTTGGCTATTCTGTGTCGAAAGGCCCCATACAATGTGCTCTGGCATTGTATTGGTGCTTGCTTGCTGCTTGTAGCTGCTGTTACTGACAGTGTTCTGCCTTACTGCATCCTGCCATAGCATGCTAAACTATAAGTTAGCTTCGCTGAATAACAAGCCCTGAACTGTCTAGAAACTGCCTGCCTCAAGTTTACCAGGAACAGGCTTTAAATGCCTCCACGTGATAGGCCTGCACAGCCAGCATGACATCCATGCTGTGACTGCACATTGCAAGACATCCTGCCTACACCTGAAAGTCTCCTGCCAGACAAGAAGTCCTGGAGGTACACAGATCATCCTGAGAAATCAGGACCAAGTCAGAGATCATCTGCCTCCTTCCCCCAGTATCCTGTAAAGCCTGGGAAGAATCAGAAGTCTCAGCAGCTGAGAAGACACCAACAGAACCCCATGCAAGTGTCTGGGTACTGTCTGAAGTTGTAGCTAGCCCCATGAATAGGGAAATAATATTTTGTGAGTAAATACTTAAAGCTTCTTCTAATTCACTAATTGTCTTCTGCCATAAGCAGAAAGGAGCTTCTTTGAGTCCATCTAGTGGGCAAGCAGTACAATTGACCGCAAGAATGTTATCTTCCAGTTTAATTAATGATTATATATTTTTGCTAGTTATTTGTAGATCTAGCTTATCCTTTATGTGATGCTTTCCAT
Organism: Psilopogon haemacephalus; assembly: GCA_013396835.1. Classification (NCBI taxonomy): domain Eukaryota; kingdom Metazoa; phylum Chordata; class Aves; order Piciformes; family Megalaimidae; genus Psilopogon; species Psilopogon haemacephalus. Next base: position 255 of record VWZI01003557.1, on the reverse strand, counting down.
GACTGTGCAAAGAAACAGTTATTATTAAAATTAGTGTTTGGGGTGGTGAGAGTTGAGAATATTGGAAATTAATTTAAAATATTAATTTTGAAATAATAACATCAATGGATTACTCCTCCTTTACAAAGCCCCATCATACTTTGCTCCAGCCAGCACTTCTGTTTTTAAGCTGCCATGATGTCAGCATAGTCACGCCATATTCCTCGGTAGATGTGGAATACACTGGATTTCACCATTCTCCTGCATTACCCAGTA
>VWZI01003556.1:0-39513 GCA_013396835.1 Psilopogon haemacephalus | reverse complement strand
AGCCCAAAGAACCGGCGAGGGGGGGCATTAGGACCCCTCGCCACATGGGACACGGCGTTTGATTAGCCCAATCCCGTGACAGGAGGCTGAGGGGAGATTTCATTGCTCACTACAACTCCCTGAAAGGAGGTCAAAGTGAGGTAGGGATCAGTTTCTTCTCTCTAGAATTCGATGGTAGAGAGGAAATGGTCTGAAATCCTACTGGAAGAGGCTTAGATTGAATATTAGGAAAAACTTCTTCACTGAAAGGGTAGTCAGGCATCAGTTGCCCTGGGAGGTGGTGGAATCATCATCTGTAGAGGTTTTTTTTTTAAAAAAAAAGGCAGTTGAAGAAATGGTTTAATAGCCATGGTGGTATTGGGTCAATGGTTGGACTTGATGATCTTGGAGGTCTTTTCCAATCAAAACGATTCTACAGTTCTGTGATTTTCTATCAAATGTTGAAAGTGTCATCACACCTTGCTGGCCTCTTCTACCCTTCACCTCCTGCTCACCCCTCCCAAGCACAGTTATGCAGTGCAGTCTGGGCAAGAAAGGTGCACGCTTATGGCCAGAGCTCCTCGTGTTACATCATTCCCACTGAAACAGAAAAAAAGAAAAAAGAGGGGGGGGAAAAAAGGAAATTCTGCTTCTGATCTTGTGAAGATACAATAAGAAATACGATCCCAGAGTGTTGAGTGTATGCTGTCTGTTCATGCCTTGAAATGCCTGCAGAACAAGCTGTCACATGATTTTTACTCATTTTTATAGCAAGTCTTTCTCCTTTGATCTAGTGACAATAGACACTGGGGTGCATCAAGTGTGTTTCAAGTTCATTCCAGGCTCTCAATCATAATGCTGTAAGGTTTTGGATTTTTAATTCTTTTTAGCAACTTCTTCTTCTGTGGTATGCTGTCAACACCTTGTCTATCTAATCTGGACCTTTTTTGGATGGCTTTATTGGAAACTGAGAAGGCATTTTTCCTATGCTGCTACCAGTCTCTATTCATGCCACTGTATTTTATCTAGGCCACATGCTAAAAAGCTTTAGCCTAAACTCCCTGGGAAAATATGCTGCACACGCTTCAGCATTTTGTTGAACATCCCTGCTCTGAAAAGCAGTGTACCAATGTCTCAGTGGCAGTTTTACAGAAGTCCACAAGGAAAGCTGTGTCTGAGAAGTGAATAGCCCTAATGGAATGACCTTTACTGGGACTTGACACCTGCTACCTTGTAAGCTTCTTACACACACAGCCTAATCCACCTGGAGGCTTTTTTGCTTGATGGAAGGTGATAAAAAAAGCTGTTAGACTGTAAGTTCTGTCTTAGATTCAAAGCATGTAGGTTCCTTGATATTCTGAAGCTTAGGGCACACAGAGGGGAAAAATATTTCTTAGTTCAGGTGCAATTCTCAAGTTGCTTATTAGGGATGAACTCTGGTCTAAGAATCACTTTATTGGTATGAAAGTAAAGCAAAGGCTTCCCGATAGGAAGGAGGGTCCCAGTTCCGCAGTGCTGCAGACAAGATAATGTAATAGTGATCATAAAGCTTTCCTCAGCAGACAAGAAGAACAAAGAAGCCCAACTCTAGAAATTTACAAGCCACAGAGGATCAAGCAGATTGCATTCTGGATACCTTAAAGGTGAATGTTCTAAAACACGCATCAATCTGTAGTGATGAAAACCCAGTCCTCTCTGATTATAAATAATTCCCCCTTTCTTGAGACAGGAAATCTAAATCAAAAAGTCGTATGGGTGTGATTTTTAGCATGACTGAAAGGGGAGTAGAGCAGAGTAAAAGACAGGGCCCACTGCAGCATTGCCTCAGCACAGCGACTGGGAGAAGCCAGTACAGGAAAACTGCAACAACCTCAGAATTAGAGCTGATGAGAGATTAGCATTATTTGGGTGGCAGCTTTATTTAGAGCTTAAAGGAAACAAAACAAAAAAAACCCAAACACCAAACAGACAAAACAAAACCAAAACCCATCACAAAAAAAACTACCCAACAACAAAACGAACAAAACCCAAACCAAAGCAGATGCCACCCCCCCCCATACAAACAAACACACAAACAAAAGCCACACAAAGCAAATCAACCAACCAAAAAACCCCAAATAACTGCCCATCACAGAATTGCCTAGATTTGAAAAGACCTGGAAGGTCATTGAGTCCAATCAGTAGCCTAACACTGACAAGTCTTTAACTAAAGCACATCCCCAAGCAGTATATCTACACTGCTCTTTAATACCTCCAGGGATGGGGACTCCACCACCACCCTGGGCAAGCCATTCCAATGCCCAATAACTCAGCAATGAAATTCTCCCTAAGACTCAAGCCATTTCCTATACCATTTTCCCTTCTAAACGGCTGGTGTCTCTGTGTAGAAATGACATATCTCTAACTGCTCAAACTGCACGCAAACCACAAATGAGAATGGTGTTTGGAATCTGAACAAATGTTCTTCAAGTCACTTCTCTTCACCCTCTACTCTTTCTGTGCCAAACACCAGCTCCCTCAGGGGAGTGAATCCCTGGAGCTCATTTTCCCTCTTGCTTAAGCAAAGGTGCATTAAAAGCCAGCAGGACCTGGAAAAGGAAACTGTGCAAACCTTTTATTGTAGACCATGAAAGGAAACTCAAATGCGCTCTCTTCAACTGAAAGCTTTTCCTAGCAGAAACTCCCACGTCATGCTTCCCTAGGTATCATTTCCATGATGATTTTTTTCCCTCTGAAGGCTAATGTTGACAATCTCACATCACCATGGAGCCTTCAAACATTGTACTCTGTGGCTGGTCTGGGTGACTAACTTACTGCATTAAAAGGTTGGATGTAAGAAGATCTGAAAGGAAAAATCTATGCAGAGAATGTCATTGAAGAAACACTGTGAAACAGGCAGAAGCCTTCTATATATATATTTATTTTGAAGTGGCTGACACTTGTGTTAATGGTTTTAGTCACTTAGATCTAAGCACACTTGGAAGCACTTGAAAAATCGGGGGTGGTTTGAAACACCCCACCTGTACCATACATGCTAAGCTCTAAATGTAGCAGCATTTATCCTCCATCTGCTGGATTTTAGAATATAAGCCATTTATATGAAGTGAGTGGAACATTGATCCCTCTGTTCAAGTTTCTTGAGATTATTCAGTATTACTATTGCAATGATTAGTAACACCAGAGCTGTTGTTCCTGTAGATTGTTTGATACAGTGTATTTCCCACTCTACACAAAGCAGTGGTATAGGAAAACCCAATTTAATCAATTTGAGCAGCCCTTCGTGTGCTGCATTGGTATATTATGTATTGGACAGATAAAGTTGTGATCCTATCTAATATATTCTTTGGCTGCTTTGACTGATGTGCTGAATGAATGGAGATACCTAATGTTATCCAACCCTGCTGCCAAAAGATAATGGCGTCATTATGTGAAGACAGACAAAAAAGAGGAATGGGGGGAGGGAAGGCTTTAACCACTGCTTCCCACATCTGTAGTAAACACAGACACTACAGTATTTGAAAGAAGAAAATCAGACAGAGGAGACTTCTGACATCAGGCTACAAAAGTGTAAAGTGAGAACAAGGAAGAGCTCTAACTATGGATGTGATGCCAGCTGCCGCAGAAATCAGTCTTAACATGATTTTCAAGAGATGCTTTGCAAACTGCACTTACCTATTTTTAGATAAGAAAACTATTTGAGCCCCAGGCTGTTGTATTATTTCCCTCACACTAATAATTATTTGTTGGCATAGCAGAAGCACCTGTCCCCCTGAGAAGGGCTGCCACGTTCCTGTGATCTGCGCATACCAATTGGCACAGGAGAGCACTTGCAGCACTTGCAGAGTGACTTATGGTCACTCTCCAGTGACAGTGCTCCACAACTCCAGGCGTGCCAGGTTTTAGAAATAATATTTTTCTATTAGTTCTTAAGTTTCAGCCAGCTGATCTAAAGCTTTCAACAGTTAATGTTTTCAGTGTTTAAACTGACTTTCTAACACACAGGCTTCACAGAACATTTAAAATCATGTCAGCTTTTCCATAGGAGACCTTGAAGTCAGCCCAGGAAGGGAGCCAAGAAATTTTCTCCTATGTTACATTATAAATAAGAAAAGCAACAAGTAGCTCATAAGAATGATTATTTAAAAAAAAAAAAAAACAAACAAAAAAACAAACAAACACCAAAACTAGACATAGCAGGTAATGGAAGTGCAGCATCACCAAAAATCAGTTAATGCAAGGCACAACAGGTATAGTGTCATAAATGTAGACATCTAAGATGTAGAAGACAGTGTCATAAGACAATATAATAACAGTTTCATCAGGTAATATGTTTTGTTCAGTCTTGTATATAAGTGTCTTTGATTTCTACTGTGCCCTGATGAGACCACAGGTGGGGCATCGTGCCCAGTTCTGGGCTCCTCAGTCCAAGAGGGACAGGGATATACTAGAGATTGTCCCACAGTGGGCTGCAAGAATAATCAAGGGACTGGAACATCTCTCTTATGAGGAAAGGCTAAGAAACCTGGGGCTCTGGAAAAGAGAAAACTGATAAAAGGTCTTATTAATGTTTGTAAATAACTGAAGGGTGGGTGTCAAGAAGGTGCCAGGGATTTTTCAGTGGTATCCTATGACAGGACAAGGGGCAAGGGATATAAACTGGAACACAGAAGTTCCACCTCAACATGACAAAAAACTTCTTTACTGTAAGGATGACGGAGCCTTTGACCAGGCTGCCCAAACAGGTTGTAGTCTTCTTCTCTAGATACATTTAAGACCCATCTGGATGTGTTCCTGTGTGACCTGGCCTAGACAATCCTACTTCAGCAGGGAGACTGGACCCAATCTCCAGAGGATCATTCCAACCATGCAATTCTCTGATTCAGTCTCTTGCAACCTTGCATTTGTTGCTCCTGATGGGTTAAGACAGTATGAAATTTACTGGTGCCACACCTAAGTCTGAAAGCAGCACCACTTACAGCATTTGAACTGTCTGTACTGTAGAGCTTTACCCCATTTACTACCATCAGCATATATCTGGACAGTTCTAAGAGTAATTTTCTGTAGTCACTAGGGACTACTTGGGTCTAGTTGTGACATTTTAAAACATCAGTTTACATATCACCAATTTCCTGGTTTCCTATACCAAAATACTCCTATTCTGTGAAAGGGAAAAACAGTTCTTCAGAGCAATGCCTGTGACTGTATGGAAGCAAGCACTGCATTGTGGCTGCCAACAGCATCCTGTCCAGGATCAGAAATAGCGCAGCCAAAAGGAACAGTGAAGTTGTCGTGTTCCGATACTTGACACTGGTGAGGCTGCAACTCAAATACTGGGTTCAGTTTTGAGTCTTTTGCTTAAAAAGATAAGTTTAGGTGCTGGAGAGGGTCTGGAGAAAGGCAACAAAGCTGCTGAAGGGTCTGGACAGGTCTTGTGAGGAGCTGCTGAGGGAACTTTAGATTGTTGAATCTGGAAAAGAGAAAACTGAAGGGAAACATCTCTGCTCTCTGCAGCTCCTTGAAATGAGGTTGGAGTGCGGTGGAGTTCAGCCTTCTTCTCTCTAGAATCAGGTCATAGAAAGAGTAGAAAGGACCTGAAATTGTTCCAGGGGAATTTTAAGTTGTATATTGGGAAAAAATTCTTTACTGAAAGGCTGTTCAGACATTGGTTGCCCAGAGTGGAGTCACCATCTGTAAAGGTCTTGAAGAAACGTGTGGACGTGGCATTTTGGGACATAGTTTAATGGTTATGGTGGTCTTAGGCTAACAGATGGATTCTATGATCTTAGAGGTCTTTTCCAACTGAAACAGTTCTATAATTCTATAAATTTTCACTCATTTGAATGGTATCACAGTCCCAAAGGCTTTGGATTAATCAGACCCTGCTGCAACTGGGACTGCAGATTCCCACCTTTGCTTCTTATTTTCTTCCTCAGCTTATTTAGTTACTTTTTAATGGCCCTCCCCAAGCTTTTTCACATGGATATTTTTTCTTGTTTTTAAATTTAAAAAAAAAAACAAAAAAACTTTTTTTTTGGGGAGGGAAAATTAATTAGAGTTACCTTTCCCTTATGATTATATTTATTTTTACATTTTGTCTCTGGGCCAATTTTGAGCCATTTAATTAGTTTTACCTATGTCTCATACTGCTCACCTTCAGAAGTACACCTATTGCATCAATTTGGCTGGTTTTGTTACATAAATTAACTGTAGATGAACATTCATAGAAAACTTTTGGTTTTATTTCTTAATTGTACCACGATGCTATCTAGAAAGCACTTCAGTCACAAAAACACCACCTTTAAGTTCATCTAGTTCCAACCCCTGATGGCATGGGACACTTTGTGCTAGACCAGGTTGCTCAAGGCCTTGTCAAACCTGCCTCTTCCAGGAAGGGAGCATCCAAAACCTCCCTGGGCAATCTGTTCTAGTGTCTCACTACCCTCACTGTAAAGAATTTCTTTCTAACCTCCAGTCTAAAACTGCCCTCTTCCAGCTGAAAGCCATTGCCCCTCATCCTATCACTACAAGCTTTTGTAAAAAGTCCTTTCCTGGCTTTCTTGTACGCTCCCTTCAGGTACTGCAGAGGTTCAGGTATCTCAACAAGAAACAAAATAAATGGTAGCCACAAAGGATGATATTAGTAAGTAACCAAGGGAAAACTTTCAGCAGGAAAAAGATGATAGATGGTTGATTCTTCACAATTTCGAATCTTCTAGGAAGAAAATTTCTTAGTGTAAGCATCTGGTACAGTTACATGACAGACATTAGCAGCATAATGCAAAATTAAAATATAAGGCTGTCTGGTTTATATTACAGCAGCAATAATCATAAGAGTCTTTCCAGGCCTTAAATGAATCTATTAACATGATTCCAAAGTGTGGCACATGGGATTCCTCAGCAGGATCTCAAAGGCACTTTCTTTGATCCAGCTCTTTTGGACACTCTTAAAATCATTAATCGCAACATGGTGGGGGGCCTGTCTCTATTTCTTCTTGCAGTCTCATTTTAATTTCTTCTGCAGCAAGACATTTGGAACACGACTCTTTAGCAGAGTATCAGCTTTCCTAGGGGCTTCCCTGGTGTGTCATCTAACTGATATTGTAGGTGAGACTGGTCAACCTGGTCTAGTTGAGGATGTCCCTGCTACCTGGGTTGGCTAGATGACCTTTGAAGGTCCCTTCCAGCCTGGACCATTTTGTGATTCTGTGAACATCTGCCATTTAGGCCACTTTCCACAAGGATCAGTTAACTTCCTATATCACTAACCTGGTTTACATTACTTGTTGTAGCTCCTTCCTTGCTATCATAACTCTTTAAGATTCTGGAAATATTTTCTGCAGCTTGCTGAAGCCACATCTTAAGGCATCCACCTTAGTTTGGCCTTGAAACTGCATCTACCTGCAAGGTGACATTGCTGTGCAGTGCCTATATTTGGGGTCAAGTACCTACCCTTCTGTTTGTTCAGGCAGAATAGATCCATATCATACCACACTGCACTGCCTAGATGCACAAATTTAAGACCGAATCTGTTGTGCTTCAGCTTAAAACCACCTTGAGCTTCTGGCCAGTCAGGTGAATTTGTCCCCTTCCAAGCACAGTGGCTCCATCACCACTGGAAATACCTCTCTCTGCTGCAAGATCACCACTAAATTTAACAGAAATAGGATCCTGATTCAGGTCACAGAATTACAGATTTTTTTTTCAGTTGGAAAAGACCTCTAAGATCACCTAAAAGCACTATGGCCATTAAGTCATGTCCCAAAATGCCATGTCTACAGGTTTCTTGAACACCTCGAGGGGTAGTGACTCCACTGTCTCCCTGGGCAGCCTGTCAGGAAGAGTCTGACCACTCTTTCAGGAAATAATTTTTTCCTAGAAATCAACCTAAGCCTTCCCAGGCACAACTTCAGGCCATTTAATCCTATTCGATCACTTGATACTAGAGAGAAAAGACTGACCTCCACCTCCCTACAACCTCCTTTCAAGATGTAGAGAATAATGAGGTCTTCCCTCAGCTTACTCTTCTCCAGACTAAACAATCACAGTTCTCTCAATTCTTCCTCAAAACACTTTTTATCTAGACTCTTCATAAGTTTTGCTGACCTGAACACAACTGTTCAGATCACAGAATCACAGAATATTAGGGGTCCAACCTCCCCTTGAAAGCAAGACCACATGGAGTAGGTCACACAGGAATGCATCCAGGCAGGTTTTGAATGTTCTCAGAGTGGGAGACTCCACAATGTCTCTGGGCAGCTTGTTCCAGGGCTCTGTCACCCTTACAGTGAGTAAGTTTTTCACCGTGTTCACATTGAACCTTCTCTGTTCCAACTTGCACCCACTGCCCCTTGTCTTATCATTGGACATCACTGAGCAGAGCCTGGCTCCATCCTGCTGACACTGCCCTGCACACATTGATAAATATGAATGAGGGTCACACCTTAGTCTCCTTTTCTCCAAGCTAAAGAGCCCCAGCTCCCTCAGCCTTTCCACATAAGGGAGACATTCCTTTGACTTAATCATCTTTGTGGCTCTGTGCTGGACTCTTGCAAGCAGTTTCCTAAGGTCCTTGAATGGAAAGGCCCAGAACTGAACATAATATTTGAAATGCAGCCTCATCAGGGCACAGTAATGTGGCGAGGCAGGGCACTGCCCACGGGAGGTTTAAATGAGGTGCGAACTGTGGTGAGGCCAGGCGCTCCCCACCGGAGGTTTGAATGGGGTGTGAACTTTGGCAGGGCACACCCCAGTCCACTGCCCCACCAGAGGTGTGAATGGGGTAGGAAACGGTCTTCCTCCCTCCCCACCTCTGTCACTGGAGGTTTAGTACAATAGGTGTGAAGTGCCTTCTCCCACCCTCCGTGGGCTTGAACAGGGAGGCAACAAATCACCTCAGTATATATATGGCAGCTGGACAGATTGGAGCAGGACTTGCTTGGACCTTCACTGGGACCTGCACCGGGACCTAAATGGATCTGAACACGGACCTAGAGACACGAACCTTGCACGGACTTTGAGCCGGACCTCGAGGAGCATCCTGGCTTCTTGCTGCAGGACCTGCATCTAACGGTAAACTGCAGCCATTCGTGGGAATACCACGGAGCACCCTGCCTTTCTTCGCAATCGTGGCTTCATGAAAGCTGTGCCTACAGTGATNGACAGATTGGAGCAGGACTTGCTTGGACCTTCACTGGGACCTGCACCGGGACCTAAATGGATCTGAACACGGACCTAGAGACACGAACCTTGCACGGACTTTGAGCCGGACCTCGAGGAGCATCCTGGCTTCTTGCTGCAGGACCTGCATCTAACGGTAAACTGCAGCCATTCGTGGGAATACCACGGAGCACCCTGCCTTTCTTCGCAATCGTGGCTTCATGAAAGCTGTGCCTACAGTGATCTTGAACTTTGGCAGGCACTGGACTCCAGACACTGCCATGAAAGAGACAGTCTCCCATCTGTAAGTAGGGCAAAGCTGTTTCATGGCCAAACCTTTTCCAAATTTTCTGATTTTTCCTGAATTACCTGAAAAGGCATCCTTGTGAAGACTTTTCCTGAACAAATTAGAACACAAACTTAAACCAATTTACACATAGATTGTGGATGGGGCTTTTGGAAATTATAAAAGCTACATAATCTATAATTTCTGCCCCTTCAATCGCCCACAGTCAATACAAGTAAAGTGAGAGAAGAACCTCTCTTAACCTACTAATCACAGCCCTTCTAATACATCTGGGATACCAATGGCCATCTTGGCCACATTGCTGGCTCATGGTCATCCTTCTGTCCACCAGGACTCCCAGGTCCTTTTCTCCAGAGCTGCTCTCTAACATACCAGCCCCAACCTATACTGGTCTATGGGGTTGTTCTTTGCCAGATGCAAGACTACCCTTGCCCTTGTTGAATTTAATTCAATTTCTCCCTGCCTTTTTGGGGTCTGGCTGAATGGCAGCACAGCCTGAGGGAATGTCAGCCACCCCTCCCAGTTCTGTGTCATCAGCAAACCTGCTGGCAGTACACTCAGTTCCCTTGTCCATGTCATTGATGAATATATTGAATAGTACTGGTCCCAGTACCAACCCCCTGAGGGACTCCACAGTTATGGTCAGAAAGTTATGCAGGAGGAGTAAGCCTGTGTGTTGCCTTTGTAGATCCAACACAAATTATACCAAATTAGATTAATGCTTGCCTCCTTTTACAAATCACTTTTTTTCCTTTGTGTAGTTTCCAGTTTATGACATTTCTGTAGCAACCTTAATGGGTATTATGACCCAACGTACCTTGTGATAAATGCCATAATCATCCATTTGGAGGCTGTCCCATGTTCTCATGGTCATAGATTTTTTGGATCACAGCCTTTTATTTCATTTTCATTTGGCTTCTGTTCCTAAGCACTTTGCTTATTATAGAGCCCTTTTGTTGTGTGTACTCCAGTTCCATTCTACTAATTTGCTACAGTGTAGGTTTCTGATCCCTATCAAATTAACTCCTACTGTAATTGAGCCTGTTACAATCACATTGACTGTATAACCTGCTTTAAGTCATGCTGTCACTGCTTCAAGATCTACACTCATGTCAAACTTGTAGTACTTTACACTTTCATCAGTGACTACACATCTAAAGCTCTCTTGGACAAAGCTACTCTCACTTAAAAACTGAGTGCCTTTCTACAATCACAAAACAGCTGACACAAGGATCAGTACCAAAGGGTAAATGGGTAAATGTAAAAATTAGTTCATACAGCTAAGTTAGGTGACTGTTGATTTTAGAAGGATCAGGGCATTCTGGTTCAGCCTGGAGAAGTGCAGGCTCAGGAGAGACTTTATTGCTCTCTACAACTACCTGAAAGGAGGTCGTAGACAGGCTGGGATTGGTCTCTTCTCCCAGGCACCCAGTGACAGAACAAGAGGACACAGCCTCAAGCTGTGCCAGGACAGGTTTAGGATGGAGGTTAGGAAGAAGTTCTTCACAGCAAGAGTGATTGCCATTGGAATGGACTGCCTGGGGAGGTGGTGGAGTGCCCATCCTTGGAGATGTTTAAAAGGACACTGGATGGGGCACTTGGTACCATGGTTTAGTTAATTAGAAGGTGTTAAGTGATAGGTTGGACTTGATGATCTCAAAGGTCTTTCCCGACCTGGTTAATTTTGTGATTCTGTGATTCTTGCATGGCATGGGAGTGGACATGGTGCAAGACAGATCCAAAAAGTCTAAAATATGCAAGGTTTTCCATTCTGGCATCTAGGCATGGGTAGTAAGAGTGTCCCCCTAGACAGATTAGTGATCTCGTGCGAAACTGGGAAGAAATATGACTTTCACTTTAAATGTCTGAGACATTCCATATACTGTGCTCATCAAACTTTTCCAAGAGTCAGCAAAACCTCCGTGCTAAGGTAGGTACCTGGCCATGCTTTAGAAACCCATTTATTTTAGTTTAAGTAATGCAGTAAGAACTCACTTAAAAGCCAAAACATTGTTGAAGATTCCCATCTGGATGTTGGATGGGAACAAAGGCACAATGCACAAGGTGCCAGGACTCATGGTGGGGAAACACAAGAATGATGCTTAAAGTAGAAGCTTAGTGACAATGATTAGAACAGGAAATGCAGTCAGCTAAGTAGAAACTGCTTCAGCACTTCCTTTGCTATTTTTATTTGCACTGGTTAATACATTCTTACATCTTAAGATAACTAGGCCACCTTGTCTGAGGGAATGCAGAGCAGGGTGCTAATTTCAGCTCTGCCTCACAATTCACCAGTGTCAGCACTTCCTAAACTAGAGTTAGGCATCCTGTCCAACTTGATGATGTTGCATAGCAAGTTCTAAGCATTGTGAATTTTTTGGTGTTAAATTAATCAGAACAGTCAGATTTTGACAAAACTTGTTGGGCGAATAGTAGTCGCCCAGCATTGCTTTTCCCACCTCTCTTGCTCACATCATATCCTATGCTCACCTGCAGCTTGCATGAAGTATCCAGCACTTGCCACTTTACAGAATCACAGATTGTCATAGGCTGGAAGGGATCTCGAAAGCTCATCCAGTCCAACCCCCCTGCCAGAGCAGGATCATCTATAGCAGATCACAGAGGAACGCGTCCAGGTGGGGCTTTTCAGCCTGGAGAAGAGAAGGCTTCGGGGAGACCTTATAGCAGCCTACCAGTATCTGAGGGGGGCCTACAGGAGGGCTGGGGAGGGGCTGTTCACAAGGTCTTGTAATGACAGGATGAGGGGGAATGGGTTCAAACTGGCAGAGGGGAGATTTGAACGGGATGTTAGGAAGAAATTCTTCACAGTGAGGGTGGTGAGGCACTGGAACAGGTTGCCCAGGGAGGTTGTGTCTGCTCCCTCCCTGGATGTGTTCAAGGCCAGGCTCGATGAGGTCTTGAGCGACCTGATCTAGTGGGAGGTGTCCCTGCCTATGGTGGGGGGTTGGAACTGGATGATCTTTGAGGTCTCTTCCAACCTAGACCATTCTATGATTCTATGATTCTATGATTCTATGATTTAATATCTCCAGAGAGGGAGGCTTCACGAGCCCCCTGGGCAGCGTGTTTCAGTGTTCTGGCACCCTCACAGGGAAAAAAATTCCTTCTTATGTTTACATGAAACTTCCTAAGATTCAGTTTCCACCCACTGCCTCTTGTCTTGTCATTAGGCATCACCAAGAAGAGCCTGGCTCCATCCTCCTGGCACCCACCTTTTACATATTTATAAACATTGATGAGGTTACTCCTTAGTCGCCTCCAAGCTAAAAAGCCCTAGTGTCATGGCAGATCTGACAGGTCAAAAATAGGCCTATACATGTGCTGGCTTGTCCAGACATGTTTTTCTGCTCTCCTTCCCTCTGTTTTGTGGAGAAGCATCCTGTGGTAAACAAAGCACATGCATTTGGCTTGTGCTAGGCCTATGCTCTCCCCCAAATATGGGTATAGCAAGCCTGTGGCTTGACTCAAATATGTTCAAACTTGCATAACAGCCATGCTGATTGGATAATCTATGTCCAAAGGCCCATTAGTCTCAGACATTGATATAAAACCAGATGAAGAGGTAACACAACATGCCTCTGCCATTGTTATGTGCTCTGCCACTGTATTTGTGCCTGCTGCTACTGCCAGCTGCCATTGGCAATGATAATGCCTTATTGTATATAGCAATGTAAGCTATAACTCAGAACAGCCTGGAAACTTCCTGCCTTGAGTTTGCCAGGTGTGTTGGTTTGAGCTAATTGGAGAATTTGTGTGAAAAATTAGACTGCTGCCTGAGAGTGAGAAATTAAACACTGTGTCCCTTCACCCAGTTTTGACTGAGAGAGAAGAAGGTTGTCTTGAGAATGTTCCCAAAACATCCAGATAAGCCAGTGTTCTTGCGCAGTTCAGTCGGCTCTGGGTCGAGCAGGCTTCAGCAGCTTCTTTCCTTTGTCTCTCTGCCTTTGAACTAATNAAGGTGTGGGGGGCAGGTCACTGCAAACCCACTACACCAGGAAACAGCTTTAATTGCCTTCATGCAATAGGCCTGCATAGCCAGCAGCCAGGGTGACACCATATAGAATCATAGAATGGTCTAGGTTGGAAGAGACCTCAAAGATCATCCAGTTCCAACCCCCTGCCACAGGCAGGGACACCTTCCACTAGATCAGAATGCTCAAGACCTCATCAAGCCTGGCCTTGAACAAATCCAGAGAGGGAGCAGACACAACCTCCCTGGGCAACCTGTTCCAGTGCCTCACCAACCTCACTGTGAAGAATTTCTTCTTAACATCCAGTTCAAATCTCCCCTCCGCCAATTTGAACCCATTCCCCCTCATCCTGTCATTACAAGACCTTGTGAACAGCCCCTCCCCAGCCCTCCTGTAGGCCCCCCCTCAGATACTGGTAGGCTGCTATATATGAGACTGCACGTTGCAAGACACTCAGCCCCAGGTATCAGTATAGGTTAGGGACTGACCTATTGGAAAGCAGTGAAGGGGAAAAGATTCTGGAAAAGACTTTTTATACATTGAGATTAAAAAACACTGCTGCTGGACCAGGTTTGTTAGAAAGGTAGTAGGTACCTTGTCCCTGGAATCATTCTAAGTCAGGTTATCTGGAGACCCGAGCAACCTTCTCTAGTTGAAGATCACAGAATCACAGAACATTAGCGTTTGGAAAGGATCTGGAAAGATCACCACATTCAACTCCTCAGACCACCTAGAGGAGGTCACACAGGAATGCACCCAGATATCTCTGCTGACTGTAAGGGAGTTGGACTAGATGACCTTTACAAATCCCTTGCAACCCAAACCATTCTATGAAAAAAACCCAACCAAACTCATATTCTCTAAGTATTCATTTTAGAACTGCTTTAGATCTGTAACCTAAAGTCAGCAACTCACATTCTTTTGCAACAGCTTTCATTTCTATGCAATATTGAAGAGGAGATCCACCACACAGTCTTCTAGAAATCACCTGCTCCTTTTATCTCTTTATTCATGCAGCTACATACGAAAAGCACATCTTTTGACACATAATTAGCAAAAATAACAAAAAAAACCCAAAACCAACTTAGGACCAATTTATCATGCCAGTACAAATACAGTGCTGATCCTTTTTTTCCAGTCCAGTTGAAACTGGAAACAAATAGAACCCAAGGAGCTGTTTTGTTTTCACATGTCAGAGAGGTCTCTAACACATCACTATATCCTATTCTTGGTCAGCAACATTTCTTCATCCCCAATACACAGACACAGCACTATCCATGCAGTACTTTTCTTGTGAAGACAGAGACTCCTCCATTATATTTTAGTATTTAATTCTTCAAGTGAAAAAAATCCTGCCATAATCTGCAGGAACATGAGAGAATCTTACCCTTGTGGCCAAGAAGGCCAGTGGTACCCTGGGGTGCATTACAAAGACTGTGGCCAGCAGGTAAAGGCAGGTTCTCCTCCCCACCTTCTTTGTCCTGGTGTGACCACATCTGGAGGACTGTGTTCAATTCTGGGCTCCCCAGTTCAAGAGGGACAGGGATATACTACAGTGTCCAACAGAAGGCTACAAGGATGATGAAAGATCTGGAAGATGTCTTATGAGAAAAGGTTAAGACACGTGGGGCTGTTTACTCTGGAAAAGAGAAGACTGAAAGCAGATCCTATTACTGTTTACAAATATCTGAAGGGTGGGTGCCAAGGAAAAGGTACCAGTCTCTTTTCAGTGGTGTGCTGTGATAGGGCAAGGAACAATGGATATGAACTGGAACACAGGAAGTTGCACCTCAACACAAGGAAAATCTTTATTGTGAGGGTGACAGAGCCCTGGAACAGGCTACCCAGAGAAGTTGCGGAGTCTCCATTTCTAGAGACTTTCAAGACCTGTCTGAATGTGTTCCTGTGTGACTTGCCCTGGGTCTTCCTGCTTTGGCAAGGGAGTAGGATTTGATCTCTGGAAGTTTTTTGCAACCCCTACCACTTTATTATTCTGTGACCTCATTTGTGACTGTGTTCAGAAAGTTTTGAAGCCATTTTTCTCATGTGAGCATACACTTGGTATGCACCAAGCACCTGCTCACTCTCTGCAGCCGCTTGTACCCTACAGAATTGGCACTGTGACCCGACAGTGAAACTGGGACCAGGATAGTGATCACTTCTCATCCCTCTTTTGTACTGGAAAGAAACACCACACATACACAACTATCCAAGACCAAATGGAGACTCTTGAAATGTTATTTTCTGTTTTTTGTATATAGTCAGATCCCTTTTCCATGCTGATGTACACAGTTTGTCTCTACACTGTTTGTTTAAATGCAATCCATTCATAATGCTAATATAAGAGAGATCACTAACATAAAACACAGAGAGGCTTTGTTTTTTCTTTCATATCAGTGTTGTCTCCACAGGATAAAATTAAACCTTTCATCTTGAGCAGAGGAAAAAATTTACAAGATCTTAAAGCATACTATAATGTGCTGTCTATAAAGCAAAATTAAAGCTGAACTTGTTACATTTAACTGAGGTGTGCAAACTTTTCCCATGTAATTCCAGGCACTTAAATGAGGTGTCTGTGGAGGAACCTGGCTGTCCTATTCACCTTTCTCTAATTGCAACAGAAACAGAAGATATTTCTTGAAGTGAGATAATTCCTGTCCCACACCACCACTCTCAAACAAATCCTTTCTTTCTACTCAATCTGTCCAGTGCTGTTCAACCTCTTCATCAATGACAATCAATGACACTAGTGTCTGCTCAGCAACTTTGCTGATGATACCACAATGGGAAGCCTGGCTGACACAGCTGAAGGCTGTGCAGCCATCCAAAGAGACTTGGACAGACTGGAGAGCTGGGCACAGAGGAACCAAATGAGGTTCAACAAGGACAAATACAGAGTCCAGTACATGGGGAGGAAGAATAAACTGCAATAGTGCACGTTGCAAAATGATCTGCTGGGGAGCAGCCCTGTGGAGAGGGACCTAGGAGTACCAGTGTTATCCATGAGACAGCAATGTGCCCTTGTGGCCAAGAAAGCCAATGGGATCCTAGAGCGCATTAAGGAGAGCGTGTCCAGCAGTTCAAGGGAGGTTCTCCTCCCCTTCTGCTCCGCCCTCGTGAGACCCCATCTTGAGTATTATGTTCAGTTTTTGGCCCCCCAGTTTAAGAGAGACAGGGAACTGCTGGAGAAGGTCCAGCAGAGGGCTATGAGGATGATTAGGGGATGGAGAACTGACTGATGAGGAGAGGCTGAGGGATCCTGGGGCTTTTTAGTCTGGAGAAGAGAAGACTGAGGGGATTTAATCAATGTTTATAAATATCTGATGGATGGGTGCCAGGATAGGCTATGCTCACTTGCTCCCTGTGATGGGACAAGAAGCAATGGATGTAAGCTGCAGCATGGAAGATTCCACCTCAACATAAGGAGGAACTTCTTTATTGTAAGGGTCCCAGAGCACTGGAACAGGCTCCCCAGAGAGGTTGTGGAGTCTCCTTCTCTGGAGACTTTCACGGCCTGTCTAGATATGTTCCTCTGTGACCTGAGCTAGATTGTATGGTCCTGCTCTGGCATGGGGGTTGGACTCAATGATCTCTTTGGGTCCCTTCCAACCCCTGCCACCCTGTAATCTTGTGAACCTGAACAGCTTCAGGTGAGTCTAAGAGGTACATACACACAGTTTCTCTGCCTGTTCGTGTTATGTACATGGAGAGAAATTATAGATGCTTTAGAAGAACACAGGACTGGAAGCAATGCCCTGGGCTGAAAGATCAAGATGCTTCAATTCACTACTCTGTGTTTACCTCCTCTGAAATATTTGCAGAGAGCAGTCAGAGTCCTTCTCAGACCTCATTTTGCTAGTCCACAGAAGTTGAGATCCTTTATTCTCTTCTTGTAAGACAGCTTTGCATTCTTCTGATCACGCTCGTAGGCCTTTCTTGGTACCTGTTCTGGATTGAATTAATCTTTCTTGATTACCCTGACCTGAAATGCACACAGTGCTGCAGACACAGCATCACTCTGGCCTTGTACAATAGCAGTAACTCTTCTAGGTCTGCTGAGAACTCTTGGTCTCACACTTCAGTGGATCCTGCTTGTGTTTTTCATTATGGTATCACCTTGACGGTTCATGAACTTCCTAAGTTAGAAAAACAGACATCAATCTATTTTCTTCATTCTTGTTTCCACAAAGGAACTTCCAGCTAGTCATGTTGGGTTACAACAGTTCTAATGAGTTAAATGAAAAAGGCAAAAATAATTTGCAGCCTGACTTCACCAGCTGAGCTGTTAAACATGAGTGGTGGTTATTTTAGAGCTATGTTCTATGGGGCTACTTCCAAGGCTTCCCCAGGCTTAGCCAGCCCCCTTCAGATGCAGGTAACCCTCAGCAGCACATGGCTGTAAGGCTAACCTGGGATTTCCAACCTGGAGTAGGAAGAGGCTGCCAGAAGCTTGTAGTGTCTCTTCCTTTTTGTTTCATTTCTTTAATACTTTGTTCAGCTCACCAGAATGGGCGAAACCAGGAAACCCAAACAGTTTAACGATACAAAATGGTTCAAATTAGTGTCTGTCTTGTTTTGTTCTGTAGTTTAAGGGATCAATATTAATGAAGAGAAAAGCTATAAACATCACTAATGAGGATGAAGTGGAATATCCCCCACCAGACCGTCTGCACTTGAGCTTGCACCAAATGAAGATGACATCCACTATTAGAGGCTGCATTTTAATCCAGCCACACTAATAACAGTAAAGTTAGCGCTATTGGTAAATTTTAATAAATGATGTCTTACAAAAGCACCCTACTTGAAATTCAACCCAAAGACTGAATTAAAGCCAAAGCCCTAGTCAGTTAACTGGGCTATACCATGTGAAGAATTGATTTTCTTATTTTCAGCTGTCAGACCTGCTACAAAGAATGAGTTTTAATTCTGGGGATGTTATTAAACTCCTTGCTTAACCGGCAGAAAAATGGAACCGCTAGCCAGGCGGTGGCAGCGCGGTTGTCGGCGTGAATGACACCTGTCAGAGTATGATGAATGACCCTCTCTGCCCCACAATCCCCTGCTCTGTCACTCAGGTGAGGGCCATTAATCTTCATCCAGGGCCTGTCAGGCTGGGCAGCCACCACGAAAAAACATCTTCTCGCATTTGCTGCCACCACGCACCAAACAATGCGATATTCTAACTGTCACAGCAACGCTGAATTAGCATAATTTATTATGACTTCCCTCCCCCTCGAGCTCCCTCCCCACCCAAAACCCAAGTAGGGGAGAGATGCGATTAGACAGATGGAGGGTAGGCCCAGCCTGCCAGCCCCCAAGCCCCCTGCGGTGCTTGATGAGGAGTGGAGCATCTCTACAAACCAATCAAAAATCTGGCAGTTCAATTACAGAGTAATAAAGGGACATTCATCATTCAATTAGGCACCTGTCATGGCTTCACAAAAGGGAAAACTTCTAACCTGAGACTCCAGGGAGAAATGCTACAAGCAGGAGGCAGAGAAATAAATGAAAAAAAAAGGACAAAATCAATTACTGGCCAAAACAGACAAAAGGAAATATATTAAAATAAAGGAAGTTATCCCTAGGCAAAAGTCAGAAAAGTTACACAACCTTACAAAGGTTGCAACAGGCCAGCATTAAAAGAGCTGGGCCACGCTACCCTGTGACGTACACACTACCAAATTTCCCCCTTTGCAAGGTTCACTGAAAGCCAAAAAATGCTGAATGTTGCCACAAAGAAAGCTTTAGGGAAATGAGACTCTGTTTTAACAGCTCTGACACTGCTACTATAAGAGCATGCAACACTCACCGTATCCAGGAGGGACACATCTATTCATCTCACCTTGTTGCTATACCTTATTTGAAATGCTTAGGAACACTTGGGGTGATGCTTCCTATCATGTGAGAAAAGCCAGCAATTCTGTTAAGTGCCAAAAGTGGGTGAAGCCCTATTCCCCATCAAGAAGGAAAATAAAACCAACATAACACACCACATAAATGTTCTGACTTGGGCAGATAAAAAAGCAGAGAAACTAAGCAGGCAGGCTTCTGCCTCTAAAGTTCTTTTCTTCAGTTTATGTGCTTCATAGTTTGTATCACCCAGATCTCAAAACTTACCAAAAATTAGAACGTGGCAGAGATTAGATGGTTTGTCAGGTGAAGATTGGAACCAATGTGGATCTATCCTGTTCTGCAGCTAGAAATATCAGGTTTAGAAAAAAATAAAAAAGATTGGTGAACAGCTGCTTGTGCAATAAACTCAGTTATTTTGATTACCTGCCTGCTAAGAGGGTTTATAGCAAATTGCAACTCCAGCATTAAATTACCAGAGCAGCAAAGGCGGGATTTGGTTGGAAAGATATAAGACTAATCAAAAAGCGTTCCTTAGAGCTAATAAATGAAAGCCTCTATAAACAGCTAAAATGGTTAGAAAAGTCCAAAGTTTCTTAGAATCATACAATGGTAGGGGTTGGAAGCAACCTCTGGAGATCAAGTCAAACTCTCCCTCTACCAAAGCAGAGGGGTCTTGAAAGTCTGGAGAAAAGGATGATTCTATGATTTGAAGCCAATGCTCATTTTCAGAACAGCTGTCCCAAGTCCTGGTGCCTGCTTGCACAGACCAGCGCAGGCCACAAGGAAGTCTCTATTTATTGTTGTGTGAGCATAATGCTGCAGGAGCACTCATTCTCCTGCTTTGTCACAGCAAGTCCAGAAGTACATCCATAGCACAGCTATGAGGCTTCCAGAATGAGCTAGTTCCTGTGTGGGATTGCAGTCTGACATGAAGATGAGGCTCCTTGCACAGACATAGGACAGATGACAGTTCTGAGAGCTCATGTCACATTAGAACATAGTCTTGATGCCTGCAAAACACACAAATAGTTTCCAAAACTCTGCCTAAATGAGTACATATAGTATCACAGGGAACTCCTGGGGAAATATTCTGTCAATTAATGAGGAAAACAAAAATATTCTCAGATAAATTTGCTTGGATTTAGCATATGACTAACTCCAACCACTAGCAATTATTTATGGTAGTGGTCAAAAGTGGTCTTGCAAAGGAAGAAATCCATTCTACAGAAGATCTAAATCTACAATGGGGTAAAAAATAACAAGCAATTTATTTGTCTGCTGAATACTTGTTCCTATGCCTTCAACATTCATGTCATGGCAGACTGGTGATGTTCCTGCTGACTGGAAAAGGGCAACTCACTGGATAAGGAACTGGCTGGATAGTCACACAGAGAGAGTAGTGATCAAGGGCACAATGTCCACCTGGAGACCAGTGACAAGTGGCGTCCCTAGGGGTCAGTGCTGGGACCAGTGCTGTTGAACATCTTTGTCAGCAACATGGACAGAGGAATTGAGTCCACCCTCTTCAAGTTCGCAGATGACACCAAGCTATGTGGCACAGTCGACTTGCTAGAGAGCAGGGATCCACCCAGAGGGACCTGGACAGGCTGGACAGGTGGGCCAAGACCAACTTCATGAAATTCAACAAGGCCAAGTGTAAGGTCCTGCATCTGGGTCGGTGCAATCTCAAGCACAGCTCCAGGCTGGGTGGCGAGTGGCTGGAGAGCAGCCCTGGGGAAAAGGAACTGGGGGTCTGGGTTGATGAAAAGCTCAACATAAGCTGGAGTGTGCACATATGGCCCAGACAGCAACTGTGTGCTGGGCTGCATAGAGAACAGGGGGGCCAGCAGCTCTCATCATACCCCACCTAAAATACTGTTTGCAGTTCTGGAGCTCCCAGCACAAGAAGGACATGGAACTGTTGGAGCAAGTCCAGAGGAGAGCCACAAAGATGATCAGAGGGCTGGAGCACCTCTCCTGTAAGGACAGGCTGAGAGAGTTGGGGCTCTTGAGCCTGGAGAAGAGAAGCCTTCCAGGAAACCTTATATTAGCCTTCCCTTTCTACAAGGGGCCTACAGGAAGGCTGGGGAGGGACTATTGACTAGGTCTTGTAATAATAGGACAAGGGATAATAGGTTTAAACTGGCAGAGGAGAGATTTAAACAGGATGTTAGGAGGAAGTTCTTTACAATGAGGGTGGTGGACACTGGAACAGGTCGCTCAGGGAGATTGTGGCTGCTCCCTCCCTGGAGGTGTTCAAGGCCAGGCTGGATGAGGCCTTAAGTGAAGTGGGCTGGTGGGAGGTATCCCTGCCTATGGCAGGAGCTTGGGACTAGATGATCTTTGAGGTTCCTTGCAACCTAAATCATTCTATGCTTTGCAACAAAGGCCTAATGAAGTTCTGATACAACATGACAGAGAAGCTGACAATACCCACATACCTTGCTCTGAGGAGATGCTGCAGAATCAATCTGTTAATGCTTTTAAACTGTCTTTGAGATTAAAAGTGCTGCATGATATAAGGACTAGCTACAGCATTCTGTATTGTCATCATTGCACTGCTTTGAAAACCTCATCATAGGATCTTTTATCAGTTTCCCCATAGTGCCAGGCAGGAGATTGTTTTTGTTTTCTAAACACAAGGCTGCAAAATCCAGAAGGTGGAAGAAAAAAAAAAAAAAAGCCAAAAAAACCCATAAACAAGCAAACCATTTTGTTTATAGCTCCCTTCCTATACTTGCCCCTGGAAAATATAGTTCATGAATATGCTGGTTGCCTTTAAAAGTAGTTGCACTGGCAAGGTTTTCAACAGCACAGAGGCAGGGAACAGTGTGTGCAACTCACAGGTATTTGATGGCATCAGTCCTTGAGGTCTTGTGCATGAAGTTTCTCCCACTGCTGTTGTGCAATGGTTCAAAAAAAAATCAAAAGCCAAGTGTCAGGCAAATAAGTTACAAATTAAGTAATTTGTTGTTCCTGCTTTCATGTCAAACAGAAATAATACCCCTTTCAGGAAGTCTAAAAATAGCTACGTAAAACAAGTGGAGCTAAAAATACAACAATTGGTTTCAGATGCAGAGCTGCAATTATCAGGCTCCAAAACATCCAGTTTGCCCTCTCTCCTGCAGAGGCATATATTATAAACAACCTGGAAACTCACAGACTAGATGCAGGCCTCCTCAGAAGTCCTGTAGGAGGAACAACTGCAGGGTGAGGAAAGAAGAGCACTCCTAAGTATTCCTATTAGGGCACTACTGTTTGAAGGTTTTGCCACATAGACTTCTATGTGTGTGTGAGAGATAATCACAGAATCTTAGAGATTGGAAGGAACCTCCAGAGATCATCCAGTCCAACCTCCCTGACAAGGCAGGATCCAAAGCGCAGTTCATACAGGAATGCATCCAGATGGGTTTTGAAAGTCTCCAGAGAGGGAGACTTAACCTCTCTGGGCAGCCTGTTCCAGCTCCATCACCCTCACTGTGAAAAAGTTTCTCCTCATGTTGAGGTGAAACCTTTTGTATTCCAGTTTGTAGCTGTTGCTCCTTGGCTTATTCCTGCTGACCACCCAAAAGAAATTTGCCCCAGCCATTTGACACCCACCCCTCAGATAATTTGTACATGTGGATAAGATCCCCTCTCAGTCTTCTTTTCTCCAGACTATAGAGCCCTGGGGCTCTCAGTCTCTGTCTGTAGGGGAGATGCTCAAGTCCCCCAGTCAGCCTTGTGGCTCTCCGCTGGACTCTAACAATAACTTCTTAAACACTACAGATTAATTAAGAAATGTATGGATGATTCCAAGTTTCCAAAACAGCAGCCTTTACCAAATCAGGCTACCCAGGGTTGTCATAGCAGTGATCTAGTTCATGAAGGCTTAATAAAACCTAGAACATTTCTCCAAGTGCCTCAAAGAACACAATTTACCCATCTTGTTCTTGTGGATACTGTGTGACTGCCTTGAGAAACACAATTTCCCAAGGAGGAAGTGCTACGAGGGATACATGTCAGCAAATCCACCAAAGGAAAATGAGGGTAGAGGGAATTTTTAAAAAAGGTAATCACACAGAGATGAAAAGGGAAGATAGTAAAGTACCAGGACAATAGCAGGATGAATAATTGATGAGCTGGTGGTTTACAAGTGAGTTTCATTAATATCATCCTGCAGGTTCATTAAGCACTGTCCCAGGCTCATCTCTGAAGGTTCCTCCCAAGTTTTGATTAGGTGCTGCAAGTCTTTTGCTTAGGCATCAGAACTTCAAGCCTTCAGTGGTGACAACCACTTCCTAAGCCCCAGTCCCTTCAACTGAGCACCTTTCAGAGCTTTTTTCTATTCCCCTCCCACTAATCACAAGTCCCTAACCATGAAAGTAAGTCTTAGTAAATAATATATCAAGATAAATGATAATTGTTCCATTTTAAGTGTCTCTTAATGAGCATCATAAATTAAAAATTAATATTGCAAAGACTGTATGAATAGCATTAATGCTGTAAACAGAGCAGCAGGGATCAAGAATGTAAATGAAAGTGAAATGCTCCCTTATCCACCCCCCTGTATAAAAAAAAAAAAAAAAAAAAAAAAAGATCTGAAGCCAGCAGACTGTTGGGCATTACAAAGCTAATAAATGATGTTAATGAAGTTCTATAACAGGCAATTTCTTCTTAATCTTCCTTTCACCTCCCAATATTTGGCTCTTTTGGACTGAGATTTCTTGTGTTAATTTTTTTTTTGGTCTTCTTCTTCCCTTTAAGGCATCTCTCAAGAAGTGTTTTTCTCTTGTGAGGTGCAGCAGTAATCTCAGAGCATGCTGGTGCAGCAAAAAAACTAGAGAATGGGCTGGTTAACAGATTGCTGGCCCTGATGATCATGCAGAAAGGCTAAAGTGATTTGGCAGTAGCCATTCTGTTGTGTGACGTCGCTATTATCATTGTGCCTTCTATACAGAGAGTGCATTCAAATGATGTCTTTCTGGGTGACTGAGTAAGGTACACATAGCTATGCCCTTGTACCTCCAAGTTTCAGCTAGAAAGAAAGCAGGCAGCTGGAATTCTTACCCTTCCTTCTTCCAGAACCCTAGTTTATTCAATTTAGACATAGCAGATGTGTTTGCACGAGCAATGTTTGCCTTCCCTTTTTAAGAGCTGGCATTATCTATAGCTTCCTTCAGATTTGTAAATACTGTGCTCCATCTTTTTTGAAGCAAATGTCTTTGGATACTGTATTTGCATCCTCATGTTGCTAATAATTCCTAAGCAGTACTGTCAGACTTAGAGAAACAACATAAAATTTTCTCAAATCACAAGATCAAAGTTCCTGAAGGAATGTAACACTCAGGTTAGGATTAGAACATTTTAAAATTGACTTTGTTTTGTTTGAAGATACCTAGTAAGGATTCTAACCCTTCTCAATAATTAACAATAGGCCAAGGGACCACAGAAAATAAGACTTGATCATCCAGCACATCAGACTGGTTCTCTCAAAGTGCCACTCATTTTGTAATTCCAACCCTTTCTACTTATTTCTTCTTTTCCTTTTCATCCCTTCAAGGTAGGGAACAGCAAGTTCCAGTCAGTCAGTCTGCTCCTTAAAAATATAAGGGACAAAGGTTTAAAGCAAGAGAGCATGTTATGCATTAGGAAGAAAAGCAATTACTGAGAGGAGGTTACTCATCTGTCTCCACAATTTTTAAGCCTAAAGCAACAGCACCTCTAGTTACTACTCTGTAATTAAGGATTAAGTCTGAATTTCATAGAAGTTCAACCTCTTTCCAAAATGCACCCACACCAAACAGAACATTCCCCATCTTGAATGCATAGAATGATTTGTGAGGATTTATAAATATTTTATTTCAAGCACATTTTTTAATGACAAAATTATATTCCCTGTGTCTTTGTTATTACCCCAGTTGAAATTAGTACTGGAGGAATTCAAACCTAAGCGTAGCAGAAAAGTTTCATTGCAACAGAAATTAACTTTTGTCTGGAGCAAAGAGTTCTCTTAGCTACATCTTGGATACTGTCAGATGAAAGCAAGACTCCTCTTGAGCAGTATTTTTGATGCTATCAGAGATGACCAAAACTCTCTTTTAACAGCAAAAAATTCTTCTTAAGTAAGTGTAAGGCATTTATGCTCCTCTAGTATTAGTAGCTCCCTTGGTGCAAGGCTTTGCTTTCTACCATCACTACACCTCAGTAGTTCAGAATTACTTGTTTGGCTTTGCTGCCCTGGAAGTTTAGGCAGAAACAGACAGCTGTTAAAAGTTGGAGATTAATATATCTTTGAAATCAAATCTCTTCTCCTTTGGGACAACCACCAGTAAAATGCATTAATCATACCATTATAGTTATCTCAGGGCATCACTAGGTGGAAGACTTAGTGCTATTCCAAATCTCAACAAGCTTGGATTTATTTTAAGTGTCATTTTAATCCAAAGGTACTTGGATTTATTATTTTAGTCTTTTGTTAATTAAAATATGACTGCAACATCAGTAACCTTTAGATTACTAATGCAGTCCATTCACAGTGAGACCTGCTTTAATCAGCTAGTGATAATGACCACAGTAGCTCTTCATGGATCTATGCCAAATCTATGCCAGGTGACGACCTGGACAAGTATATTGGCCTCTTGCCTTTTCTTTTTTCCTAAGTTCATAGAAACTATGAATGTTGTACCCAAGCATGACTCCTCTTTTCCACCAATGATGGAGTCTGCACTGGTGCCCTCAAGTTTGATCTGTGCTGGAGACAACTGCTCTCAAGGAAGCCAGGACAGATCACCAACCCATTTCATAAAAGTCCACTGAGCAGCTGTCACATGGCAGCAACTCCCAGGCAGTACTGACCTGTAACAAATTTGAACCACTGACCTAGAGGTGAAAGGCTGTATATCCAATTACCAATCCCCTGAGTGAGCCACTACTAAGTTGTGCCTTGAAAACATAAATAGACACGAAAGAATCAACAAGAATGAAAAGAGGCATAGACATGGTGCTGAGGGACAGGGCTCAGCACCAGACTTGGTGGAGTTAGACAATAGCTGGACTTGATCATCTTAAAGGTCTTCCTCAACCCACAGAGTTCTGTGATTCCACTCTATAAAAGTCGCATTTGTTGTTCATACTTCGCTATACAACAAATCTCAGGGATCAAATCCACCACTGCCACCAGCAGACTATCTGAACTGTGCTGATGAAGAGTCTGTTTAGAGCAACAAACAGAATACTTCTTCTTTCATCTTCAGTCACTAACACAAAAGTACCCACAAAAGACTGCCATAAGGAAAGAGAAGGATCAATTTCATGTTTCCCCAGCATGAATTCATCTACATAAATAACATTTCTCCTGCAAACAGCTAAAGAGCAAGCAGAAAAATATCCTTATTCTGATGTAAACAATTTCTTCTGACTGCAAGTTCAAGAAAAAAAAAAAGGAAAAGACCACTTCATGATTGAAAGCCTGATAAAACAAACTATAATGCTCAGGGAAGAACACACTTCTCTGCTTTGGTTCCATTATCATTCCAGTTATTTTTCAGTGTCAGTTAAGCAGCAGAAAAGCACAATCTTCTCTGATTTTTAGCAATACTGAAGATGCAGGACAATTCCTCTTTCCTTCTCTTCCAAATACACAGAACAGACATCTAACTTAAGCAGCAACAACACAAAAAGCTGCCTTAATCATCTTGATAATGTACTGCAATTACTGTGTAATCATACCAATGCATCTTTAAACCCTGTATTAGCACAGTTTTAACTAAGGTGCCTTTTGACAAAGGTAAGAAAAAGGACTTATTAGAAAAGAGTCACTGGAAGTTCATTTCCTCTTTTAGGCTCCAAATCATGCCACAGATCCCTTTGGGTCTAGGTAGATGTGGACTGCAAGCTCCAGGCTGAGTGGCAGCTTGCCATCCATCTGCCCATCTTGCCAGCATCTTCATCTGTCCCACCCAAGAGAACAGAAGCTTAGTAGAAAATATGCTGACAGGAGAGCAGACAAACAAAAAGGCTATGAAAGTCATCTCATTTCAAGCAGCAACTTCCAGAATTACTGTTTCTTTTTTTCTTTTTTAAACCACACAAAACAGAGGCATCTCTTGTAGTTTTTAGCAATTTTGACCACAATGCCTGCTCCTAACAATAACCACATAAGAGTGGAGCCCCTTTGCTGCATAGAATAGTTCATGCATGCTCAGCAGAGGTTTTGCAGAGAGAGGGGGGGAAAAAAAAAAAAAGAAAAAAAGTTTTACAGTCCTAAAAATGAGGCCTTAGAACCTAAAAATAAGGCTTTAGATTCTAAAAAAGAAAAAAAACTTTTGGATCCTTAAAAAAAACCAACCAAAACCTTGGCCCCTGAAATGAGGACTTAGAGACTACAAGCATGCTTTGGATCCTAAAAACGAGTCTTTAGACCCAAAATTTGGACTTTGGACTCTAAAAAAAAGAGGATTTAGGGGCTAGGAGAGGAATCTGATCCCTAAAAAGCAGAAGAGAGGCACAAGGCTGGGATCTCAGTTCCAGTGCAAATCTGTCACTGACTTGAGACTTGTCTGTAGCCATGTAACATCTCAGCTTCTCCCTTAAGGATATGGGCACAAGCATCCTTTGCAAGATCTCTTTTTAGATTGTACAGGTGTAAAAGCTGAATAATGCTTTTACTGACAAAGAGGAACTTGGCTCAGACAGAAGAACTCTCCTGTCCTTAGTGAGTAGGATCACTTGACCAACAGTAGCAAAAGTGAAAAAGAAACTCCCTTTTGTGACTTTCCTTTGCACCTCGGTATACTTTGCGCTCCTTCTCAGAGTAGCAGTAGGCAACACACAGCCAAAGAAACGGAGCAATAATGTTCTGAAGTCTCAAGGGAGAGATTAAAATTTTCTTACCAGCCCTTGTGGATTAACCTGTAGTCTCACATAGTTCTTCAGGCTTCATGCTGGCCTCAGCGTTTGCCCTTCAAAGGGAGCTGACCATGACACACACAGTTGGCTTTTCAAGAGCTACATAATCCCACTCCTGCACTTGGCCAGCTGTTAGGAGGGGGCTTGTAATAAAACCCTATGCAAGGGCACATCAAACAGCCCAAGACTCACCATACTGACACATATAAACCAAACCTGAAACCACCACCATCACATGCAAAGGGCAATTGTGCTGGTTTGAACTAATTGGAGGATTTGAATGAGAAATTAGACTATAGGCTGAGAGAGGAAATCACAGATGGTGCTACTTCACCCACAGCTTTACTGAGAAAGGGAAAAAAAAAATGTTCTAAGAGTTGTAACCCAAATATAGATAAGTCAGACTGCTTCACACCACTTTGGGCTGTGGCTCTTGCATGGCTCTTTTCTCCCTGCCTCTTGTGGCTGAATCTGAATAGTTTCACTAATTTTTTTCCTGCTGCTAATACCCTCCTGGCCGATCTACCTACACCTGTCTGCTGCATAAAACAGATGGTGCGATAAGATTGGGGAAGGTGGGAAGGCAGTAGGGGTGGCTAGAAAACCTTCTTCGGGATTTTGATCTCTGAGAGGGGTGTGGTGTTTCTGTATTACCTTTTCACTGTATATATCNCCCCAGCATTCAGTAACAGATGCACTGTGGAAGTTGCTCCAGAACTGTTTATTGACAATCTATCACATTTGATCACATTTGCTCTTCAAAATGTTATATGAATGGCTGACATGCATTGCTGTTTAAGGATCAGAAACACTTTCCTCTAACCTTTGCATACCTTTACTTGAACACCAGCAAAGCTGACTTTTGTATTAAAACTAAGACAGTCACTGAAACAGAGCATGTCTGCAGACCTGAAACTACATTTTCCTTTCCTGTTC
Source organism: Psilopogon haemacephalus (assembly GCA_013396835.1). Taxonomy (NCBI): domain Eukaryota; kingdom Metazoa; phylum Chordata; class Aves; order Piciformes; family Megalaimidae; genus Psilopogon; species Psilopogon haemacephalus. The sequence goes on along the minus strand of VWZI01003556.1, from coordinate 10,401 downwards.
TTTTTAATGTTTTTCACAGAATGTATCAGGTTGGAAAAGACCTTTGAGATCATCAAGTCCAACCTATCACCTGACATTATCTAATCAACCGAATCATGACATCAAGTGCCACATCCAGTCTCTTTTTAAACACTTCCAGGGATGGGGACTCCTCCACCTCCCTGGGCAGCCCATTCCAATAGCCAATCGCTCTTTTTGCTGAGAACTTCTTCCTAACACCTAGCCTGTTTTAGAACACATAACTGGCTTTGGTACCTCGTCTCTCCCAGATGGGTGGCAAACTTTCTGGAAAGCAATTTATATTCCTTGATACCAATTGTCAGGAGTCAAGCACCCTCCCCTTCCTGTCCAGTCTCTGGACCTCTAAATTCCAAGCAGCTACAACTTTATTTGCAGTATTCAGATCTGTTTCTATAATTACTACTCCACACCAAAAGTCACAAAGTGAGTCACAACAAGCCCAATAACATAGTATTCACACACCAAAGAAACAAAACAAAACAAAACAAAACAAAAAAAAAAAAAACCACCCACAAAAAAGACAATTGAAATCCCATGCCAATCAATAAGAGTTGGTTCAGTTTCCTAAAAGCCAGAGGGTTTGATATATTTTGGAGAAAATGCTTTGGTGAGAATGGTGGAAGGGAGAGGGCATCAGGGGGATGTGTGTGTATGTGTGAAATCTTACAGCTTGCTGTAAATCAAACAGATTTTCCTCCAAATAAATATATAAGTGAATGACCATTTTAGGACTGATGCGAATCAGTCCATAAGGAATCATTTTTAAGAAAGTTGTTAGTGAATGGAAACAGGTGGCTATAATTTGAGTTAAACTGCAACCTTAACTGTAGTGTTTGCTATCATGAACACTATAACAACAGATGTAGAATTGCACCTTGGGATGAATTCATTATGGCCTGAGAAACATAATCACGCCATTCAGACCATATTTTGCCCATATGCTCATGTGGTTTACACCCTTGGTTTATTGGCATTGTACTTGGTTATATAGCAGGAGACTCCCAGGATCATAATTTGCACTTACCGTTACTGTTCAGGAGAATCCCTTTGTAGCACAGGTTTCCCATCAAGGCAAAAAGCTCCCTTTACAGAGCAGCTCTGGGTCACAGCCTTTGTGGACACTGTGGAAACTTAACATCACTTGGGAAGCTTTTCATAAAAAAGGGGCCACAGATCTCAAATAGGGAAAAAAAACCCAAACCCAAACTTGAAGAGTACAGGGGGCTACTGTTCAGGGCATTTTAGAGTTATAAAAATATAGATGATATTGCTGTCTTATCCTGTAATTTATGGCATGAATATTGTAATTCATCGAATGTCATGACTTATCTTTTATTCATATAGTTACTATTCCATTAACCTTTGACAAACCTCCCTCTCTGGTTAATTGTTTTAAATTGCTCAGGCACATTTATTTTGATTTGTACAATTATTTTTCTTTTCTGCTCAATAATCAAAGGGCTATATAGTTATACTACCTTACAAGGATTCCTTTAAAAAACAAAAATACTCCTCGATGATGCTGTCAGATTAAGCAAATGCTTTCATAAGAACCAAAAAATGGATTCTTTCCACCTTAAATATTAAGAAGCTACCAATTAAAAAAAAGCCAATGGTTCTTTCTCCTCCTTCAGTTTTACTGTTTAAAAAATTCCCTAGCAATCTTCAAGTGCTGAATTATCCCTCCTTCCAGCCATCTACCCACAAGTGAAGAGCATCTTGCCACAATCTCAAGACCTGTGTCCCTGGGGCAAGAACTATTCATTTTAATTGCTTCCAAAGCACACACCACAATAGGCTTGTGATTTGTGGTTCAGCCATTATGAAAAAAAAAAAAAGTTATACATATATATAAAATAATTAAAAGAAAATATATAGAACCATGGTACAGAAATTGCTTACTACTCTGCACCTCTTAGTTCCCAGAGATGCTCAATTATTATCAATACAGGCAACTGGTTGCCATTCAGCTTCAAGCACCTAATAGAAGAGTGCAAGTTCTGGAAGTGATCAGCAGATCCACCCAGAAATGAAGTGCTTTGAAGCCAGAGACAAATCCCAGCAGTGTGGAGCAGAAATACCCCCATCTCTGCTGATCCATGAGAGCTCTGATGGTAGCTGGAAAATTGCTTCCAGTAGGAGGCTGTGACATGGACTAACAAAAACAGGATGCCAACCCCAGGAAGTCTCTTAAACACAAAACTCATCTTTTCTCCTTTTGAAAAAAGAAATCACTTATCCTATTTCTGTGCCTCTTTCCCTGTAAGCAAAGTGGGGATGATGATATTTACCCTGTAGGAGTGCTGGAAGTTTAAATCCATGCACCATCAAGTGCTGTGAGAGCCTTAAGTGAAAAGAGCAAAGCAAGTACTAAAATGATAATTATTACTCATATTACTGAACTTCTGATGAGGCTGATGGAGCAGTAATGGCAGGGAGGATGGTTCTCAAGGTCCAAAGGATCTTCATCTGGGCCCTTTTCTACACTTTATGTTAGTTTCTAACTGTTGTAGCTGCTGCTTTTGAGACAGAAATGCTCCTTGGGAGGGTAGAAGGCCATAGCAAGAGAGGCACAGCTGCTACATCAGCACAGCCGTGGATTGGAAATCATAAAGAGTTTCAGTTGAAAAAGATCTCTCAGCTCATCAAGTCCAACCATCAACCTAACACCATCGTAGTCATTAAAACATGCCTCAAAGTGCCATGCCCATATATTCCTTCAACACCTCCAGGGATAGCGACTCTACCACTTCACTGGGCAACCTATTCTGCTTGACCATTCTTTCAGGAAACTTTTTTTTTTTTTTTTCTGATATCCAACCTAAACCTCCCCTGGCACAATTTCAGGCCATTTCCTCTCATCTTATCACCTGATACTGATCCATTCCACTCATTTCAGTCTCCTTTCAGGTAGAGGCAAAGAGCGCCACAGTCTCCCTCAGCCTCCTCTTCACCAGAATAAGAAATTCCAGTTCCCTCAACTGCTCCTTATGCTACATAGTGGGCCAGAGGCAAAGTATGATTTATTGTGAGGGCCAGGCTTCTACAGAAAGCTTAACTTTCAGAAACTTTTATAACCAGGAGGCTCTAAGTCATCACCCACAAGGGCAGATTCAGTCTCCATCCTTCAGTGCAGTGCTCATGGCAACAGCATTGCAATAGCCCTCCTAGGCTCCATCATCTAGTCCAGTCAGGCAGCACAGAGTGCAACACTGGCTAATTTAGCCTCTTTTCATGCCATGTTGTAGGCAACAGAACATTTAAATGAGTGATCTGGGGCATCAGGGAAAGAAATGGATCTTGCCGTCCCACAGCTGCACTATGATCCTGGGGATCTGTAGCTCTCCCATCTGCGAGGCTCCCCATGGGGCAACTACAAAAGTCCTGGGTCTCAGCCACACAGTACCATCAACACTTCAAAGCCATCTTTCCTTGGCTCCTTCCCAACTGAAAACCACCTCCCATGTTACAGGCAAGGCTGCATTTGCATTCTGCCTTCCTCAGACAATATTACACCTTATAGGCTCTCTGCCAGCACCTGCTGGGGCTTTAGCCAGAGAAGACAACAGCCTAAAAATCTGCCTCAAGTCTTCTTGAAGTCTGGTAGCTGGAAATTAAAGTGATGACCTATTGTTCTACACTCTCCCAATCCCTCATGTTTTCATAAAGCTCTTGAAAAATATTGGGGGTGGGGGTAGGGAAAAAAAACACATCAAACTCCAGGGAAACAGCTGATAAGAATCTGGCAAGGAGGACCAAACATCTGCTTCAAACAAAAGACATCTGCATATTTCACATTTATTTTTCATAATTTACAGAAGCAACCTGCCAAAATTTAGCAAGGGAGAATAAACTAGCACATAATTAGCTAAAGTTTGCTTGCTTTAGAAGTTATTAGCATGAAGCCCAGTAGCTCACCTGGGAGGACATGAATGTAGATAACTACAGTTTGATTTTGTAAATTCAATTTTCGATTCGGCATGCCAGGCCAAAAAGCAACGTTGCCATGCCAATTGAGGCAAGCCAGCAAATGTCCTGATGTCCCCATGTCATCGTGTACAGCTGTCTCAAAGGCATTGAGAAGGCCCTTTATTAAATAGAGTTCAATTAGATGGGCAGGCTTTCACTCCAGTTTAGGTGGTAGAGCAGAACAACCTTTTATTTTTTCCTCTTTTAAATCAGGATTTAGTCTATGTGCTGTGCGTACAGATGGTACAACGAGTACTGGGCAAATAGGCATTTCAATTTTCAAGGCAGCCAAAAGAGCCTTCATAAAAAATGCAGAAAAGAAAGGAAAAACAACAAGCAAGATGCATCTTTTTGCAGTTTGTAGCAATGGCTACAAACTGGAACAGAGAAGGCTTCATCTCAGGAGAGACTACAGTGAAGGTGACAGAGCACTAGAGCAGGCTGCCCAGAGTAGTTGTGGAGTCTTCTTCTCTGAAGATTTTCAAACCCCACTTGGATGCATTCTTGTGTGAACTACCCAAGGGGATCCTCCTTGGCAGGGGGGTTGGACTCAATCTCTGGAAGTCCCTACCAAACTTTAAAGTTCTGTGAGTCTCTGATTTCAGTGAGTTACACTTCTGCAATTGCATGTTGTCATCTGCTGAGTCATTAGTACATTTGATAGCTAATATGCTCCTGATTTTAATAGAGTTAAGGGGAATAGCATAAAAGTCTGATGTTTTGAACTTCAGCTCTGAAATCAATAGATGTTTCACTTCAGTACACTTCCTGCCTCAGCACTTGGCCTGTAAGGTCAATAATACAGGCTGAACTTCAGTGTGGGCAATGCTGCCTTTGCTGCAAATGAAAGTGAAAATACTCTTGTTAACTCTGACACAACCAGGATTATCCCCTGGAGTTGGAAAAAAATAGGAAAAAGTTTTCTTACAAACCCCAAATTAAACCCAGGTTCATAAAAGCATCTGAAAATCTGGACGAACCAAGGTGGAGGTTTGCTCTTCTCTCTCTGAAGAAGGATTTATTGTTTCAGACAGAAACCATGGGAAACTAAATCACTTGGACTGAATTCTGCTCCATATTTTGGATTTATTTGAACCTGAAACTCAGAGTAAAATTCAAGGAGTGAAAACTGAACTGCCTAAAAAATTTCTATCAACCCCAAAGGAACACAAAATTGCCAAATACAGCACAGCTCTAAAAGACATTTCAAGCCTCATAATCTAAGCTTTATTGCTTGCATCCCTCCATAGAAAAATGAATTAAAAACCTTGATTTGAACACCATGAACTTTGTGAGAGTGGGGGGAAAATGTATGAGAAAGTAAAATATCACCAATCTGATCTAGGAGCTTTAAGGTTTTGCATCTGAATGCAAAATCTGAATTTGGTCAAGAGCAGTCATGAGAAGACTGGAGTAGAAGCCTCATTTTATCTCAGACAGAAACATTCTTACCTGAACAGGGATTTAGAACTCTGAATCATGTGAACTGCTGCTTTAAGACGCTGTTTTTCCCTGTGCAGACAAATTACTATTTAGTCACAGAATAAAACGCATCTAATTTTACTATATAAGTGAAAATCTTGAACATAATCTCCATCATACTAACTCATTCATATGCAGCATTCGAACTAGTACTAACTACTGCAGAATTATAATAGCCACAAAGGTCCCTTCCAACCCAAACCATTCCATGAAGTCTCTTTCTCTTCCTCTCAGACAAACAGCACATCTCATTCCAACTCTCACTGGCATCAGTAAGAACACTTTCCACTAGTGCAGATTGCTCAAGGCCCTGACCAACCTGGTTTTAAACACCTCCAGGGAGGCCACATCCACCACCTCCCTGGGCAACCTGTTCCAGTGCCTCACCACTCTCACTGTAAATAATAGTTTCCTAATATGCAGCCTAGGTCTACCCTCCTCAAGCTTCAATCCATTGCCCTTTGTCCTATCACTACAAGCCCTTGTAAAAACTCCTTTTCTGGCTTCCTTGCAGGCCCCCTTCAGGTACTGGAAGGCTGCTCAAAGGTCTCCTTGGAGCCTTCTTTTCTCCAGGCTGAACACCCCATCCCCATAGGGGAGGTGCTCCAGCCCCCTAATCATCTTCTTGGCCTCTAGTGGACCTGCTCCAACAGTTTAATGTCCTTCCTGTCTTTAGGACCACAGAATTGGACACAGTACTCTAGATGTGGTCTCACAAAGCAGACTAGAGGGGCAGAATCACTTCCCTCATCCTGCTGGTTGCATTTCTTTTGATTCAGGACATGGTTGCCTTCTGTCCTGCAAGTAACCATTGACAGTTCATGTTGAGTTTTTCCATCAGCACACACCCCCAAATCCTTTGCCTTATGCCACTCTTAAAGCCACTCCACACCCATCTTAAATTTGTGCTTGGGATTGTCCTGACCCGGGTGCAGGACCTTGAACTTGGCCTTGTTGAAATTCATGAGGTTGACACAGGCCCATATCTCAAGCCTGTCCAAGTCATTACTATAATAGTAATACCCTAGTGTTAACCATCCTGTATGCCAAATTTCCCTCTCCCACACTCCAGTATCCTAATTTCCTTTACATGTGAGAGAAACTGAGGCATATAGTAACAACAGGAACTTCCCAGGCACAAAGTTTGATCTTGGTGGAGGCAAGAGCAGAACAAAGATCCCATGGCAATGCCAGTAGCAACTACAATTCATCAAGAACGATAGAGTGGAATTAAGGGAATAAAGTCTGTATTGAGCTACACTCAGTGTAGAATCCTCCTAACTTAGGTAAGTACTACTTTCAAACCTGCACTTAGTTTCTGTTCAGAGAAGTTCTGATCCTCTTTGCCTGAGTGAATCAAGACCACTGTTACCACTCTGCATTTATTAAAATAGAATTCCTACAGCATCCAACTGCTTCTTACTGAGCTACTCTTTAATTGAACATTTTGAAACAAAACAATTCCAAACATTTAGAAGCATTTCACTAAGGATATGAAATCAGTGGTCAAATTAAGGGACATTTTGCACTGAGAACACTGGAATATTGATGTCACTCTCAGTCAGTCTGCAGGCAAACATGAAGTTTAGATCCCAAAAAAGTTTCATCTTAAAAGTTTTATGCAGCACACTGCCATATAACTTGAAATGGTGACCAGTGGCGCTACTGAATTTTGCTACAATCTCCTCCTTCAGACCTGATTTATCTACTCAATGTTCTTCAGCCACTCCCTTTACCTGTGTTTAACTACTTCCAATTTGGTCTACACAATGATGACTAATTCCCACCGCCCATCTTGAAATAGAATCACAGAATGTCAGGAGCTGGAAGGGACCTCGAAAGCTCAGCCAGTCCAACTCCCTTGCCAGAGCAGGATCACCTGTGCCAGACCACACAGGAACACATCCAGGCAGGTTTCAAATATCTCCGGAGAAGGAGACTCCACAACATCCCTGGGAAGCTTGTTCCAGTGTTCTGTCACCCTCACAGGGAAAAATTCCTCCTCATGTTTACATGAAACTTCCTATGCCTCAACTTCCATCCATTGCCTCTTGTCCTGTCATTGGCCATCACTGAGCAGAGCCCAGCTCCATTCTTCTGGCACTCACCCTTTACATATTTACAAACGTGAATGAGGTCTCCTCTCAGTGAAGCTGAAGAGCTCCCTCAGTCTCTCCTTGTAAGAGATGTTCCACTCCATCACTTTTGCGGCTCTGCAGTGGACTCTTTCAAATAGTTACTTGAAGTCCTTCTTGAACTGAATGGCCCAGAACTGGACATAATATGTACATTGCTAGCTTATAGTCAACCTTCCATCCACTAGAACCCCCAGGTCCTTTCCCCCTTCACTGCTCTCCAGGTCTGCCCCCAACTTATACTGATGCATACGGCTGTTATTTCCCAGGTTTCTAACCCCTTCTTGAATTTAATTAAATTTCTCCCTGCCCAACTCTCCTGCCTATCTCAACAGTCTCAAGATGAGCTCCTGTCATGTGTTCAAACTGGACAGGCTTTGCTACAGTCCTGTCAGTGAGCCTGTGTTCAGGAAAGCACTGAAGCACCTGCTTAACACACAGGTGATCTTTTAGTCCTCCGCAGAGCCAGGATTTAGTTGCGCTGCATAAATCACCACTTTCTGCAAAGCATGAAGACTTTTAAGGAATAGTCACCATCACATGAACAGAGAATCACTATTTCTCTTCTACAAACTCCTTTCTCAGAATGTAGCTTCTCCCACTTACAGTCATACCAGCTTTGTCAGAAACAGCCATAGGTACAATAGCTCTACTGCTCTGGACACAGTACAAGATGAGCAGCAATAGATGAGGAGAGATGATGGATCTGTTGCAGTACTCTGGTCTGCAGCACATGGCAAAAATTGAATCAGGGCACCTATGTGGGTCCTTCTCTTAACCCTTTGATCTCAATCACACACGTAATTTCATTCTCCTTCTCCATCATTATTCAACTTGTTCATTACATTTAATTACACATACAGTAATCTATCACACCTATTTTGTTAAAAATATTTGGTTAATATTTTATATATTAATACAGTTTAGTGATCTTGCCAGAGATTAAAATTCTCCTGTTAATGAAATAGAGAAGGCGGCATTGAACATAAATGAGCACAGTAAATAAGTAAAATACAGACAGTCTTGTAAAGCAGCAAATAAAACAAGGCCTTCATGGCCAAATCAATTTAAGAATGTTACAAATGGGAAGCATCCACTATTTTAAAAACATTAATCATATACTCAACTCCTTTGATTTACTTATTTGTGTTTGGCACAAAAATCTTTCTTGAAGGCATACAAACATTTTAGAATTACAGACAAAAAGTGAAGTTGCATTTGGTATTTCACCTCTTTACTCTGTAATTATTCATCTTTGCTGTAAGGTGTCTAATTAGAAACTTTTTTCATTTCTATCTGCACATTTTTTTTCCAGAAGGAATCTATTCTACATTTCAGTATTAAAGTCTATGAGGTTGTGATGGTTTAGCAGTTAGCTGATGCCCCCACACTTGGAAATAACCCAGGATAGGACTCAGTCAGCTGGAAGTTAAGGAATGAAGCTTTATATTTACAGCTTTGCACAATATATAAGCAGATAATTACAACACATAACAGATATTTACATACATATACAGTAAAAAGGTAATATAGAAATACCACACCACTCTCAGAGATCAAAATCCCTAAGAGGGGTTTCTAATCACCTCTACCAACTTCCCCCTTCCCCAATCTTATCTCACCATCTGTTGATGCAGCAGATAGGCAAAGGCAGATCGGCCAGGGGGTTTAGCAGTAGGAAAACAAGTTAGTGGAATTATTCAGATTCAACTGCAAAAAGAGTAAACCATGCAGGAGCATCCACAGCCCAGAGAGGTCTGAAGCAGTCTGACTTACCTATATTTGGGTTACAACTCTTAAAACAATTAATTTTTTTCTCTCAGTAAAGCTATGAGGGAAGTAGCATCACCTGTGCTTTCCACTCTCAGCCTACAGCCTAATTTCTCATTCAAATCCTTCAATTAGTTCAAACCAGCACACCATGCTAGACAGGGTCTCAAGAGACCCAGTCTAGTGGAAGGTGTCCCTGCCCTTGGCAGGGGGATTAGAACTAAATGATTCTGAAGGTCCTTACCAAATCAATCTGTAACATGGAGACTCTTCCTCTCAAATAAACAGTACTTGTACTCACATCTCCCACACTGAAGGATACCCCAGAAGCTAGAAGCCTCTTGGATAATCACACATTTTTGGTCATTTCTTTCAGGAAACTCAGTTCACACTTTGTTCCAGATGTATCTTGGATATAGGTGATTCAAAAGCTCAGAAAACAGGAAACAGTTTGTCTCCTCACAAATGAGATGAGACCGGGGACTCCCAGATGACACTGGGTTCGTGCTCAAGTATTGCAGATTCTGTTGTGTTGGACGCCAGGCAAAACCCAGAACAGAAATCTCCTAACGCTCTGAATTTAAACTCTCTCAGGTAGGGTTAGACTTCTCTGCAGAATATGCTGGATTTCACCATTCTCCTGCTTTACCCAGTACGTATGACAAGGACCTTCTGCAGAACCCACCCCTCGGACAGCTTTCCCTTTGCTCTAAGGAGAAAATACCCAAACAGTTTTCCCTAACAGATTATTTTCACATACAACAGGAACTCTATGAACATCCACTGTTTGTACCAAATCTGACTGGGCAGGTCCTGCTCTGTTAAATCAACCAGGTTGCTTGTGCTAAATGTTTGTCCTGTTTTTTTGAAGTTCTACCCACCATGGTTTTCAGGGTGGTCTTTAGCAAACGGTTGTAATGTTCGATCTTTCCTGACACTGCTGCATAGTAGGATATGTGGTAGATATGTGGTAGATCCATGGTAGATCCACTCAATACCATGCTCTTTGGCCCAATTTTTCACA
>VWZI01003555.1:9350-24491 GCA_013396835.1 Psilopogon haemacephalus | reverse complement strand
GGATTAATTTCTGGGGTGCTCCGTCATTCTATGCCGGGACAATTTCCTTTTGAATTCAAAAGATAAAAACAAGGAAGCATGGAGACTTTTAGTCTCATCTGTGCAATTGTACCTATCTGATCAGTTTGGCTCTGTATGCTCCTGTGAGCCCAGGTGTGCATTTCTCTGGTTATGCAGCACAATGAACCTCTGGACTCCAGAGCAGCTGAGGGACCCTGGCACAGTAGTGGAAGTCTGTGGAGTGGGCTTAGCTGTTTTTATCCTGCATGATGTCTAGCCTGGGTCTTCTTCAGTTTATGTCCCTAGAGTAGGCTACCACAGTGTGTGATCAGTGCCCTGGGGGCAGGCATGAGCTCAAATAGGGATATTTGGGAAGGCAGAGCTTTCTGGAATAATATTGGAGGACTGTTCCAAAAGAAGGGAACAGGGCAAGCTGTCACCCTTGCCATGTCTGACACAGCATCCATCACAAGTACCCACACCTCATTGACACTACCATTTGTCTCACACCAGAGGAGATGCCACAGACTGGCCAAAGCAAAGGCAAAGTGATGGTGTAGGTACCTGACTCCAGAAGGGAACTGCCCTGTCGGTTTTAGCAGCAGCTGAGAACAAGCAGGAGCCTTCCCTTGGGCCTCCTGAAACACATTCACAGATCCTCAGAGCCCATGGAGCTGCACCCCGTGGTGCTTTTAGAGTTAACCTTGTGCATTGTGTTCTATGCTTTCAGACTTTAGCTTGCTGTAAGTGCATAACTTTATCTTACTTCCAAGCTTGCTGAGCTAGTCTGGTGATTTTATTCTAGGGGGTAATTTTAACCCTACCACACCCAGACTGGCCTCACAAGTAAAATGTTATCTTTGCTTTACAGTTTCACCTCTGAAGGGGGTGAGGGAGGGGTTGATGTATTGTTTTTATCACTGACTCCTTGCTTTCTTGTTCTGTCCAAGGTACCATCATCCCTTCTTCCCAGCCAGTGACCAGGAACCCACAGCCGCCTCTGCAGAGGGCACAGTGGTGTAAGGGACTGAGTTTCACTCTGCACACCTTGCAAAATCCAGCATGTGTCACTCTAGGCCACCAGGACAGGACTCCTTAAGCAAAATTGCCAACCCCTAGAAGTGTTTGTTCCCATTTTGGGATAAGTCATCCTGCAGTGACCAGCTGAGATGTAGACATCTTCACTTTGAATGTCCCGAGCTGAGTGAACAGAGAGGTTCCAGAGACTGAACACAGGGACTCTGGAAAGGGAAACAGAAAGAAGTGGATCCATCTCCCCCAAAATTCTGTCATGAAAGAACTGCTTAATGCCTCCTGGTTTAGAGACCTGGAAGTTTGGCCCTCCAGAAACTGTGGATCCCATGTTTGGTTAGGGCTCTGTGTCATTTCTTATGCAAACAGCACTGAGCACTTCATTGTATTTCTAGATCTGGGTTTCTGTTATAAAACTATAAAAATATGAAGGCAGGGACATTAGGACCTGTTCTCTTCAAGAAAGCTAGAAGCAAGCCCTTTAGTACAGCTGCAATGTGAGCAGTGTGTGAGTATGCACACATCTGTGCATGTACTGAGAATAATTTAATTTAAAGGAACTCTGCGGTTGAAACAGGTTGGGCTTGTAGAAGATTGCAGGGGGAAAACTTCTTCTATGTGGTCAGATGTGTATCTCTAGCAGCCTTAATTCCAAACTTTGGGAAGTGAAACCTGGGATGTATGCTACTGTGTGAGAAAGCAGGACCTCTCTTTGATATTTTTTCCAATCTGACAGTCTTCTACGTGGTTTGCTTTCTTCTCAGTGTGACCAACAAGAATCAGAGCTTCTGTCAGTGTCCAAGGTAAGGTCTTCTCATATGTTGACTGCTGGCCTGATCTTTAATGGGAGACAAAAATGTGTGTTCAGGATAGAGGACAGTTCATAAAGTTATCTCTCTGGAAAATACAGTGCAGACCACACGAGGATTGCCTCTCTTCCCGTTCTCAAGGCTTTTATAAACACATTCAGCAGCTCTGCTATGAGATCAGGCTGAGAGCACTGGGGCTCTGTAGCCTGGAGAACAGAAGGCTTTGAGTGGCCTTCCAGTATCTGAAGTGGGCTACAGGAGGGCTGAACAGGAATTACTTCCAAGGTCTTGTAATGATAGCACAAGGGGGAATGGGTTTAAACTGGCAGAGGAAAGATTTAAACTGGATGTTAGGAAGAAGTTCTTGACAGTGAGGGTGGTGAGACACTGGCACAGGTTGCCCAGGGAGGTTGTGGCTGCTCCCTGCCAGGAGGTGTTCAAGGCCAGGCTGAATGAGGCCTTGAGCAACCTGTTCTAGTGGGAGGTGTTCCTGTATGTGGCACAAGGGAGCTGGAACTGGCTGAACTTTGAGCTCCCTTCCAACCTAAACCATTCTATGATTCTATAAAATCCTGTTCCTCTAGAGTGCAAGATTCATTGACAAGCAGGGAGTGCAACTGACACCCTTCATGCAGACAACAAAGGTTATAATCTTCTGGTCTGTGACACAGAGCAATCTCTTTCTCTTTTTTTTTTTTTTCCTCATGAATTTTGAGCCTGAATAGTCTAAGAAGACAAAATTATGTCTTGGTAACAAGGGAGCTATGTCTGGCCCAGTGAAGCCCTGGATGACATTGCCAGTCCCTCTGGTTAGATTAAGCAGAGAGGGATAAGGACACAGCAGATCCATGTGAGGAATTGATAAGGAGTTGCCAGTGCTGTTAGCCATGAACTGGAAGTGTCCATGGCAGTACCATAATGCTCAGGTCACCTCTTTATGCTGGTTGTTTCTCACAACACTTCGCCTTAAGCAGTTATGAACTCCAGCCATCTTTCTTAGCACTGCCTGTACCTTCTGTCACATTCACACACTCTTCCTTCACATCCTTATGTTTGTTTCCTTACATTTTGTTCACATCTTGCTCAGGGAGATTGTGGATGCCTCCTCCCTGGGTGTGTTCAAGGCCAGGCTGGATAAGGACTTGAGCAACCTGGTCTACTTGACAGAGAACCTTACCCATGGTGGGTAGGTTGGAGTAGATGATCTCTGAGGTCACTTCCATCCTGAGCCATTCTGTGATTCTGTGTTTCAGTTGCCTCTCATCCTATTGCTGTGTACATCAGACAAGAGCTTTGCTCCATCTTATTTGTACCCTGCTGGCAGCAGCAGCAGCAGCAGCAGCAGCAAGGTCTCCCCTTAGCCTTTCTGATTTATAGATGAACGTTGCCCTTATGTCAGCCTCTCCTCCTGTTGCCTGTTCTCCAGGCCACAGTGGTCTGGTGGCCACTGCTGGATTCTCATCTCTTTCTCATCAGTCTCTTCCTTGTCCTGGAGAGGCCCAGACAGGACTGCAGAAGTATCTGCCAGGTGTGAGAGAGGGGAAGAGTCTCTCCATTCTCCCTGGGGTGCCCCAGGATGCAGGTCCTTTGCTGTAAGTACCCACTGCTGACCCTTGTCTGAGCTGTTCATTTTCATTCAGTCATGGCCCAGGCTGCCTTGCAGCACAGAGCTACTCCGAAGCAGAGAACATTTGCCTCAGCTGAACTTAGCAGTTTCCTGTCAGCCCAGTTCAGTCTTTCCAAGTCCTTGCCCTTTGGCATATTGTCCACAGTCTGAGGAGGAACAAAATCTGAGATGTATCAGATTCTGAATCAAGAAAGATCTTAACTGAGTAGTGTGTTGGTTTGAGCTAATTGGAGAATTTGAGTGAGAAATTAAACATACTGTGTCACTTCACCCAGTTTCACTGAGAGAGAAGAAAGAAGATTGTTTTGAGAATGTTCCCAAAACATCCAGATAAGGCAGTGTGCTTGCGCAGTCAGTCGGCTCTGGGTCTGTGCAGGCTTCAGCAGCTTCTTTCCTTTGTCTCTCTGCCTTTGAACTAATTCAGAGTAAAATCACTAAAACCATTCATTCCTTCCTGCCACTAATCTTTCTGACCGATCTTCAGCCTATCTGCAGCATCATCAAGTGGTGAGATAAAGCTGGGGGAAGGAGGGAAAGGTGGTAGGGGGGTTTGGTTTCCCTCTTTTGGGGATTTTGGTCTCCAGGAGGGGTGTGGTGTCTGTATTTCTTTTTTACTGTATATTTCTGTAAATATCTGTTATATCTTGTAAATATTTGCTTGTATATTCGCATTGCTGTAAATATAAAGCTTCATTTATTAACTTCCAATGTGTTTTTCTGAGTTTTAGCCGGGGTTCTAAAAGGTGGGGGGGCAGGTCACTGCAAACCCACTACAGTAGTTTACTGGAATAAAACACTTCCATAGTTTCAAACAAGAAATGTTTCATTTCATTTAACTGAGCCATGTTGGATCAGTTTTTCATTGCCTCGTGCATTATGTCTGATCACTGATTTGTGACTTAGGCTTCCCCTCTCCATTATCTCTTCAATCTCACAGTGATGTTGCTCTGAGCACGTTCACAGAGGTACCCACTGCTCTGCAGTGACTGAATGAGAAATAAACTTTAACTCCAATAAAACAATGTTAAAGAGCATTCATTAGTTTTGCAACTGATTTGAAATGAGAAGGGATCTAATGAGGCAGTGTCCTCACCTCACTCCCACACACACTCCTGTGTATGTGCATACAGGATTCCTTTTTAATCTCTCTTAGGCTGCTTAAGCTGTTACTTAATCATAGAATCCTAGAATGGCCTGGGTTGGAAGGGACTTCAGAGCTCATCAGCCCCAACCTCCCTGCTATGGGCAGGGACACCTCTCAACTTGACTCAGCTGCTCAAGGCCTCATCCAGCCTGGCCCCCAACACTTTCAGGGAGGAGGCAGCCACAGCCTCCTTGGGCAGCTTGTTCCAGAGTCTCACCACCCTCACGCTGAAGAACTACTTCCTCAGCTCCAGTCTCATTCTGCTCTGCCTCAGCTCCAAACCTCCAGATGCCCTCAGGAGAAGTCTTCTGCAGGCTTCCTGCAGGATCCCTTCAGGCACTGGCAGGTAGCTCTAAGGTCCCCCTGGAGCCTTCTCCAGGCTGCACACCCCAAGCTCCCTCAACCTATCCTCATAGCAGAGCTGCTGCAGCCCTTGGATCATCTTCATGGCCTCCTCTGGACCCATTCCAAGGGAGTGCCACTTTCACTGTTTCCACTTTATAGAACCAAGACTGGTGGGTTCCCATTTGGTGACCTGCATAGGCAATGAGAGTGGACAGCAGTGCCCTCTGCTCTGAGTGCAGGCATAGAGATGTACACTCATGAGTAAACTACAAACAGTACTGAAGGTGGTTGGACTTGTGGACCAGACACTCACCACATTTAGAAGCAAAATCAAATTTCCTTAAACAACACTACAGGAACAGACTTGCTGCAATAATCTTAACTTAAAGTGTTTAACATTCAGCTGCAGTTGGACATGTTGAGAGGACCATTGCTTAGAGGTAGTTAACATGGCACATGGAGATGAAATACTAGAAATAATTTCATAGCACATGTGATGGAGCCTAACTGATGCTGGATGAAGGAAGAGTAATGCTGGAACTCATAAGGAGCTCTTGTTGGCTTGTCTCTTCTGTCATGAAAAAGGAAATCCAAAGCTGCTGTGCCAAGATCTGTTTTATTTCTCTCTCATTTACAGGCAAACAGACTTAAATGAAACCTCTCCATTGCTTCCACGGTAAGGATCAATTCTCTGGGTTCATTAACTGCATATTACATTGTTGTTATGGCTCCTTGTGGCACCTACAAGCCAGGACAGCTGAGAACAAGGGCTGAGTGGATGGCAAAGGATTCCTGGTTATAGAAAGTGCTCTTCCAGAAGCCATTGAAGAGATGAATAGGTGCAGAATCTTTCACTTGTTCTCTTTCAGAAAAGAAAGGAGCAGATGATGGCAAATGCTGATTTTTTTTTTCCGTTTACCTAAAGCTTAAATAATTTTTTTCCTCCACTGCCACCACCCATCTGAGAAGCTGGAAGGGTCCATGGTTGATTGTGTTTTTAGTGGTGGCAGTCAGCATGCCAGCTGAATTGTAAATGCCTGTGACAAAGATGTTTTAGGTCAATAGGAAGAATTGTCTTCTAGAATTGCCTCTTCTAGAGCCATTTGCTTTAGCAGAAACATTGGAGAGAGGTGGAAATACTGGAGAGAGTTCAGCAAAAGGCCACAATGATGATGAAAGAACTGAAGCATCTCTCCCATGAATTCCTTAAAGGACATTGTGGAGACGCTGCTGCTGGTCTCTTCTCCCAGGTAATTAGCAATAGAACAATAGAACAAGATGCAATTTTAAGCTATTGCTGCTCGCATAGCTTAAACTGAGCATCTTGTCTGAGAAGATCCACAGACCTGGGACAAATCCTCTGTGGCTCTCAGGAGATCACCAGGGTGGCCAGCCTCCTAGGTGAAGCAGGATCCAGGTTTGCAGGCTGGAACAGTCCAATCAGGTGTGGCACACGGCAAAGGAGTCAGCCCTTGCTGGAGCAGTTCTCGAGGTCTCAGGCCGGTGCTAGGTCATCGCTAGGTTGTCACCTAGACTCAGCCAGAGTTAAACAGACTCAGGCTCACCCCAGCTCAGGTGGGTAGCTGCTTTCACAAAAGGGCAAGCAGCATCAGACCCTTGGCTCAGTGCTGAAGACAGGTAGGGTTAGGTCTGCTGTTGGTGAGGGAGGTGAGTCCCCAGCTACGCGTGGTGCAAAGCACAAAAGGCAAATGGGTAGTGAGCAATAGCAAAGGCAGCAGCAGCAAACAAACAAATTGGGTAGGTTTTTAAACATTTTGATGAGTGTCTTTGACCAATAGCAACAGATAAAAACACTCTGGAACCAATCCTAGGGTTTTTTTTAAACAAAAAAGGGAGATGCACATGCCTAGCATCATGACCTGGGTTTATCAGAAACAAAGCAGGGTGCAAAGCAAGGCCAAATATAGTGTCTGTGTGGCAGAGAGGCACCCATGGCTTTTGTCTGCTCTCCTGCTTCTTCCATCCCGGGAAGAAGAGGAGAGGGGGGGAGGGCATGATTTTGGAGATATTTAGATGCAAAATGGTCCCATATTATCCTTTACTGTGCTCTCAAATTATCCTTTGGCATGTAGTGACCCACAGGCATCTGGACTGCCAAATAGTGCCTGTGTAATGTACTTTGGAAACTCATTCCTGTGGCTTGCAGGGCTCTGGTTGTACAGGAGTCAATATGTGGAAACAGAAGCTTAAGAACATCCTGCAAGGGGTTACCCTGAGGAATGTCTCCATTATCCACCCATGTGAGGAGTAGCTTCTGCAGATGCTATAGACCACAGCTGCCTTGCCCAAAGTTTGCAGAACTACCATGGTCTCTTGGCTGTAAAACACAGGCCTGTGTAATTGTGGTTCTTGAATCACCTAATCTCTGGGACTACAGAACTTCTTCCTCTCAGTCTGGATCTCCAGATTAGGGTGAAGCTGAACACAGAAAAATGGAAAAGATGCAAGCAGACATATAATGAGGGCATGGTAGCTTCCAAGACTGACCCAGACAGCAGAGAGCCGTGGGCACGCTTTTCAAAAGCAAAACTCACATAAACAACTCAAACTGTCTGATCCTGTTCCTTTTTCCTGGTCGCCAGGTGTGTAGTTCTAAAGTGGACATTCTGTTGTTCATATGACATATGTCTGTCAGCTCTTTGAAGCCTAGACTAGATGGCAGCTCTGTCCAGATCAAATGCCCAGACCTTGAGTCTCATTTCATAGAATCACAGAATCATTCAGATTGAAAAAGACCCTTGGGATCAAGTCCAACTACAAAGTTCTCCCCCAGACCATGTCCTTCAGGACCGCATCTAAACAAGCTTTAAACACCTCCAGGAATGGTAACTCAGTCACCTCCCTGGGCAGCCTGTTCCAGTGTCTGACCACTCTTCCTGTGAAAAAGTTTTTCCTGGTGTCCAGCCTAAACCTGCCCTGCTGCAGCTTGAGGCCTTTCCCTGTTTTCCAGTTGCTCATTACCTGTGAGAATAGACCAGCACCAACCTCTTCACAACATCATTGCAGGGGGTTGTAGAGAACAATGAGGTCTTCCCTCAGCCTTGTCTTCAAACTCAGCAGCCCCACTTACCCAGTCTCCAGCCTTGACCTAAATTCTTCATGGGCTCTAGTCTCTCCTGCTCACAGGTTGTATTGTTTTGACATTTGCTGACATCTGCAGACATGGACTACAAACCAGGTACTGTGGTGAGCACAGAGTCCAAGAATAAGGTGGGACAGGCTGCAGTGATGAGGCTCAGGGCTTAGCCAGGCTGGTTGGGTGACCAACAGCCTGTTCACGCAGGACTGGATCCTGTTTTCCACCACCTTCTCTCTATTTTCAGACTTGTTCACCCCAGTCTAGCTGTACTGCTCCCTTTCCTGCTTGGCTCTTCCACTAAACATCAGCACTGTACATTTCCACAATTCCTCTCAGCCCATCAGCTGCTGACTCCAGAGTTCCTTTCTTTGTTACTGTTTTGATAATCTATTGCTCATTAAGGTTTGTGTGCCTGAGTTGCAATTGATTATGCTCTTTGTTTCTGGTCTTTGCCTTTTGATGCTGAAAGCCACTGGGCAGACATCCTCTCAAACCAGAGATCTTTACACTCCACACATCCCTACAATTCCTGCCACGGTAGCTACTGGATTGCAGTGCCAGTGAGTGGCCATGCACATTGCTCCCTGACAATATCTATCTTTGATTTCTCTCCTACAGCATTTTATATCCTCAGCCACTTCTGACAAAACCACTGTAAGTTTGATTTTTAAATCTAAGTATTGAAAAGAAAAATAATATGTATCAAGGATGATTCTTCTCAGATAACTTCAGAGATTTGTGATTTAGACACTTTTTAGGTTTTGTGGTAATTCTTCTCTGCACAGCACAAAGGAGCACAGAGGGACACTAGGAAGCAGAGAACCTCTGCAGCTTAAGAGAAAGAGTCACACTGTAAAGGAAATTACCAAGACTCTAACAAGAAGGCAAACACTTTAATTGTCCAGGGATGAGAACTCTTCAGATGAGCCAAAGGAAGCCTTCTAGCAGCTCTCTGCTTAGCCTTTGGATTGAGAGGAGGACATGGGATGGCAGGGTAGAGGTGTTTAAGGCCAGGCTGGATGAGGCTCTGGGCAGCCTGATCTAGGGTAGGGTGCTCATGCTCATGGCAGGGGGGTTGGAACTAGATGATCCTTTTGGTCCCTTCCAACCCTGACTAATTCTATGATTCTATGGTTCTGTGATTATGCAAAGCATCTTGTGTGGGTACCTGTGCCAAGGTGTAGGGGCTAGCAAATGCCAAGCTGCACTTGGTGGCAAGCAGGATAAGTGATCTGAGAGGCAGGTATCAAAGTGACCATAAAGCTGCTCCATATATTGGAGATGCCAGGTGATCCAAGATTTGGTTGCTAGAGAGACCATGAGGCCCAAGCCTAACATTGGAGAGATATTAAGGGTTGGGCACTATCTGAGAGACTTATTTACAAATTTGTGTCTGTTTGTGGCCCAGCTGGAGATGAGAAGATCCACAGCCAGCTGCAGGGTAGACTGAGTGTGTAAGGCCAGTTAGCAGAGGTGCCAGCACCTTGGAGGTGTCTGTGCATGTGTGAGTGTGGGGGATCCATCCTGCTTGTGCCAGTGCCAGCGAGCACATGGGCATAGAAGGCAACTGGGAGGCTGGAGGGATCCATGTGCACAGAGATGTACATCTCTGTAATACATGTTCACGCCTATGCTGTGCTTGCTAAAGGGCTTTCATCCTCAGGTGACCCTGTTCATGCTGCTTGTACTAGCACCAATGCTTCCTGTCTGCGTTGCCTATGTGGGCAGCCACACAAGTGTGTGTTGTAGTTACTGGGAAGATATCCTCAGCCTTGCTCTTGGATGGACCAGAGGCCACTGAGCTGCAGCAGTACTGCCTCTGATGTGCTACCAGCTCCAGCACCTTCCCCAGCAATAACCATCTTTAGCTAGCAATGGTAGAGTTCCCCTTTAAATGCAGTAAGTGTGAACAGGAAATTCTCAGGTGTAGCTCATCTGAATGTTTTAAATATTTTTTGAGTGGCCCTGGAAGTGTTTCTGGCCACTGCAGTCTAGATTGCTCCTATCAACAGAATCACAGAAGATTGTGGGTTGGAAGGGACCTTCAGAGATCATCCAGTCCTAACTCCTGCCAGAGCAGGGTACCCAGGGCAGGTCACACAGGAACACATCCAGGTAGGGTTGGAAAGGCTCCAGAGAAGGAGATTCCACAACCTCTCTGGGCAGCCTGCTCCAGGCCTCCAGTACCCTCACAGAGACAACGTTTCCTCTCCTGTTCCCCTGGCACATCCTCTGCTCCAGCTTGCCCCCAGTGTCCCTTGTGCTGCCCTTGACCACCCCTGAGCAGATCCTGGGTGCGTCCTCCTGACATTGCCCTGCACATCTTTAGCACAGCACTGAGGGCAGCCCTCAGGCTCCTCTGCTCCCAGTCCCCAGCCCCAGCTCCCTCAGCCTGGCCTCACAGGAGATGTTCACTGCCTGCAGCAGCCTGGGGGCTCAGCACTGAATTCTTTCAAGCAGTTCCCTAAGGTCCTTCTCTAGCCAAGTGTCCCAGGACTGGACACAATATTCCAGATGCAGCCTCACCAGGGCAGAGTAGAGGGAGAGGAGAACCTACTCACCACACCCCTTCTAATACAACCCAGCATGACATCAAGCTTCTTGGCCACAAGGACATCCTTCTATCCATCAGGACCCCCACGTCCCTTTCCCCTACTCTATTCTTCAACAAGTCAGGCCCCAACCCCTGTGCATGCTGCTGGAATCTGCACTGAGGCTACAAGAGGTTATGAAAAGGACTCTGATGCAGTGCAAAGATCCTAAGTGTCTGCATCTAGTCCTTGAGGCACCCTTCACAGTAAAGATGTCTTTGCATACCTGTACTATGAGAACGTGGATTATATCTCAGAACCACCTAATGGCACATGTTGGAAGGGAGATGAGAGCTCACAGGCTCCCAGGCTCATCAAGTCCAACCTCCCTGCCTAAGCAGAACCATAGAATCTAGCTCAGGTCACAGAGGAATGTATCCAACCCCCCAGCCATGGACAGGGACACTTCTCAACTAGGCTCAGCTGCTCAAGGCCTCATCCAACCCTGCCTTAAACACCCCCAGGGAAGAAACATCCACAACCTCCCTGGGCAGTGTATTCCAGAGTCCCATGACCCTCACACGGAAGGTTCTTTTTTTCTTCACTTTACACTATTGGGTCCCTGACAGCTTGTTCAGGTACACATTTACAGGAGAGAATCCTGCAGGTGTCTGCTCTAGGCTGACTCATTTCTGCACTTTTACTGACAGCTCTTTCAGAGACAGTGCACCCAGGGAGTCTGGGATCTTTAGCCTAGAGGTAGAGAGCTGTGCTGAAGAGGTTTGTTTGTCTGTGTGAATTCTGTCAGCCCTATAAAGACAACCTGCATTTTCACTCTCACTGCAGGAGGCAGGATGTGCTGGTCTTGACACCCTGGTTGGCTCCAGTTGTCTGGGAAGGCACCTTCAATAGAGAGATCCTCAATGCCCAATACATGCAGAAGAACCTGGTCACTGGAGTGGTCACTTTTGCTGTTAAAAAGTACTGGTTTGTCATTTATTTCTTGTCACATACTTAAACCTCTCACCTGGCAGCTGTGCTGCAGTACTGCTGGTGAAGCAAGAATGAGAAAGGTTCCCAAGACAAAGCATGAATAGCTTTAGAATGGGAGAAGTGTGACCTCAGCTTCCTGAGCAAGGCAACTAACTGGCTGTGAAACAGCAGGAGACATTGCCCTGCACAGAGACATTGCCCTGCACAGAGACATTGCCTTTCAGAGGGCAGCAAATATCCTTGGAAATGTAATGAGCATTTTGATCCCTCAAGAAGGTAACTCCAGCTCCTGATATGTTTCTAGCAAAAAGCTGTGGTAAAACAATACAATATTCTGCAAAGGTGAGATTTTTTTTAACGGGTTCATATTAGGATTTAGAGTTAAAATATTAGCTCAAATCAAATCACCATACCATAACAGCTTCTAAGTTCTGGAGAAGGCTCCTTTTTTAGTTTCTGCGTCAGTAAAGAAACATGCTCCCTCTGCCTCAGCTAAGCATCCCAGATTTAAATTGAGTTGCCAGGTACCTCAAGGCAATGGAAATTTCTTCATTCTTAATTTTGATCCTTTCTAGAACTGTAGGAAGAGTATTAAGGAGCCAGTGAGCATGTGAAAGTGAAGGGTGAGGAGTATTTGCACTATGCAGTGATACTAGGGAGAAGCACAGTGTGCAAGGTTTGTGTTCTGTACAGCGAGCATGAAAGACCAAGGGAACAGTGAAATGTGCAGCAGCATGGGGAAGGGTTGAGGGGGTAGCAAATGTGTTAAATAAGGAGCACTAATATAAGTAGGCAGCGATGGATGGAACAGAAGCAGAGCTAACTTGAGAACCTGCCATTCTTCACCAGGAGTAACTCCTCTCCACTCTTTCCCCTTCCACGTCTCTCAGATGTGTACAGTTCATAGAAGGTTTCATGAACTCTGCCAACAAGTACTTCCTTGCCGGGCATCAGGTGAACTTCTACTTGTTCACAGACAGTCCTGAGCAGATCTCCCACCTTCAGATGGCCCCTGAGAACCAGCTCTTTGTCATCCCCATCCAGAGTGACTCAGAGTGGCAGGATATCTCCATGAGCCGAATGGATACCATCAGCAGGTATATCCACAGCCAGTTCCAGTATGAGGTTGACTATCTCTACTCCATAGACATTGATGTCCAGCTCTTTGAACACATTGGTGTGGAAATCATTGATACACTGGTGGGGACCATCAGCTCCTGTCAGTACACCACACAGCGTGACAGCAAACCCTATGAGCCACGCACCGAGTCCCAAGCTGCTGTCCCTAAGGGGGAAGGGGACTTCTACTACACAGCAAGCTTTTACGGGGGGAGTGTGGCTGAGGTCTACAAAGTGACCACAGCCTGTTTTAAAGGCATCATGGAGGACAAAGAAAAAGGCATTGAAGCTAGGTGGCATGATGAAAGCCACCTCAACAAGTACCTTCTGTACCACAAACCCACGCGCCTGCTGTCCCCAGAGTACTACTGGGATGAGGGCCTGAGGCAGCCCCACAGCATCCGGGTGAGAAGGCTGAGCCCTGTGCACAGAGACGGCAGGAGCTGAGCTTCTGAAAGAAAGCAGCAAGAAAGAAGGCAGCTCATGGGCATCAAGACAGTCAAAGAGATGTGGGAGTTGTCAAGTCACTGATTTACTGTGTCTCTCTTTCTGCACTGTGCTAGCAGGAAAGGACATTCTGCTGCTTATTGAGATTTGTCTCTGCTGACCCAGCTTTACTGCAGCACTCAGGCCATAAGAAAGCAGGGACCTGTCTGCTGCTCTTTTCACTCTGCTTTGCTTTGTAGCAGTGACACTACTGTCCTCAGTACTGAGGGCTCCTGGGGGCCCAGGATCAGTCTGCATGTGGGCCACGCTGTCCCATCTTGTGTCCTTGCCTCTAGATTTTATTGTCTTTTAGCCATTAAAGTAACTCTCACTTCTCTTCTTCCTCACCCTGTAATAAGTTGGTTTTGTTCCAGCTTTTGCTTGAGTTCTGTCTTATTCCAGCCTCTCACACACCAATTTGTGCAACATGAGGTCAGCTGTACCCACTCATAGACCAACAAAGTCAATAACCCAAACATGTTGTGATGCTCTCTTAATATAGTGGTTTAAGCAGTTCCCTGCCCCCTGCCCCCTCCCCCACCTTTTATAAACCCCATCTAGAACTCAGGACACTGGAAGTTGATAAATGAAGCTTTATATTTACAGCAATGCAAATATACAAGCAAATATTTACAAGATATAACAAATATTTACAGATATATACAGTAAAAAGGGTAATACAGACACCACAGCCCTCCCAGAGACCAAAATCCCCAAGAGAGGGTAACCAAACCTCCCCTACCACCTTTCCCCTCTTCCCCAGTCTTATCTCACCACCTGTTGATGCTGCAGATAAGCTGAAGATCGGTCAAAGGGATTAGTAATAGGAAAGAGTTAGTAGTTTTAGTCTGAATTAGCTAAAAGACAGAGAGACAAAGGAGAAGCAGCCGCAGTGCCGAACAGACAGAAACCGTCTGCTAATTTGGTTGTTTTGAGAACAGTTCTTAAAAGAATTTTTTTTTCTTTCCTCAGTAAAACTCAGGGAAGTGACACGCTGTGTTTACCTCTCTCATCCAATAGTCTAATTTCTCACTCAAATTCTCCAATTAGCTCAAACCAACACACTTAATCATTTTAGTTTAAGAAGTCTGGATGCATTGAGGTGCCAGGAAAAAGGAAATAAATGCCCCTATACAAGTGCCAGTCCAATTAAGGGCAGCAGCCATTGCAGATCACTTCAGAATTAGTAATACCCAGTACCTGAGAAGGTCTCCTCCAGCACAGCAGCCATTTTCACTGCTGTATTTTCACATAGTTCCAGTCTCCTGGTTTCAAGCAGTGTCAGACTCCAGCAGTGAAGTCAGCTGAAGGGCAGTGTCAGGAGGACACAGCCAGGCTCTGCTCAGTGATGTCCAAGGGCAGGACTAGGGGCGGTGGGCGAAAGCTGGAGCAGAGGAGGTGCCATGGGAACAGGAGGGAAAACTTTGCCACTGACAGAGTCCTGGAGCAGGCTGCCCAGAGAAAGGAGTCTCTTTCTCTGGAGCTTTTCCAAACCCACCTCCATATGTTCCTGTGTGACCTGCCCTGGGTGATGCTGCTCTGGCAGGCAGATTAGACTGAATGATCTTTCAAGGTCCCTTCCAACCCCTAATGGTCTGTGGTTCTGTGAAAGCTCTTACACATTTCTTTAACACTAGACAGTATTTTAGGAGGCTGCTATCTGCCAGTTTTGAGTGGGACTGTGTGGGAGTTCAGGGTGTTGTGTAAGACACAAACATGAGGTTACCCATTAAAATCTTCATATGTTCTCTTCAGAATGCTTCTTTAAATACACCAGAGG
Organism: Psilopogon haemacephalus; assembly: GCA_013396835.1. NCBI lineage: Eukaryota > Metazoa > Chordata > Aves > Piciformes > Megalaimidae > Psilopogon > Psilopogon haemacephalus. The sequence goes on along the minus strand of VWZI01003555.1, from coordinate 9,525 downwards.
GACAGGTGACACAGCTCAGATTTCAGGTCAATCTCTGCATAATTTCTTTAGAATCATAGAATGGTTTAGGATGGAAGAGACCTCAAAGATCACCAAGTTCCAACCCCCTGCCATAGGCAGGGACACCTCCCACTAGATCAGGTCACTCAAGACCTCATCCAGCCTGGCCTTGAAC
>VWZI01003553.1:47985-79238 GCA_013396835.1 Psilopogon haemacephalus | reverse complement strand
CCAACCTAGACCATTCTATGATTCTATGATTCTATGATTCCTTCCTACTTCTGAAAAGCCAGCTCTCCCTCTGAGTCTACTTGTCCTTCCCCTGGTCCTCTGTCACCTGACTGCCACTTAAGTATAGACTAGCTCTACATCCAAACTTTGAGTCCATTTTCCCCTATTAATTTAGATTGCAGGTGACATATATGAGTACCTTTGATTCAAACCAGAGTATCATAAGGTTGCGTTCTGCGTGAATAGATGGAGGTACTGCTGGAAGGCAAGCTTCTGGGTATACATCCCATGTCCCACTAAGTCCTTCACAAGCATTTAGCTGTAACAACTGTCTTGGGACAGATGGAGACCAAACCATAGCAGCGTATATTGCTATGTACTCTAACACCCAGCTGAGGAGAGTTCTGCTGACACACTGTTCCAGCTTGTCAGAGGTGCACAGGCAACAAGAAACAGGACTGAGGAGCATGGCAATAATGCAAACAATACACTCTTCATGAACTTCTCTGAGTGAGCAAATCTACATATGCAAATTATGATATACAGAAACGCAGGCTGAGCAAGAGTGTCTGGTAGCAGTTCTCCATAGGATAAGCTAAAAAAAAAAACAACACTCAAGGACACACAAAAGGGAATGATGGTTGCATGCAGATCTGAGTACAAAATGGTAGCGCTTACCTTCCTTTAAAGTCTGGAAATACATCCTTCCACTGTATGGGCCATAGCCCACTGCTGTTCTGGCTTGTACTTGGAAGGCATAGATCTTGCCCGGGCTCAGGTTTGATATAGTGGCCATGTTGGTTTCACTAGTCAAGGTTAATGAATTATCCTCATCATCAGCCTGTCAATGTTGGGGACCAAAACAGAATGTGAGATTTCTGCCCACACCACTTGCTCTCTTCATCAAGGAATGTTAGTTTCCATGTTGACTCCCTGTTCTTTGAAGCTGTTACTGAGCCTCACAGCCACAACTGCTATTCCAGACCTGACTTCTCCCACACTGCTTGCTCCTCACTTCTGCTTTTATTACCTGGGCTTCCTTGCTAAGCACATCCATTAAAAAGGCCCTGGGCCTGCCCAGAAATGTTGCTTTCTACAAGCTCCAAACTCATATAGTCTCCTAGGAGAACCCAGAACAAGGACGTATGTAATGCTGTATCCAGGAAGTTGCTAGAAGTGTTATTGCAAACACCAGGTCCTTTTATTAGGAGAGAAACAACAGCTCTGCACAACCTTACAAAAATATTTATGTGAAAGATGAAGAATAGTGACTAGGAGGTTGTCTGAACAGCCCTGTGGGCCTCTTCCCCTCAAATCAGTTGGATTAGGAGTCATTAAAGATGTGACTGGAGAACAGCTTTGTGCCTGCCACTCTGTAATTCCAGCACATTCACTACTTAGTGAATGAAAAACTGCATTCCTCCTCTAAAAATGTTTTAGAGATGCCTGTCCAAGAATAAACAGGGACACAGGACTTTTCTTCACAAGCACATGACAGAATGTTGCAGTCAGTCCAGTTCTGATATACACATTTAGAAACTTCTGCTCCTTACACCCTTACCCGTTCCATATAGTGCTAAACTCACCAGGTTGTTTGCCACGGTTTTTAAGTTTAGCTACAAGGATTTTCTCTCTCTTTTTAAACTTTTAAAATTATTTTTAAATTTTATTTGTACTGTCCCTAGATGGGTCCAAGTAAAAAAATGCAGATGGACTGATGTCAGATATTGTGAACCTCTTGTTTTGTTACAGGTTGGACTTCTCTCATAATCACAGAATGTCAGGGGCTGGAAGGGACCTTGAAAGATCTAGTCCAACCCTCCCTGCCAGAGCACAATCTCCTATACCAGATCACACAGGAATGTGTCCAGGCAGGTTTTGAATATCTCCAGAGGGAGACACCACAACCACCCTGGGCAGCCTGTTCCATGTTCTGTCACCTTTACAGTCAAAAAAACCCTCCTCATGTTCATGTGAAACTTCCTATGCCTCAACTTCCACCCACTGCCCCTTGTCCCGTCATTGGGCATCAACAAGCAGAGCCTGGTTCCATCTGCCTGGCACTCACCCTTTACATAAACGTTAATGAGGTCACCTCTCAGTCTCCTCCAAGCTGCAGAGCTCCAGCTCCCTCAGTCTCTCCTCGTAAGAGAGATGTTCCATTCCCTTCGTCATCTTTTTGGCTCTGTGCTGGAGTCTCTCAAGCAGTTCTACATCCCTCTTGAACTTGGGGGGTCCAGAACTGGACACAGTGCTCCAGATGCAGCCTCACCAGGTCAAAGTAGAGGGGTAGAAGAACCAAAGCACTTTTCTCCCCCTTACCTATCCTGATGCAAGGATGCATCTCCCAGACAGAAGACTTCCCTATTTCTTTTGCCTAACAGCTACAGAACAATCAGCACTGCACCACTTTCTACTCACCTTGTCAAAGTAACGTAGTTGGTAATCCAGGATGTTCCCATTGGGCTGGTCCGGCTGAGGCCACGACAGTGTGATGCTACTGGCAGTACGACTCACCTGATGCATCATAGGGACAGCAGAGGGGACTGGAATAAAATACAGGAAGGAGAGATTGCAAAGGCGTAAGTGTAACAATGAACGGTAATTAAGTATTTTATATTATCACGAGTTAATAAGTTAGGTCAGTTCTTCCTTTAATTTCCTTTAGTTTGCATTATGCAGTACTTCATAAAATAACCACAAGAAATCCATTCACAGCTCTACCCTACTAGGAGACTGTCACTGACAGCACGGACAGAAAGAAAATTAAGAAATCAACATCCAGCTGATCACACACAGGAATGATGAAATTATCAATACTGTAACTGGAACATTATTAAGATTATCACATTTGCAATTTTCACATGCAAGATGAGAAGATGTTCAGTGCCACTGCTGCATTGTAGGATCACACTTGACCAAACAATGTGACAGTGGTCAGAGCAAAAGCAGAGCACACTGCCTGTCTTCTGCTTCTCTCCCAATTATAATTCTTTGCCCCAAGGGAAAAAGAAATTAAGTATGGGCTACCAGAGTTAACAGAGCCATTTCATCACCAGATCACAATTGCAAACCAGAAGATGGAGGCAATGAGAGCACTTCTGTGTTAAGAAATAGACTTGGAAGAATTCCTCAGTTATAAGTCCCAATTCAATTGAAGATAACAGAGAACAGAACCATCTAATTTTCACAGCCTTCTAGCTTCTGGATCTCAGGCCAATCCCTGTCAGGACTGCTGCCCAGATGTCAAACGTACCACTGTATTTTAGATCCTTAGTCCTTTTGTGAACCCCAGCATTCCAGTCTGAATGGGCTTCTAACTAATAGAAATTTATTGGGAAAAAAATTCAGGAAATGTGCCCTGGTGGCCAAGAAGGCCAATGGGATCCTGAGGTGTATTAAGAAGAGTGTGTCCACCTCTACTCTGCCCTGGTGAGACCTCATCTTGAATACTGCATTCAGTTTTGGGCTCTCCAGTTGAAGAGGGACGGGATCTATTCAAGGGAGTCCAACAGAGGGCTATGAGGATGATTAGGGGACTGGAGTACTGCCTTATGGGGAGAGCTTGAGTTACCTGGCACTTTTTAGTCTGGAGAAAAGAAGACTGAGATGGGATTTAATAAACGCCTATAAATATCTGAGGTCTGAGTGTCGGGGGTGGGGGTACAGGTTCTTCTCACGTGCTCCCCGTGACAGGACAAGGAGCAATGAACATAAGCTGCAGCACAGGAGGTTCCATCTCAACACAAGGGGGATCTTCTTTACTGTAAGGGTCACACAGCACTGGAACAGGCTCCCCAGAGAGGTTGTGTAGTCTCCTTCTCTGAAGTCTTCCAAGGCCTGACTGGATGTGTTCCCCTGTGACCTGAGCTAGACTGTATGGTCCTGCTCTGGCAGAGAAGTTGGACTCAATCTCTTTGGGTCCCTTCCAACCCCTGACATCCTATGATCCTGTGTAATTGGAAGAGAATCTGTCAGCCTGCCAGATGTCTGTTCACAAAGCTGCAGTCAAGTTTTGCTTTCTCTCTATAAGTGTAATATCACGTCACCAAGAAACCTTCTAGTATGTAGCTAGGGAACCCCTATTTTCCTAATGTAAATGACATTTTCAGCAATATTTAAAACTTTCCCAGAAAAGTATGACAATGAAAAGTTTCCACCTAGCTCCACTCAGTTTACACAAGAGACATAAACTTCTTTGATGTGAGCAATGAAGCTCAGATATTTGGTAAATGACCAAAAACTGCAGAATAGCATTCTCTTTCCTCATTAATTGTGAAAAAGATAAAAGGATGTTTTTTAATGACAGGAGAGAATTATTCCAAAAGGCATAATTCAAATGAACTCCAAACAGCTCAGGCAAGTGGGAACTAGTTAAAAATGTAAATAAAACAAAGCCCTAATAGTATAAACAAAAAAATGCTTCCTTTCATCCTTCCCCCTTTTATTTCTTAGAATTTCTTGTCTTTCAAACAAGATTTCACCACCACTTTACCTTCTAATGACAATGCTGCGACAAGGACAGAAGACAGCAACAATTAATCAAGGTAATTTGTAGTATTTAAAAACCAAACGATTCAGTACAACAAATCAAGAACCAAATGATTCAATGAAACACTGTATTCAAACTGGTCAGTTAGCTTTTGATAGAGACAGAGTCTTTTACATTTTAATGTGATGAAAATTTTAACTTCTGATAAAACATACAGCACACACAAGCAAAGGTGTGAACCTGAATACACAGCTATGCTACCAAAGAAGACCCAACTTCTTCTTGGTTTCTAATGAAGATTTTGCAGAATGATCAGAGTTAAATCTCCCCTCCATTTTGGCACTCCCCACCTCTTTTCATTACTCGCCTTCCCTCTTCCAACAGTTATTCTTCCTTTCATTCTCACTTCTTCCCAAACCACATTTTCCCTACCTAGAAGGAATAGCAACATTTGACTTGTATTTCAATTAAAACATATCCATTCTGATGTCACTATGCACTATCAATTTTCAGCTATCTGCCAATGGTACAAAGACCTGAGCTGACACTGTACATAGTGCATTTAGGCACAGCCAAATATGCACCAAGACAACAATGATAAATGGTACTGTGTGCCGTATGCAGAAGCAGGTTACAAACAGAAACAGAAGAAAACATCCTCCAGGTGACCTTACCTAGGATTGCACTGTGTGTATCTCTTGACCACGTGTGGCAGCATTCTAGAACAACCCTATTATCCAGGTGTGTTCATCACTCCAGAATAACTGGATGGTGGCGGTAATGCCCACAAATAATGCAGCCTGCTATATTAAAAATAAGTATTTCTATGGTATGTACCTAATAAGCTAATACTGATGAAACCAAAAGCCTACTCCTGTAAAAAAGCTTTGTAAAAATATATTTAGGAATCAATGCAAGACAGGTTGTCTTTACCTCTCTGAAAGAGGAGCTCATGTGTTTGCCTCTCTTTTAAGGACAAAACTAATGAAACACTGGCCAGGGAGCTCTCCTACCACTTCAAGTAAAGGAGTTACCGAGATCTCTCATTTGAAAAAAATAACATCAAGATGATGTGAAACATTAATGTATTTGTGGATGGAGTAAGTATATACTTCTCATCAGAAGTGTATGATAATCACCCAGTGTTAAAACATAAAGGAAATATGAAGCTAAAGGTTTTATGTCTTAAAACAACAGTCAAACCACCCTACCTCTGCTGCCACAGAAGCGCTAGGTACTTTCCTTTGTATGCAAGCCAAGTATTAAAAATGCTTGTGGCAGAACACTGCTTTCAAAGCTTATTTCATGTATACAAGTGTTCAGTTCTGTGTCATTTCGCCATTTTCACTAATTTTCCTCTTTTCACACAGGGTTTATAATTGGACACTTGCTAGGTCTGTATCTAACGATAGCTGAAAACACAAGGCCTGATTCAATCTGGTCTAGGCAGTTGGACCAGATGGTCGTTGTATGTCCCTTACGAGTGAACTACTCTGTTCTATTTTATTCTGTTCTAATTGATCACAGAACATAAACAACATGTTGTGGGATCTGACCTCTAGGACTAAAAAAAACCCGTTTCTTTTTGTATAGTTTTTATAAACTAGCAAACACATGGAAAATTCTTGCACAAATAAAAATTTTGTGGGTGTTCCTTTTCAATTCTTTTCACTTTGAAAATGGCCTGTGCCTTTTCCACGGATTTCAAAGCTTACTCTAAATACCTGAAAATCCTTTTTAGAGTATCTTGGACTGTCTTCTGTCATAACCTTGCACTTTACTTTCTGTGGATGAAGAGTGCTTTAGAAAGGAAAATTAATTAGTTACTTTCTCTTCCCTTGACTACATTTTGCGTATGGGTTCCACTCATGCCTTATAAACAGAAAAAAAACCCCTTCACGTAACAGGGTGCCATTTTTTACTATGTTCCTCCTACTTCTATTTACTGACAAAGTTCCTGTCTGCATGTGAACAGCTGCTGAAACCAAAAAGATGAAAATAAGCACATATTCTCTGCTCATGCTTCAGAGAGAGGGCTTAATAAAGAAACTGGAATAGCTTCCTTTTCTGTAGTCATCACAGAAGTTTTTCTTCAGTTGCGATTATAACTGGGCAAATCTGCTGAAGATGACAAAGTTGACAAATGTCACTGAGGGTAAAAACCAACCCTCAAAGTGTTGTTGTACCTATGTAAGAGATACCATTAAATTCTTAGGAACCTTTGGTGAGTGCTCACAGGTGACCATTAGATTGTAAATAAACAAAGAACTTGTTACTTTGAAAATTAATGTCATTTATTGAAGGCAATGAACACAGAGCTCAATCTCCTCTTGCTTTACTTGCTGGTTTTAGCCTGGCAGCTCTTTTGATGGCGCTTTTTTCACTCCTTTCACATTTTGATGAAGAAAATGCCTCACCTCTGTCCCTGCTCTTGCCAACTAAGTCTACTGGACTCTTTTGTCTCTCTTTGGAAAAGCAAACATCTTCAAGCAACGCATCCATTTCCCTTCAGAATCACATAACCATACTCGGCATTTAATTGTTTTCCTCTTCTCATGTCATTTCACCTGAATATCTTGTGACAAGTCCTCTTAAATTTCCTGGCACTATTCATAACTGTCCTTGTCCCCATTTGTCCTCTTACACAAGCCTTCAGACTGTCTACCTTTCCTTTCTTCAGTTCTCAGATTTTTGCTATTGCCAGATCCCACTGCCCTGAATCTGATGCCAGAACTGAAAAGCTTCTTCCACAAGAAGCAGCATTTCTGTTTATTTAGCTATAAATAAGGCATATGGGGGGGGGTGTGTGTGTGTTGTTCCCAAAACCCGTTGGCCCTGAAGCCAAGCATTCATGGTTATTTATACAGGAACTTTCACGAAGTCACCCATACCTGATACAATTATTCTTCCTACCTAGTACATATTCACAGGGATGATCTCAGGCTTTCTTACTCTGTTTAGCTACAGACTAAGCAAAGGAAAAAGTTACCAAAACAATCTGTCTTGCGACAAAATCCAATATATTCCAAACAAAGTAGCAAAACATGAGAACCCAGCTGATATGTCCAGAGCTCTCGAAAAACAAAAGAAAGGAGAAAACAACTAAAGCCTCAGCTCTTTGGAAATGCAAGAGCCCCTAAGTCAGCTAAGGGTAACAAAACAGGCTTAAGGTAACAAATCCAGCAGCTACATGTATTGTCACAGGTACAAGGCAATCTGGACACACAACCTTTATCCTCATACCTCCATTAGCTCTCATAATCTGTAGATGCAGTTAATAAAGGGAAAGAAATTACTTGCTTTTAAAAGCCTGCACAACATTTGCCCCAACATTTGAGGCCCTGCTGTCTTTATCTCTTCTTTCTAGGAATGTAACAACTGCCTGGATGAATAAGTTCAGTAGTGTGTCTCTGGCAACAGGCATTACTACACGCTTCAGTGGAAATGTAGAGGGGGGAAAAAAAAGGGCAGGTAGGTGCTGCTGTGTACACAGGACATTTTTACACAATCCTTTAAAAGAAAAACCTCCATTTTGTCCTGAGACATGAAAATATGTATTTGTTTACTCTGGTAAGTAAACAGCCATTAAAAGTGTAATCAGTTTATTTTATATATAAATACAGTAGGATTTCAAGTTATTTGCTTTCTTTGTGTCAGTTTCCCCTCTGTAAAGCAGCACACCTCCACTATAATTACATAACAGCTTTTCCTCATGCAGCTCATGTTACCTGGAACAGCATCCCAACATCTTTCTATATATCCTGACTACATATTCACACTTAGCACTTCAAACCTGAGCAGTGTTTCCTTCTGGTAATATTCATGTCAGGCTATCATTAACCAAACAACCTTTATTATTACCATTTTGACAGGTTTTAGATGCTCTTTTCTGTAGAAGTTTAAGTCTTACTATACCAATGTTTTCCAGAGCCAGTCCTTGTTACTCTGTTTTCAGACATACAGTCACATTATAATCAGGCTACCACAGAAAAATGTGATTATGCAGCCTGCTGGAAGCATAAACACTAGAAACAGGAAAGCATAACTTGCTGATGAGGATCTAGGTCTGAATCGGACACTGCAGCTGAATCAAGGCCCATTTGCTCCCGTTTGTAATGGGACAGGAACTCTGGTTGAGGTCAGGTGTGGCCCTGACATTCCTTTTTACCTTACTTATCTGAGCAGTTACCTCTAGATCACAATCAACTTTTACTGGCAGAAGACATCAAGTCTGAAAGGCCACCAAGAAATGTTTATGTAATCTAAATGCCCACTCAGTTAAATGACTATGGTCTCACCACTACACTTTACACAACAGCAAAGCAAGGTATCAGTTTATCAGTTTTGGCCCTCTTGGAACCCCAGGTGTGGATGAGGACCTGAGAGCAAAGCCCTGGGGACGCATCAGTGGGGTTTGGCTTCCTGCCCTCCCCAGCAGGGATACCCTTTTGGTAAGCTGTGACCTCAGCATTGCTCAGTGTGTCCTGTCCAAGGTAATGACACCAGCAACTGCAGTGGTGTTTTCTTAGAGCTGCAGGGTGACTGCTACAGCTCAGTTCCTATCACCAGCAATCATAGAGAATCTGATCCATGTTGCCAGTGTAAATAAACCGTGTTGTTTGTCCATCTGACCGCTGAAATGCAACCAGACCTGCAGCAAAACTGGGCTGTGCATCGGCAGTCGGACCTAGAGCAAGCCACTCTAACTGGCATCCCTATTAAGTCCAGCTGCACCTTGCCCCTCTCATCTCTGAGAGCTGGCTAGAAAGCAAGGGGGCTCATCTTCTACTGAATTTGCCCACATGATAAACAACAGTAGCCATAGTCTTTGAAGTAGGGTTAGCAGACTGCTAACTGCTGTTTTGGAGACAAAGATGAAGAGCTAAAATACAGTTAGCACAGAAGAAAGAAAAGTAGAAATTACCAGCACAGAATATTCCCCAAGCTACTGCTAACAAAAGAGCAGAGGATGAAGAGAACATTTTTTGCTTTTTTATCAGCAATTGAAATTAGTGAGAGAATTCTGATTGAGTATGAGTAAGCAGAATAGTCAAATACTGCTATGACTAGAGGGTCTTTCTTTGTTCACCTTTAATTCAGTGAGGAGAAATTTTTTCTTATGGCCATTTATTCTTAAAAGTTTCTCTTTCTCTGGTTTTTTTAAAATACCCTTTACGCCCTCCTGTCCTCTCCTTTTCTCTAGTTTAGAGCGTAAGATCCTGAAATGCCCATCACTGCTAGCAAAATAATAATAGTTATAATAACACAACAAGAAGCCATTCTAAAGTGAAAAGCAGCTGAAGGGACTGAAAGGAGTGATCGTGGAGGAGACGGGACACGTGACTGTGGAAGTAGGGCCACGTTAGCATGAGCTGTCACTTTGAATTGAGGGCAGCTCATCTCAAGCTCACTCCGACTGATCTTGAGGAAGTTGGCCTCTCCTGAAACTGCTTCAGTGTACAAGAGAAGCACCTTAGAGGGAGACACGCAACACAATAGAAACACCAAGAGATACCTAGAGGAACAGGAGTGGTGATTCCAGACAGCAGAAGGAAGCAACTGCTCAATTACATTACCTTAGCTACAGATGAAGAAGGCTGAGATGAGAAGAAAGAATTCTCCAGGATGTTATTAGAACACCCGTCTCCACTGAAGCCAAAGAACTGCTGAAATCATCATATAAATTACCCAGTCATAACTTAGTGTACACAAAACAGATCACCCACTTGCAGCCAGCCTCTTAAGGGGACCAGGTATCCTACACATGCTCTGCTACTCAATACCTGTTAACTGATGATTCAAAGTGAAGGAACAGATGATGTCAAATCCCTGACATCTGCTAATACTAGGAAATTATTCGTGTGTGTGTGTGTATATATATATTCCCTTCCTTTCCATAGCATGGAAGCAGAAATGATGAGATGTAATCTAACTAAGATCATGATTCCACATCTGGATTCACAGTATTTCTTTTGAGCCTTACTGAAGCCTGGTTTTGTAAGGATTTCTACAATCACACTGGAATTTACTAGAGATGCAAGTTTAACATTTACACATCTCTGAATACTTACAGACATTTTCTGTCACCCATCTCAAATTGTTCCACTCTTTCTTCTCAGACTCCTCATTGTATGCTCTTAAGCAAGCTATGCAAAATTCTCTCCATACTAGAGAGACAAGTAAAAACAACCAAGCAAGAGAGAGCATAGAACAAGCTGTGCTTCATACTACACGGGATTTTTAGACCAATGGATTTGGATAAAGATATGTCTTATGTTTTGTCCACCCCTTGAGAGTCTATCCTCATGAATTATCTCTTGAATAAATTAAAAAAAAACAAAAAAAAAAAACAAAACACCACAACCAAAGAAACCTTTAATTACAAATTACAATTAAGGCTCTAGTCTTAAAACTGTAACAAAAAGCAAACAGCTGAAAAATGATAGGAAGACTGACTGAAGCATAATATGAAACAGAGGAGAGTAGGAGATTATGAAGGTAAAGAAGGAATGAAGAAACACTCTTAGAGCTTCTGTGGCAAGTTGATACTTCTATCAAATCTTGACAGGATCCCTTATTTCATGCGATGAAGCAACATGCTTTGTCTGACCTACAGAACTGTATCTCCCATTATCTTCTCCAGGGCAGCTTTTCCCTCATTTTAGTTCATGTACAATTAGCTGCTAAACAGAGTATTTTCTGCCAAGAGGGAGAAAAAGAAAGTGCATTCAGAGAAAGCAGGAAGGAGAAGAGCAGAAATGAAAACATGAACTAATAGGGCAAGATACACAAGTAAGAAGAAAAAGCTCCAAGATTAAAAAAAGATAAAAGCAAATCAAATGAGAGACAGAAGTGAGTATTTTGGAACTCAGACACAGGGATCTCCTCACCTGATTGGCTGGTGCTAACATTGATGGTGGCGTAATGGGGTGCTTCTGAACTCAATTCAGTCACCAAGTTGACAGCCTGGATCTCAAAAGTGTAATGTACACGGGCCAAGAGGTTGGAGACTTGCACACGACTTTCCGTGAGGCCCACTTGACGTGGTTCAAACTGTACAGTGTCCCCACAGCGCACGCACGGGCCTGAGGACCCTGCTGGACACACTTTGCAGATGACATTGAAGAAGATATCCTTGCGGCCACCCAGGTCCTTGGGGAGGCGCCAAGTCAGGAGCACGTTGGAGCCAACGACTTCATAGCTAAGGTCACGGGGTGCAGAGGGGATGCCTAGAAAATAGAATAAAAGATCAAAATGTCATGCAAGAATGGAGAGGTGGGGGAGAGGAGAATACAAAGCAGAGGAAAAAGAACATAAGCTACTTTTTCTTCTCATTCTCTCTTTTCTCCAGTTGTTTCACTGAACGAAGCTAACACAAAGGGTTAACACAGAGGCGAGGGAAAGCAACGCAAAAAAAAAACTCCAGGCTGGGATAAAGAGTTGAGATACAGAGTTTTAATGAGAAAAAAATGAGATCATACAGTGCACAATTCCCTTCGCCTATTTGCAGGAAAGCACAGCACAATTCAGGAAGCAGGGGCAGAAGTCAGCGAGCAAACCCACTCCCACCCGTCCTGCCGCCACCCCTGCGGAAACGACACACCCCAGACCTGGAATCCGAAAGCAGCCATGGGCACAGGAAGCCTCTCATGGGACAACGTGAACTTCAAGCCCCAGGATACTTTGCTCCAGCCAGCACTTTCATTTGATGCTGGCATGAAGGCAAGATGGTTTTGAGTATCAGCAGCAGATTTCAACTCAACCCACGGCAGTTAAGAAAAAAAGCATCCTTTGCCTCAAAGATACCCTTAGGTACACAAAGGAGCAACTGTGCTAGATCACTGCAGAGAAGCAAAACGAACAAGAAGGCTCTTTGTTTCAAGGGTGTGCGTTTTACTTTTCTCTAAAAGAACAGCCAATCTTTAGGGTAATTCCACACCTCTGAAATCCTAAATCTTGCACGAGCTTGACCTCTAATGCTCCTCTTTAGCACCTACCATTCTGAACTCAGACTTCAGTTAGCCTGTTCCATCTATTGCAGGAACTGAATCCCTGTGATTACTCCTGCTGCCAAACATGTTCCTGAATGCCATCAGGAATAAACCGATGGCTCCAAAACTTCCCATTCTGTGCACCCAGCACTTCTCCTACTCTCACAGAGACTGCGGAAGGAAATGAAGAAGGTAGTAAGATGGTATGAGCATGAGAACGGGACAAGATACTGGAGCAAGAAAGGGAAAAACCTCAGACAAGCAGAAATAAGCAGCAAATTAGCACTGCTAAACCAGGGCATAAATACAAAGCAAGACTGGAAGGGCAGGAAGTCAATAAAACAGAGGGGTAAAGGAAACAGGATTTACAGAATATTCCCCTCCAAAGGCTGTAATTAAGTCCAAGAATCTTCATTCTCGCCATTCAAGTCAAGAAATATTGGTGAAAACTATGAGCAAAGCCTTTTCTATGTCTTAGGCTGGTCAATATAAAGGATGACACCCTCTTGTTACTACAGGTGGATGAGGTCTTTGTGGGGGCTCTCTCTGGCTGCAATCTAATTCATTGCTGGAGCAGTGCAGTAGTTCCAATACCTGTCACGTTTCCAGTGTTTCTTAAAAAAAAATTAATCATACTAATTAATTATACTGGAAAATTGCATACAGAACAGCATTTACAAAATATAGTACTGACAAGATGAAGCATTTTTACTTCAGGAAATACCATTAAAATTTTCTTTTGAGATCTTAACCTGGCCACTCAGCATTTATTTTATGGTACAGTATTTAATTGCATGATCACACACTAGTTATTCCTAAAGATTCTTACCATAGCCGATTAAAAAGATAGACAACTGCTCAGGAAAAAAAATCCCTGAAAAGTAAAGATTCCTTGGAGATGCCAAGGATGGATCTTGTGCAGACAGAAAGCAAAGGACTGCAGAAAAAAACCCACAATCATATTTCCTAATTTCTAAGCATTTACCTTCAGAGCCATAAAATGTTCACAAAATGCTTTAAGAAGTTACTTTTCTTCCCTGTCACTTCTACAAAACTCAAGTGTGATGTCTGATACATTATTTAAACTGTATTTTTGAGGGCTAATCACTAACATTATTTAATTTGCTGCATGGAATTACTCTTTCTTCATCTGCTAATTATTCATAATTGATGATCTAAAAGTCATAGCTGATGAAAACCACAGTCAATGAAAAAGAATACTTTTTTTCCCATAAATAAAATTTGCAGTTGCACCTTATGCATACTTGCAATAGGCATAAGGTTGCATGGATCATTCAAAATTTGACCTTTTTCATTTTTGAGCATCTACTATTGCAACACCCCAGTATTCTCAGCATACAGTTTCACCACGGTATCAACACCATAAAAAGCATGCGGGCATACTTTTGCCTTCTCATCCATATTTAGTGTGTGGATGTACCCTGTAGTCAACTGGAGGAGCCAAGGATGCTTTGAGTTATTTCAAAGGTCATGAGAAGAGGTGACTTGCAAGCCCCCTGAATTCCTCCTTATTGACTATCCTTACTTTCAAACACTTAATCCAAAAACTTACCAGTGCAGGGAGCATCAGAACTGTCCGAAGTGGACCGATAGTAGTGGTTCTGACATATACATTCACTGGAACCTGGCACTGGAGCATGGCTGTGGGCAGGGCATATGTGGCAGGGGTCATCTCCCACAGATACTTTAAAGAAACCAAGGGGACAGGCTAAGAGGAAGAAAATGAGAGGCAAAAGTAGGAAACTCATTAATTCAGATTCCAGAAACAATGCAATCTTATTTACACTTAACTCATGCTGCTGCTATAGGAAGAATTTATTACATAGAGTAGCTACTACTGGTTCTGTTGTGTGATGGAGCATGTAGTGTTAAAGTTGCGACTTTAAAACAGTCTATTTTATCCTACAAAAACTGTATACAAATGAAAGAACCACTCCAGAGACAGCTTTGGCTATCTGAAATTATTATCTTCTCACTACTTCATCAAAGAACTTCTGTACTGGAGAAACCAAAGAACTTAGTCAGGTGATCTGTATGGAAACAGTCCTAGTGATTAGAGGTGTTATCCACATCTCTTCCCCACCTAAAGAAGCCACAAAAAAAAGAAATTTTGTGCTGCCTTCAACAGTTACATTGCTCAAAGTAACATAAGCTACCATAACTGATTTTGTATCAAAATCAGAAGGAGGCACTCAGATTGGCAGGCCTATTGTTTTCCCAGTAGTAGATAAATGCCTCTTAATTTAGTCAGATACAATCTGTGAACGCACAGGAATACATGGGTATGCAAAAAGCTAAAACAACGATGGAAATATATCCTACAGGGGAAAAAAAAAGTGAAAAAAACCAGCAGCTTATTAACATCACAAGAGTGCCATACATACTAGGTGTGGCAAAACTGCTATGCTGAATTACCTAACAGAAGGTTCTTGGGTCATACATGGAAGTGCTAGGATGAAGCTTTTATTATTTTAATGTAAGCTTTCTCTAAGTTTTCTAAAGCTGGTTTTATACATAAATAGATACAGCTCTTTTAGATTTTATGGACTAACAAGCTCAGGTGAATGTTCATTCGTGGATGGATATTTGGGTAGCTAACTTTACAATAAAGAGTATTTGCAGAAATGTGAAACTTTCAGATGGACCCCACATGACTGTTGATGTCAAAAGACACAAGGGACACACTCAAGAGAATTATCCTAGGGATTATCATATGCAAAACATTTCAGAGGATTGGGGAGAGAAAAAAAAGTTATATAAAAAAAAAAATGTGTAAGAGAAGAATATTGTATATAGGTGTTAATATGAAATTAGGGTATCTAATGAATATTCCAAAATGGAAGATCACACCAGAAGCTGTAGACTTAATTAGCTCTGGTTATTACTTACTGAACTGACAGGTTTTCACCTCCAATAACAATTATTTGGAAATATTTCTAATCTACTAAGGTGCCAGGTGGCTACTGACGCATCTTTCTTATCAAATTTCTTCAGAAACAAAGAGTAGCTTGCTTATCTAATCTTCCTCTTGTGTTCAGCTGTCTTTGTTTTGGGTTTGCAAAGTCCAACATAGAATTTTTTATGTATGCAAACCTTAGCAAAGCTGTAAGGGGTACAGCCACAGTCTAGGCATGATAGCCAATAACACCTATGGAGCCCTACCAGCTTTACGCCTAGTTATATTACTTCATCCTGATTCTCAGAAATCTTCTTCACTGCAGAGTAACCTCCACACATACTCTGCTAAGAATGGTAAGTCCTGAAACAGGTCAGACCATAAAAGGGACCTCAATAACTCAGAATGAAAGCTATTACACATGAGAAGACGAGTTCTCAGCACTCAGAAAATTACATTAAGTGTGTGATACATTGACATATGGAAAGGAAGGGGGGAAGAAGAGATTCTAATTTTGCATATGATGGATGACAGCAAGAGCAAGCTGCCTTTGCCTTCAGGCCCTTATCCAAGAGAAAAATGAAATTATTCTCACATGGAAATATCTGTCCCTATGTTCCTATGGAAGATAGAGAAAAGATTTTGCCCACTTTGTGAATGATATCACTTCCACTGTGTTCAAGGCTCTGTTAACAGCCACAGATATAGAATATAATTTTCACATTTCTTAGCAAATATTCCTCTACTGGGACTATGAGGATTATGAATTGGAAGTTCTCATCCAACTCACTGCATAGTCATTCAACCAAAATTTACCACTTTCAAGGACATTTCAAGTTTGAGAAGACCAAACTGAATATGGATATCTTTATTTTCTTACAAGTAATTTTATCTCCTTCACTTTTTCTTGCATCAAACCCCTTCTCAAGCTTTTGCCAAGGCTTAGCACATTCATTTTACTTGTTAAGGTAGACCCCAATGAACATCTGCTTTTCTTCCTACGTGGTACTAGAGCCTGGGACAATGACCTTGCTGTTAGTTACAGTAGTGAAAATGAACAGGCAATGACAATGCCTGCAGCCTGTGATGCTAAAAGGAGATCTGTAGAGGACACAGACTTTACATTTACAGTGGAAAAACACATTTACCCTACAGGGGTAGTGCTAAGAGCATTCAGGTACATTAAGCTCTAGCCCAACTGCAAATAATATGGGAAATAGTCAAAACTGTGACTTGAAGAAGAATTTTTCTGGTATTTAGTAAATAAAACTTCTTTGAACATAAACAAAATTGTATTAAAATAAACACACTTTTTTTCCCAGGGTGCTTTGCAAGTCTACCGGCAACTTGCTGTTGAGGCTGGGGATGCAAGGACGAGGTCTGCTGAGATGGCGCACTGCCGATGAGCTAGACAAAGCTACTAAGCAAAAGTTCAATACTGTAGGGTTTATGCAAAGGAATGAGCATGCCAGTAGCACTGCTATCTCATTAAAGAAAGACAGTTTACAAAGGCAGAGCAAATCTACTGCTTAGAAGGCCATTCAAGGTTTCATTAATGCTGTGGTTTCTTGCTATCTATTATCTCTCTTGCTTGTTCCGGTAGCATCTATTCTTGAATGTTATCTCAGGACTGTAAAAGTTGGCAAAGGAAGAATTGTTTTTATGCTGAAGAGCAATGCCACCATGAAAATTGAAGACTTTAGAGTAAATTAGAGGTTGAAATAAGAAGAATGCTTCCATTAACTAAAGCAGCAGAGTTCTGAGAAAAGCTTCCAGTACAAGCAGAGCAGACAACAAACCAAACCAAACAAAAACAACCCAACCAACCTATTGTGCATTTAAGACTACACTTTGTGAACCAGTTGCCCCAAGAGCAAAGTATCAGACTTAACGTAAACCTATCTCCCCTTCCCACTGCCTCCAGGTCCAATAGTCCCTCGTCCTGTATTTAACATAGGCAGAACGTAATGCAGTCATATAGATTTCTTTATAAGCACTCCACTAGAGATGAATAAACAGGACTAATAAAATTCTTCTGCAGCTGTTTCACCAACAGAACAATTTTCACTAATAGTTTTGCTCTCTCCCTTTTGGGAAAAGAGGTGGAATTCCTGCCATTTTGGTTATCATGTTCCTCCTCTGTAACCAAAAGAAACAGATGAAAGAGGGCTACCAGCAGTAAGTCTCCATTAAGATTTGTAATTTTTACAAGGTGATTCAAGTTAAAAAGAAACTCCAACTGTGAAGGCTTATTAGTTTGCTATGAAAAAAATCTACCCCTGAAATCTTAACAAAATCACAGAGAAAAGGGAGCTAAGAAGGATCCCTGTGGAAAAAAAAAAAAAAAACAAACCAAAAAAACAAGAGAGCAGGCTACTAGTATAAGTGTACATAATGAATGCCATTTGTGCAGAGCAACTCTAGCATGTGACACCATACAGATAGGCAGCTAAATCTGTAGATTCAGTCAGTGGAGATCAATGAGCAACCTGGCTCACTCTAAAGACCCAGGGAGCCCAAACATTTGAGAGGCCCTTGATATCCACTCTCTCTCATCCAGATGGCATTCCAGTAGGTGCTGGGTCTTCTGTTCATAGAAGGAAGATAGAGGCACTGTTCAAGCATCACATCTGACAAAGGATGGCAAAAGCAAGAAGGGCTTCTCTAAGTATAGAACTAGATAAAGGAAGACCAGAGAAAATGCGGTCCCACTGCTGGGTGCTACAGGAGATCTGATACAGGACATAGAAAAGGCTGAGGCATTACATGTCTTCTTCACATTAGTCTTTACTAGCAAACTGGCCATTAGTAACTCCAAGTCCCCTAGACTGGGGGAAAGCATGAGACAAGATCTTCTTTATGGTAGAAAATCAGGTGAGAGAACATTTAGGCAAACTGGACCTACATAATTCCATGGGCCAGCTCCCATGAAGGATCTGGTTAATGTCATCCGGAGGTCACTCTTGGAAATCTTTGAATGATAATGGTGACTGCGAGGTTCCTGATGACTAAATGAAAACAAGTGTCAATCCAGTCTTCCAGAAGGGTAAGAAGGAGGACCAAGAAAAGGCAGGCAGCTCAGACTCACCTGAATACCTGGGAAGATGAGGGAACAATTCATCCTGGAAACCTTTTCCAGGCACATGAGAGAAATTAATGACTATATAAATGTATAATTTCACAGTGGTGGTTTCAGGAGGCCTGGCACATACAGAGAATGGATCATGCTTTGAAACCCTCATTCTGCTGTTGGGCATTTCAACTTCCAGAAGAAAAACAGAAAATTAAATCATGCATCATGCTGCAAGCTAACTTGATCTGCAGCTATTAAACATGATTAGTATCTCCCTCACATTCCTAATGAAGATTGTTGCAAAAAGAGAGGAAAAAAAAAAAAACAACTTTGACCTAAAATTCAGTGACTTCATATTTGCAGTTTTGCCCAGTAAGTCTGGATTGACTATAGATATAGACACTAACTGACCTCCATAGGTAGAGACTACAGCAATCACAAACCTTCTGTTTCCACCTGAACCCTGACCTCTGCCACTGCATCCAGTCAGGGAGCTGCTTACATTCATGAGCACCTTAATCCCTTTTCAAAATTGCTTAAATTATGATAGCTCACTGCACTCAGGACTTTAGACCACAAATGGCAATAATAATTGTTCCCATGTCATGGAGCTTTTCCTGGCATTGCCTCAGTCCAGTGACTCTATAAATAGTATACCAAAGGTCAAGTGAAAAAAAATCCCAGTCCAATCTAAGTAGGCAAAAGCCATTTCCTTTTGTTTCGGCAGTTATAGTGTCCCAGGACTGTTTTGCCACACACAGGCAGAATCCACGTCCCACTTGTTTCTGAAGGATCCTTTTTTTCACATGAGATTTTTCAATTTTCATGTACTTCACATTCCCTTCTTACAGCAAATGATGTGATCACAGTCACTTGCTGTGGTCCCACAAGCCCTGCAGATGACTACTGTGCTTACACTTGCTGAAGCAAATTGACCATCAACTGGTACACTTTGATTTAGTGACTATTATTATCTCAGGACCATCCTGGAGGAAGCCTCAACAAGAGCAGCTTCTCCTGAAACACCTCCACTATGTGTCTGCAGAACAACTTCATAAAAAACACCAACAGCAGTTGAGACACAGGCCCTGTCACAGGGGGTAGGAAAAGTTTATCATTCCCCCAGCACCAATAATTTCCAAGAAAACAGATTTCTCTCTCATCATTTCACAGCATCCAGTGCAAGGACAGAGCTGCAGAACTAGCACCTCAGGGGGCAAAGCAAGCTGCTACTTCCCATTAAGTCAAGGTTATTATGAGAGGAGAAGGCAGAGTTCAGAGTACACACGTGCTTTTCTCTCAGCTTGTCTCAGTCATTCTCCATCCTTGGCAGTGTCAGAATGCCACAACAGTTCAGCAAGGCACAGCTTGTCTCAGAGCCAGTGACCCACTTTTTTTTAGCTGTCCACTACATCTGCCCCTGTGTTTCCCATGTTGGGCTGACTGATCCCTGGAGACAAGTTCCACCTACGAGATTAGAGGAACACTTTGACAGACTTCTGACAAATAACAACAGCAGAGAAAAACACTGCTGTCATGGAAGCGGGAAAGGAGGGTGAATAAAATGGAAATGGGGATAGTACAGACCAAGAATTAAGGAAGTTAAGAGACAAAGAGCCACCGACTCACTTGGACAACAAGAACAGAGAGAAAATACTCTGAGGGCAACTGAAAAGCAAGGGGAGGGAGACAAAGAGAGGCACTTAGAAACTTCAACAGAGATTTATGTACCACCCAGCAGTGTTTTAGGGAATGTGATACAGGTGACACTGACTTTTTGTGCTCAGATAAGATTTGGAACTGAGTTGGGAAATAGAAAGACATTCAGAAGAGCATAAAATGACTCTCTTCTTGACAAACTGTTGCATGAAGGGAAGGGTGAATTCAGTAAAAGATGAACCTCCTTGCTTTCTAGCCAGTACTCAGAGATGAGAGGGGCTTGGAGCAGCTGGACTTCTCTCTTAATATGGATAACAGCTAGGGTGCCTTGCTAGAGATGAGAGGGGCTTGGAGCAGCTGGACTTATCTCTTAATATGGATAACAGCTAGGGTGCCTTGCTCTAGGTCTGACACCCAACACACTACAGTTTTGCTGTAGGTCTGGTTGCATTTCAGCAGTCAGATGCACAAACAACATAGTTTGTTTATACTTGAAACGTGGACACAGATTCTGTACAATTGCTAGTGATAGGAACTGAGCTGCAGCAGTCATCCTACAGCTCTATGAAAACTCCACTGCAGTTACTGGTGTCATTACCCTGGACAAAACACACTTGGTGGTGCCAAGGTGACAGCTTTCAGGATGAGCAAGTCAGAAAGATGCCTGCATTTTAACAAGTCTCAAAGCCAAACCAAGTAAAAAGCACTTGCCAATTTTAATTGCTTTGTAAGTCTCCAGCACTATGAACAGTATTTTAAAGTTATTTTGCACAACCTCAATCACTTCACAAAATAGGGATGGTTGTCAATATATTACCTACAAACCCTATTTTGTGAAGGTTGTTAGTTCTCATTAATTACAACTCTCACTAGTTCTGTATATGTAGCCTAACAGGCTGTCTTTGTTGGCAGCTCGAACCAAGTCCTGCGTGAAGTTTCCAACTTTGTTCTTAGCACCAAGAAGTGGTCATTACAACTCCAGTCTGAGGTATCAGAAGAGGCTGCTAGTAAGCTTCCAGTGTGAGAAATTATTTAATCTCCAAGCTCTGGGAACTTTTGGTAAATGCCAAATGCTATTACCAACCAACAAGGAAGTCGCAGTCTAAGGAGTGGGAAAGAAGGGTCTCTCACCTTGGCAAGCTCGTTCATCATCAACAGGCTGGTAGCCAGCCTTGCAGGTACATTGTCCAATGGCCACTATCCACTCCCCTTCTCCATTGCAGTGCAACCGGACACCTGAAGCCCCAGTCACGCTCTTCTCTTCAGCATTTGGTACGCACGTCCCTGGTGACTCCACCAGTGACGTCCTCTCCCCTCCAGCAAAAGTTTCAGGGAAGGATGCAAATCCTTTCACCACAGCTGGGCACTTGTAGAAAAAGACTTGGACTGCCACCAGAGACATGCAGGCTCCTGAGTCCTGGAAAGCCAGGTAGAAGCCATGCTTGGTGAGTGGCCCAAAGCTACGTACTTTAACGTTAGTTTTTAACACCTTTCCAGTGCTGTCCACCTGGGAAAAGCTTTCATCAGCTGCAATAGTATCTACTTTGGTCCAGGGGCCCTCACGCCACTCTGGTAGTTCCTGAGTAGCTGTATCAGCCTCTGACTGGTGGTAGTACAGTGTGAAAGTCTCCTTGCAAGAAGAGGCCACAGTGTGCATGCTGGCACAGTCTCTCACTGAGAAACGCAGGCGGACGTGGACTCGGTGTGCACCGCGCCGCTCTATGAAGTGGGTTCGCAGCCAGTTGTTCTGACCCGGTTCAGCCACGTTACAGACTTGAAAGGTTCGGATTGGCCGCTTCTTGTCATCCATGACACTTACCTCATCCCACTATAAGGGACATATGGGAGAGAAAAGGAAGGAAATAAAAATAGTAAAAAAAGGACACAGTATTCAACTGCACCAAAAATAATAGGACAGGCCTTCTTCTTGCCCTCTTGTTGCTGTATCTACAACAAGACCTGAATCTGTTGATGATACACGCAGCACTATAGATAGGACAAACTATGGCCACATGAAAAAGAGAAAGAAATACATAATCCATGCAAATCTGTCATATGGCACTGAGAATCTTAAAACCAGAAAATCATGCTTTTTCCCTTCCTATTTCCCATCTCTTATCTCCAGAGACAAGATACACAATATAAATGAGAGAGAGAAACAAGACACTATTCTTTGGAGAAAATATTAAAATAGGAATTCCTTCTACTTATTTTTATCACAGTTGAAACTAAATCAACTCAGCACGACCATTATGAGGGCAGGCCCAGGATCTGTTCTGTGTGACAAAGAAAGTGCAAGGCAGAGACATAGGGAGAACTGGAAGTAGGTTACTGTATGAGCTGTGAAAATCTTGTCCCTGTCTTCCTTTCTGCTAACTTTACAGAACAGGTGAGAGACCCTGGGTATAAGAGATGAAGTGTGTAATGAGATAGGAAAGAAGGAACCCGTGCCCAGTCAGGCACACTGAAAAGTTATTCTATAGGCAATTAGGAGAAATCTGCACACAGGTAGCCCTTGTTCTTACATGACATTTCAACTTCCCAGACATCAACTGGGAATGCCATGCTGCATGTCTGAGACACTCCTAAAGTTTGAGGAAGAAAACTTCTTGTTGCAAGTACATCCAGTTGGAACTGGATGATCTTTGAGGTCTCTTCCAACCTAAACCATTCTATGATTCTATGATACTCAGTGATCCAACTGTGAAAGACATCCTCCTAGACATGTTATTTGTGAGCAGAGGAGGATTTGTGAGAGATGTGATGTTAGGTAGCTGTCCTGGCCACAGTGATTGTGGAAGGGTTGAGCTGAAAGGTTTCAGTGTCAGGAGGAAAAAGGACAGCATTGTTTCAACCTGATTTTCAAAAGAGCAAACATTAAGCTATTGAGGGAGTTACACAGCAGTGTCCCCTGGGAATCTGTGTTCAAATTGCTTGTATGTACAAAATCCATAAAATCAGCCTCATTAGTTCCAGTTTCCCTTCCTTCATCAATGCATGCATGCCTTTCCAGTAGAGATGCTCTCAAGAAGAGGAAAAGGAAATGCTTACCCCATCAGAAGGATGAGTGGTCCAGCCAATCTCTGAGGTCTCTCCAGTTGTATCTAGGAGTATTTCTGTATGTATATATATTTAAAAAAAATAATAATAAAAAAAAAAAGGTGCTTTTCCAAGTCAGGCTAAAATTTTATCTATTCTTAACAAGATTATTTCTGACAAAAAAAAAAAACAAACAAAAAAACCCCAAAACCAAACAAACCCACAAACAAACAATAAAAACCTTAAAACATGTCTTGTAGTGTGTTTCCACACACCCAGAATACCAGAATATACAATCCTGTTCTGAGATTAAATATCACAGGCTGCATTCACACTAGTACATGAAGCAGGATCAAAACAAGGGTGAAAGCACTTGGCATATAATCAGATTAACTCATGGTGACCAAGTTGCTTGGCAATACTCTGGCCAGATAGAAACTTTCCCAGGCAAAGTATAAGCACACTGACAGCATGGAGCAGAGCTATGATAAATGAACAGGCAAGGCCACCCTCTTTTTAGAAAGGAAAAGGTTGGACAGAGAGATGAGTTATATGCATGCACGCCAGTCTCCTCAGGACTATGCCTGTCCATTTTATTACCAGGTGTAAACGTGGACACAAGGCCAAGGCACACTTGTTTCCATCTCTGGAACTAAATTTCTGTTAGGATGATGAACCAGTCGATTCTGTAACGAATACACTTTGTTCTGGAGCTGAGCATTAGGCTGCAAGCCTGTCTACACATCCCAGTTTTATTAGAAGATCAGCATTAAATAGATTTCTGCATGGTACTGCTAGGGTACTTGCAGAACTTCACAAACCTAGTTTATTGCCGCAACTAGTCTTGTATTTTCATTGCTACTGAATCTACCACTGGAGACAGCTACTAGATTTGACTGCTCTTGGAGATGTTAACCTCTGTTCAGGTACAAAGAAAAGCAGAAATGATTGCAACAGTGTGAGCTACACACATAGTATTCTCCAGAAGTAAATATCAAGGTCCGAGACCACCCTGGAAGCCACTGGTGTGCAAGCATGTGAGCCTTTCTGTGTGCGTTTAGAGTGAGGATGTAAAGGAAGAAAAAAAACACTCAGTTAAATAGATATTTATGTGTGTTTATACATACTCTATAACCATCTGCTCTTTCTAAAACTCTGGAATGTCACTCTCTTTTGCTTGCTTATTTTAATTTTCAAAACCCAAGCAAACCAACACCTCTACCACAAAAACACAACAAAAAAGAACACAACAAAACAAACAGGGGGAAAAAATGCACTAAACCAACGGCATCATCCAGGTTATGTACAAACAGGATTAATTATGCCTCTTGCCAAGGTTTATAATCATTCTGTTTTATTCCAGAGAGATTTCAACAGTTTCTATTTCCATATGACGGATTGCTTACTCTGCTATTCCCATCAGTGCTCCTGGGGATTCACTCCACATAAATGAGCAGAAAGGAAAGACTAGACTTATCCCAAAGCAGACAAAACAGCAAGTTTATGCAGACCTCAGGCTTCATCAAGATCTCCAAACTTATGTTCTTTATATTCCTACAGCAGATCATACATTTCTTAAATCTTCCCAAGGAGCTGAAGCAGTTTCCTGTTTCAAAAGCAGTGCAAAATATCTGGGCTGGCTTGCTGGAACTGGAAAGAGCTACTGGTTACAGCTGAAGCAGAACCTCACTGAAATCATCTAACATCTCAGGAAATGCTGAGCAGTTTGGCGTACTCAAGGACAGCTCAGCTCAGATGGTTCTTCCGAGTAACAAAACATCCACGAAAGACCTATACCTCCTTGAGGCACAACCTTCCCCTAGGCTGTCCTGGCAGCAAGGGAACTTGGCATTTCCCCATGCCCATCAGCATCTCAGCTGCGCAGTCCAGCACAGGGGTTGCACACAGTCATGCCAGAACTTTGCTACTGGGTCCCCAAACATGGCTTTGGCATGCAAGATAATTTTTCAAAGAAAAAACTTTTATTCCAATCAATACTGAGTCCTCTGTTTGCCAAAGTATAATGCTGATGATTCTCCTGTATTTTGCTTCCCTAAACAGACAGACAAAAAACCCCAAAAAACCAACAAAAACACAACATCATATTTTACAGCAGAGTAAAATGGATTCGTTATATTTTTTTTGCAAAACAAAACTCAGAATTAACACTCTCATTTCAGTGTCCTCTCTTCTTGCAAGACAGAAAAGGTGAAAACAAATCCCAAGGACTTATGCTGCTGCCTGCCAGCCTACACTTCGGTCACAAACTAATCTCTCGGGCTACACTATACCATAGTGTCAGCATCGAAGATCAGCTGGGCATAGGCTGGAAGCTGCTATTATAGATCAGGTTGTTCAGAATAGGTACGTTAGTGATTTTCAGGTTTTGGTTAGCCTATAACTAATGCATTTGTGCTTGTGTTACAGGCAAAATGTTCCCCTGGTGAAAGACAGCAATCCATCAAGGATTTCTGATGCTTGAACAAACTTTCTGAAAGCAGAAATGGCCTAACTGCTGTCTGGATTGAAAAACACTTGTCCTCAGTGTCTTAGGAGTTGAGTGGTGCATTTATACAACTTAAGTCCAGGTAAGCTATAGGCTCTAAGAAGGCAGTTGATCCTGATAAGACAGGAAAATAAACCAAGTTGGTTTATTAGCTGGTGCTAAGAGCGATGAGAACATAGAATAACAGAACGAAACATGCTGGAAAGGATGTATAGAGGTCATCTTGATCACCACTCTCAAATCCAGGCTAAATTACAGTAAATTGCTTAAGACTTTGTCCAGCTGAATTCTGAATATATCCAAATGTACATGTACACTGATAGATGAGGCAAAGGGCACTAGGGTAAAAGGTAATATGCAAGGAGTTTGTTTCGGGGCATTCAGTTGCATCACAAGATCATCTCTGGCTTAACAGACTTATTGAAAAGAACTGAAACGCTACTGTGCTTCTTTTGTCTTATATGATCATGCCTTGAACATGAACAAGCAGGAAGATTGCAAATACTCTCTAAGAGGACTGCAAAGAAACAGCATTCTCCAGGCTTGTGCAAAAATATTGCTTGGGGTTAGCACTTCATGTAAGCAAGGCTGCTACACATCCACGTCCCCAGGTCCCACCAATAGCAAGGTTGTGTGACTATTCCCAACTGGCACACACACAAACACATATAGGCCCTGCACATATACAAATAGCCAGCCATAAAGATCAACACAGACAGAAACACTCACCAGTCATGCAAACAGAAACAGCACCACCAATGGCCTCATCCTGCTCCCCACTCTGGCTGGTCAGGATGAAGGTCTGTTAGTGGGAAATATATATGCATTTATATACAATATGAATCCCTGTAATAACTGTTCTTAAGCATTCAGTCTCTGGTAGCTGACCTCTATCTCCCCATTTACTGGCACCTGCACATGTAAGCACCTGAAACTTGCAGCACTCCTGTTCCTAGTATTCAGACTGATCATCACTCACTGATAAATCCATTCACACACACACAGACACACTATGGATCCTCTCCCAACTGGTTTTACTCATGCAGTCTACCCAGTGGCTGGCCCTAGATTCCTGCTCTCCTAGGCTGCTGGCACTTGGAAATGTGAGCATCCATGGTCCACAGCCAGTTGCTGTAGTGCTACCCTTCTCCACAGACCCCCCTTATAGGTACAAACACATGCACAGGCACATACAGGATGGATCCCTCTAGTAACTGGGCTTTGATACTCAGCCTACCCAAGAGCTGGCCCTCAGACTGTCTTGTCTCCAGGTGCACAGAAATAGATAGAGAACTTTGAATGTCACCAGCACCTGAGGTGGGCTTCCCAATTCCCTCAGAAGACAGCTTCTCCAGCTGTCTCATTCACAGAGAATCACACACAAACAAGTGTCTCATTCATCATCAGATTCTCTAGCCTCTCCCTAGCTTCCCAAACCTGCTATACTACAAACTGGCTAGTCTAGCTTGATAGTTGCTAAAGATTCCAGGCTCACTCACTGAAATAGCTGGCATCACAGATGCACAGATCCTATGACCTGTGGTCCAACTTAAATTCCTGGCACTTGATTTTCATTCATTCCAGGCTCTCCATTTGCTGGCAGGACTAACACAATGGGCCCCTATGACCAGTGATTCGACTCCAGCTGCTGGCACTTAAATGTCCACATACACACACACGATAAAGCCCCCTTTCTCAGGTAGCCAGGAAAAAAACAAATATAAGAAGAAGATAGGAAAGACTGTGGTAATTAAGAGCAGGTCAAGGCCATTTCCAAATGGATGCTGAACAAGCATTTATCGTCATTACTAGTAAGAAAAAAAAAAAAACAGTATTTTTTTCTTCTCAATCTCCATCCTCTTTTTCTTAGATCTCACCCTATTTTACCTCTAAGTCTTTCTTCCTTGTCTTCCTTTGATTCCCTCTCTATCTCTTCTCCTTTTTCAGAGACTTTCACATATGCAAGAGATAAACATCACAAAGCAAAGCAGTTCATTGAGCACCTGTAGTTTCAAGGATATTTCTTGGAACAAACAACAGGATTGTTTACAATAGCTCTGTCTTTCTCTAAGTCTCTCACATAGCTCTCACTCCCTGCTCTCATCACCCTTCTACCCTCGGTCCTTTATTCTTTTTTTTTTTTTTTTTAAAATCTTTCCCCTTGCCTACCTTTTCTCTATCATGTCTTCATGCTCTCTCCCTTCTCTTCTCTGCTGAGTGAACACAACTGCCTCTTCTTGTTAAAATAAAGCATTCTCCCTGCATCTATTATATAAAGCACGTTGCTCAGATGGCAGAAACAAAAAAACTTCCTGCTTTTATCCCACTGGATGCTGCCTTGTAGAAGAGCATAAACACTGACAGACTGTCTCACAAAACAAACATGGTGCAAGACCAGGAACACAGAATTTAAATACACTCAAAGCATACACAAAGAGCTTATTCCCAGGCAAACGTTTATTCTCTGCAGCTATGTCTTCTGAGATAGCTTGTAGTAGTTCATCAGCTGGTAGTGCATTAATGGTCCTTCAGTCAGAGCATTTGCTGTTCCACTAGAAACAGTGCCAACACTTTCATACATCTCATGAGATAATGATCAGATATGAAACAGAGAAGACATATTCCATGCATATTGGAAAGCACACCTTGTTTTCCCTTTAAAGAAAAGTTTATTAAGTTGTTGCATTATATAAAATCTGTTCTTACCTTCCAGTGAGGTGACTAGATGAAAGAAGCAGACCATCCAGAGCCAACCCATTCCCACCACTCTTCTTCCACTGATGCCAGCATTAGAATCCATGAAGATTCTCTGTAGATAGCACCATCTCCAAAACCCACACACGACTCCCTTTAAATGATCAGAGATTTCTTGGAGTGTTTTAGTATCTTCCCAAATCAAAGCACAGAGGCCTTCACACAGAAGTACTGGGTTAAAAACAAACAAACAAAAAACAGAAGGTGGAAACAGGAATCAGGTCACAATAACACAGAACTGGCAGGTTTTTCACACCTACTCCATAATTTACTGCTTCTGAAATACAGGTGAAACAGAGTAGCACAGACCCTGTATTTACCATTTATTCACACCTCCCACCCCTCAAGACTGCAGTCCCAGCTGTTTTGTGGACTGACAACACAGACTTTGTGACATATGGCACTAGTGAGAGTGGGGTTCCCAGATAAATGTTACTCTCTCTCACAATATCAGTCATATTCTTTCTTAAGTCATGACTTTTTTATATTGTTGTGTGATGTCTCTTGGAACGCCTCCATTCTGTTGCCCTTATATGCTTTCTAAATTCTGTCTCTTGTAATCTACACTTTGCCTTTTCAGGACTCTGCAAAGCACTAGCCATAAGGGGAAAGTTTTCACCATCTATGACAATACAAATCTGCCCTACTGAAACATTTCTAACTGCATTTCAGATGCAGGCATTTATCCCTTTCAGCATACAACTGTACAGCATTATTGAAGCTGGACTGTATTTTTCCCATTAGTGTGTCACAGACAAGGAAACAAACTCTGTGCTACTAAAGATCAAATAGAGAGCCTGTGTTACAGCCAAGAAAAGCACCTAAGTCCAAATTTATTAAGTGGGGAAAAAACCCAACTGAAGAAAACTCCACACCATCATTAAGAATTTTGCATAAAGGCTTATGTCACAGTCAGGGAGCAGTGCATAGCCTGATCCAGCACTGCATTAGATCAATCCAGCACAATAATTTTGCTAAGCAAGGTATTTCTGGCTTGATCTCCCTTATTCTCAGCCCATCAAAGAAATATCCTGGTAATATGTAGGTTACATGAAAATCCCCTGTATGTTTTGTTTCCTCAAGTATACTCTTTGCACAGTGTCTTCAGCGAGACAGTGAAGCGTAGCTAAGGAGAAAGAAAAGTGTCTCAGGCAAGGTAGAGAAATGTCTCAGTAAGTTGGTTGAAATGAGGAGAGAAGAGTTATCATTAAGAGGGGCAGCCTTTCTGTGATTACGAGAAAACAGTGCAATGTGATATTTGTGTGGCATAGCAGAGGAAAAAGCAGCCTGGGGAACATGAGAAAAAACAACGAAGTGCAATTTGATTTGCTTTACTAAAGAGGGAGAAATTACTGGACAGGATGAAATAGTTCTCTCTTACACTGCCCCAGTGAGAACCTAGAGCACCTAAAGTATTCTGGGCATCACTAACATGGAAGGAAACTAAAGGGATCTCAGGAAGAAGGGAGGCATAATTTATAAGGCAATCGGTGATGAATCTTCCTTAATAACTATGGTAGTAAGGAGTAGGTGCACTACCTTGATATTTGTTATCCTTACTGGAGTGTTATTTCATCCTTTGGCTTGTTCTTCTGCTGGTTTATAAGTAAGTAAAAAGTAAATTTAATTTTTTAACTTGGTGACTGTGCCCCTTGTGCATTCCTTATCAATTGGCAATACATGGCTAAACTAAAAAGCTGGGTTTGATTTATCAGGTAAAGACATATTTATTGCTTCATTTTTATTATGCTGCTTCTACACCTCAATCAAAAATACTCCACAATGAAGGATAGAAGAAAACACGATGGAATTATTTAAGTGAGAACAGGAGGGAAGGACTAGCCCCTCTGAATTACAGAGTACCTTGTAAGATTTTCTTATATCCAAATTTTATGGTATCATACTAAGTCAACAAACTGCTAAACACTCCCCTGCCCTTCCTACTAGCACTTGATGTGTACAGATTTTGACTGCACTTGAAGATCTTTTATTCTTTAGTTCTCCTTGATCATCTCTTCCCTCTACAAAACAACTACACAGAAAGCTCAAACCATCCCAACTTTTAAACTTCTGTCTTCTCTTGTCCACATAAGCATCTTTCCATCCTTTTCAGCTTGTTACTTCCTCAAACTGTTTTCAGACAGATTTCCTCTCCTTGGTATTCCCCCTTCCCCTCCAAATCCAGCTGCAGAGTAACACACCTTCTCTAGTCATTCATCCACTATTTCAGGTACACATAACTTGCCACTCATCCCAGCTGTCAATTCTTCTCATGCTAACCCTTCCATAAGGGATTCTAATGCTGGTTCCCATTTTAAAATTAAGAACGTGGCCTTACATGGCATGTCTAGAAATACACGGACAAGGACTCAAAAAATAGAATGGAGGGCAAAAATCCAAACTGAGAATACTTTTCTTTGCAAAGCCCTTTAGAAAAGATTTTCTTTAGCTGCAGTAAACCATCTTCATATTTGGTAAAAGGATACTTACTGTCCTCTAATTTTGCATTTGACTTTAGGAAGGCTTTTACAGTAAGGAATATCTTGCATAAGCAGAAAATCCATGCTATTCATATTCATAGCATCAAAACTTCTGCTCTCCACTAGGAGACAGTGGCAACACTGCTAGTTAAAAGATGTTCCTCTTCAAAATTCTGTGAATTTTGAAATTGCCCTTCATTTCGTAAGAGAGAAGCTGACATTTAAAAAATTAACTACAGAATGAACTAATAAAATGAATCCCCTTTTATTATTAACTCTTCCTTATTAACTTCCTTTCAGGCATCAAAGAAGCAACTTGAGTTTTCAGACAAAGTACTTCAT